>OX451736.1:839783324-840109661 GCA_948472305.1 Vicia faba | reverse complement strand
TAATAGTGGAAAAATAAACACATTATCATAATTCCAAATGTGTCTAGAGATTAGTCTGAAATTTAACTACGACATCACCTTTTCATGAATACAGAGAGGTTAACTTCCTATAGCAAAATAGAGACGACTCATTTACAAATTGTTTTGATGTACATGAAAAAAGAGTTCGAAAGTTAACTTTCGTATTATTTCAATTGCTTTTTCGAATTTTCTAAATGTGACTTTTCACCAATTAACTTTATTTAGAACTTTGGATGGAAGGACATCAATTTTTTTTTTTAATTTTTAAATATAGTAAAATATCTACTGTTCTTTTAAAAAAAGATTTGGTACAGAATAAAATAAGAAAATGGTTTATCATTAACATGTTTTTAATTTTTTAAATACTATAATATCATAAATTATATTTAAACAATTAGTCTAAATTTTTCAAATCTCTTCTCCAATATAATTGTAATTCCTCAAATTAGAGAAATTTGACTTTTAATAAAAATAAATCCATCAAAATCCTCCTCAACTAAATTCTTTCTATTCTTTTCGCTGTTCTACCTCCCTTACTCCCCCTACAAACTCTGACAAAAAGTCTAACTAAGGGGTGGAAGAGCAACCCCTAATAATAAGTCAACAGAATTGTATTATTAGTTTTCAAAAGATTCTTTATCCAAAGGCAAACAAATTATTGTATGATCCAATCATAAAAGACATATTGAACTTTTTATGGTTAGTTCTATTTGGTAAGTCGTTGTTGATTACGCTGGAAGCATATTCCCATGAACCACTTGTATATCCTCTAAAAAATTTAAGGGTGCATACATATTTTCTCTATAAAAAACAAGCTAGAACGGCATCACTGACAGAATATTATACCATCGCATTTTAAATTAGACAAACACTGCAAGTATTGAATTTCTATGAATGGAAATAACAATTTCTAATAAATATGCAAAATTAAACTCCTAGTAACAAATAATACATCACACATCATTTTAACTTGCATTGAACAGCCTATGAGTTGAAAATCATTTGTGCATTTAGCTAGTGGTTGTAGTATCATAGACTGCCCTTGCCCTGCAGAAGGGCTGGTATTTGGGAAGACAAACAATTATGCACTTGATGAGTTGAAAATGCGATAAGAAGACATTTCCAAGATAACATCACAAAGAACCAGATTGAAAATTATGCGCGTGCGATTAACTTGATCAGTGGGCTCTCTGCAGCAGCTTTTCAGCCATTATTTTCTGTTGGACACCACTCAATGTCTCTGAGTTTATGAGTGCATTAGCTACAATGATAGTTGTAGATGGAGACGAGGCGTTGACCTAGATGGGGAAAAAAATCAAACAGAAGACTTAAATTAATACAAAGAAAATCTCCCAACTCCCAACTCATAAATATTGGTCAATGCTAGAAATGAGACAAGAAATAAAAAACGCTGAAACTAGAATGCGTCTGCATACCCAAACACGTCCATTTAAGCCAACTGCTATTTCAAAAGAGAGTTTCTTCCCTAAAGTACCAAGCACCGGACACGTGGGTGAGCTGAGAAGCCTACAAACAACATACATTTCTCGTATCATGATCGGTTAAAAGTATACATGAAGAGAAAAACAAAATTAAATTCTGTACATTCTTGAGAGACCAGTTGAACACTCAAACATATAGCCTTCTTTTAGGGTACCAAACTCTCCTGCTTTCCCACTGGCTAAACAAACACCATAAAAAAAATCAAAGATGGGAATTGTGTTTGAAACATAACATTAACCAGAGAATTTAAAGCTCTATGATTTAAAGGTAGCCACAAAATAGGAATTTAAAAATGAAGTCAAAGAATAAGACACCAACCATCCATGCATGACAGCTCAGGATTCATTCCAGGGTTTGCTTTCACAACCCGTACATAGAGCAAAGCACCTACCTGCAAGTTGAAGAATTAGTATACAATAGCAAGCTGGTATTTCTCAAAGTTTAACAACGCTCGGGTCAATTCTATGTTTTTAAAACATAGAAGAGGCTGGAAGCCTTAGTTTATTGGGAGGGAGGGCATGCAGAAAGATAATCAACAATTACTGGCTACTTGTGAAGTGTGACAACAGATAAGTATCAAATCCTATCTCATCAACAGGTTTACTTCAACCACTCTCAATTCCAACACAGGTTTGGGCTGATATCCCTGTGGATTTTGTAGAGGGCCTCATAAAGGTGCAGGATAATGATACTATCATGGTCGTAGTGGATAGACTTGGTAAATATACCCATTTCATTCCTTTTTGAGCTGAATTATTTCAATCTACTATTGTCTCGGGTAGGGACAAAAATTTTCATTCATTTTTTAGCTTGAATTATTTCAAGTGGATGGTCCTATATTCCAGTTAATTTTGGCATAGCACCCGCAATCTAATGGTTAAACTGAAGTAGTGATTTGATTCTTAAAGAAAATGAACTTCACCCATATCATATAACTTTTGGTTCACAAGTCACAACAACGAAATCCTAATTTATAAATGCCTTTCCCGAATACCTTAACAGCCATGATAATTGTCAATGCCATAATTCATAAAGCAAAGTAACCATAAGATGTTGTCATGACGTAATGTGGAAAAGTATACCACAAAGTGAAATAATAATCCTAAACATCTCTACTCTATATAGAAAAGTTCTCAATCTGCCATAAAAAGAAAAATGATATGCAGAAATTAAACATAAAGTAGTATACAATTCTACCACTATGAGTCGAGACATCAAAATATCAAATATAAATTACACAAATAGCATACATATATAATTTTTACACACCTCAAACTTAGGTATATTTCTTCTTGTTCCTCCTTCAAATGCAAGCACCGGTAGAAATGCTAATTCAGGTCCTTTTATATCCACGAGAAAGTTCTGCACATATATGAATTAGAATTTTAAATAAAATAGAATAAAACTCAAAGTTAATAAAAAAAGTCAATTTTTTTCAACGAAATAGAAAGTAAAAGAGTTGAATGGAACCAAACTATTTGTTCATTTTATGATTTTATAGTAGTTTTTTAAATTCATACTTTTGAATGCATGATGATTGGGGACAATCTATTTGAGCTATTGGACAATTTATTTGGCTAGTAAATTGTTAACTGAAAAGAGGCTACACATGTGTTTGGACTCTATGTGGTGCCCATTGTATAAACTTTGTGTTAGAAGATATTGAAAAGATTCATAAGGTTAAAAAGGTTATCCATAGAGGAATTAACCTTGTAGTTGTAGGCTACATTTATAACCACGCATTAACTTAATAATGAGGAAGAACACCGGCAATGTTGAGTTGGTTAGACACAGTCAGAAGGTTTGCTACCACTTTTCTTACTTTTTGTAAGACTAAAAGTCAAACTAGAAAATATGTTCACTTCTGAAGATTGGTTGAATTTCAAATGTGCTAAGGATCCTACAGGTCATGGCACTCAGAATTGTTGACAGTGAGAAAAAACCTGCAATGGGTGTCATATATGCAGCAATGGGGGTTGTCAAAGAGTCAATTGAAAAAGCTTTCAATTTTAATTCAAACAAGTTTATAAATGTTTTTGCAATCATTGATATCTTTATACCTCTATGCGCCGCTATCAAGAATGTACTACCTAGGTATCTTTTAGACTAAAGTAAACACCAAATAAGATACATCTATTCTATGTCGGAACAAGACAATCCAACATAGAATAAATCCCAA
Source organism: Vicia faba (assembly GCA_948472305.1). NCBI lineage: Eukaryota > Viridiplantae > Streptophyta > Magnoliopsida > Fabales > Fabaceae > Vicia > Vicia faba. Next base: position 840,105,958 of record OX451736.1, on the reverse strand, counting down.
AATAAAAGTCCAACATTGGAAACCCTAATTTCAAAATTGAAATCATAAAACTATTACTTGCCCAATTGACACCACATACTCTATAGTTAATAGAAAAGAACCTCTAAAAATTGCATTCGACAAGAAAGTAGAGCAGATCTCAAAGACTAGTATGAGCTTAATAATTGGACAACAAAAATATGAATTTACTTACATCTGATCTGGAGTCAACAACAATTCCAAGAACCGAATCCTCTGGACGGGGCACATACTGTACAAAATAGCATAGTCAGAATATGGAAGGAAAAAAGAAACATGTTATAAAACATAATGGAAGTGAACAAGTAACATTGAAAATTCAACATTGCCGCATCAATCAGAGGAAGCCTTTACACCACTATACTCACCCTCTTTTGAGAACTTTCAACCCAATATTTATTTGGCTTGGAGAACCTAAGTCGGCCGGCCTTCATTACAGAAATCACATCACCGTCCTAAAATTAGATACAAATGAGAATCTGTTACTAATATAATGGAAAAAATGAGCAAAATGTAAGAATTTTCTTCTTGTTTTAGAAGGTACCAAGCATGGATATGAATGAAGAAATAACATATATACAACAAGACTCCTTAGGTTCGAACAAAATTGAAATTGAAAAAGATTTAAATTTACAATGGAATGGAATGGAATGAAGTGAAAAAGATTTAAAACATAGGCATCATAATTCAATGGAGAAAACTATATGCAGAAAACTTCAATGGAATGGAATGGAATGAAGTGAAAAAGATTTAAATTTCCAATGCAATCATCATTTTTCAAACAGCATGTCTCAGGGAAATTATCAATTAATTGTAAACAAACTTCACTGCCAATGAGCTCCATGTCAAACTAAACGAGGCATCATAAAAAGAGTGTCTATGAGTGGATCCAATATAATATACTGCACTAATGCAAGAGTGAAACATTTCACTTAGCATGCTAATGAATGAGTATTCTGATTTGTGATGTGAATCTATCTATAATAGAACTACCTGACGTAGACCGCCTCCAAGCTTAATAGTCTGGTTTGTCATGCTAGAGAGGTCAAGAATCACGTCTCCGGGATACTATAAAACCATATACAAATATATTTTATTAACACAAAAGATAATACACAGTATTGTATTGTATTGTATCCATGGATAAATAACAGCAACCACTCACCACTAATTGATCTACTAAGTTTGTAGAGGAATTGGAGGATTTACTTTCCATTTAATAGAGAAATAAGAGCAGGATGTAGAAAAAATGGCTTTTAGAAGTCCCAACAACTTTCTATTTAAACCTGTAAACAACCTTTAGCATCCAAAAGTTAGTATTCATTATTCAAAAACAACTTTCTTTTGACTTTACACATCATGCATCGGTAAAATCAACATTCAACTGGGCCAATAGTCGGGTTTAAATATGATCTCTAAAAAGACTACTCAAATCCAGACCTACGCAGGTTTGCCAGCTATGAAGCACAGACAACCCAAAAAAGACCCCAACACTGTCAAGGTGACACCGATAATAATTTGAAAAAATTAATAAACTTTTTCAGAGCTGTCAGTGCCACATAGCTTGCGAGCCTGACCGCCTGACCACCGTATAACAAAAGCAAAATCTAAAAAAAAAATAAAAAACAAATTGGGGGAAATCGACAGAGGGAGTTGTCACACATTGTCGATGACATAAACCTAACCGCGGCCAATAATGGCGTGATTGCGGCAGTGCAGAGGGGAGCGGCCGCTGGCCGCTACAGTGATGTCATATTCGTCGCATTTCACGATAACTATGCGCATCGTTAAAGAGTTTCGAATCCACTATGAACGAAGAGGGATAGTGAAGAAAAATGAAAAATCATATTACCGGTGGCGCTGATCCTCCTCTGGTTGAAGGAAAAGGGTGGCGCTGCTCCTAGGTAGAAGGAAAGGGATACTTGATAACTCAAACTTTGCAAAGTGACGCCCCCAATATTATTGAGGGTTTAGGGTTTAACTATCATCGTAATTAAAACATTGGGTAACTATTTAAACTCCAACTAGTTTTATATCATATATATCTTTTAAAATTAAAACATTGGCACCACTATTGATATGACATACGTATTTGTCTTTAAAATATAATAAAATTAAAATAGTTTTTTTTTAAATATAATAAAAATAAAATAGTTTTTTTTATTTTAAAAAAATAATAAATCGATGGTTATAATTTTTTTAATATATAAAGTTATTCGAATGAAATATATTTTTATATATAAATATTATTTTTGTTTTAGAATTGTTGTAAAAAAATATTTAAACTAATAATAAATTTGTTTTATTAATATTTAATATTTTGATCAGTAATTCTATGCTCCTGTTGATATTCAATAATTTGATTTATATTTCTGTTAATGTTCAATATTTTGATCAGTAACTTAATATTTTCGTTAATATTCAATATTTTGATCAGTAACTTTATGTTTCTGTTAATATTCAATATTTTAATCAGCAACTTCATGGTCTCGTTAATATTCAATATTTTGATCAATAACTTCATATTTTCGTTAATATTCAATATTTTGATCAGTAACTTCATGTTCCCGTTAATATTCAATATTTTGATCAACAACTTCATGTTCTATGTAACGCTCGTAATTTAATTAATTATTTAATTAAATTATTATTTTTGGATTATTTGTGAAGTTGCAAGATGTTGAGAATTATTGGTATAAGTTGTTGAATTATTATTAATTAATTAATTAATAATAATTATATTGTTGGAATTAAGGGAATTGTTCTGGACTGGGCCCGACAGGTCCAATAGCATTGCTAAGGCCCAATCCAAATGGACTTGCTAAGGACCACGCCGACCAAAGGGTCACAGTCGTGCCCAACGTGCTCCCTGAGGTTACTTGCTTGACCTCTACATCTCCAGCTCGACATCACCTCGAGCACTCCAACTAGGGCAGACTCAGTCCACTGCACTCCCAACGAGACCTCGAAAAGATCGCGTCTCCGTCCGCCCGCACTTCACGCAGAACATCCAGGAAGGGGACCACGTGCGGGTCCCCACTACGCACGTAGAACCTGGCAGTTCCTCCATTGGGCCAAACCTGCCCGGCCCAAGGGAGGAACCTTGGCCCAGCGCTGGGGGCTATAAATACCCTCTGTTTCTAGAGGGTCAGGTATTGATCATTCTACCCATACTTACTATTGCCTGCTCGTGCTCTTACTTACTTCAACATCAGAGTGTCTTGCAGGTACCCCCCCCCCCCCCACCTCGTTCAAAACTTTCAGCTCGGAGCCAGCCGTGACGGTCCAAGTCTGATCAGGTTAGATCAGTGGCGCCGTTTGTGGAAAACTAGCTTCCCCGTCTTACAAACAACTCAAAAGACCAAAGCTCAAATTCAACTACCTGTCATGGCTGATCCAGCTCGCGATGAGCAGAACGTCCGTGTCGCCGACACCAATAACGGCACGGCAGACAAAAACGGACATCTCGACAACACCGGCAATCCCGGCCACAACACCGCTCCTGCAACAACCGTCCCCGGAACTTCCTCGTACAGGGACGGAGCCACAGCATCATCCTCCTCGCTCCCACCACCACTCGAGGACGACCCGGCGGCCCTCGCCCATTACAGAGTCATCCGGTTTCAGGAAGTCCCTGTCCCCTCCGGGGCGGATGCCACCACACAAGCGCTGTTCGCAGCAATTAACCAAACGAACTATCTCATCTTCGCCCAAGGGGAGAGATTAAAGGCGCTTGAAGACGAGAGAAGACCCTCGAGGAGGCAACGGAGACCACATACTCCCCCTCCTCGAGTGACTGAAGCTCGACACCCTTCTCCCCCGGAGACACTACAGGGAAAACTCCAGAAGCCCTTCTCCCCGGCCAAAGCAGAGGCGACCCTATTTGGAGAGAGATCCCATCATCCCCGCCAGAGAACCCAGTCGCGACCCGGCGAGGCACGACAAGAGACACGCCGGAGACGGCCGTGTAACATTCAACCAACGAGCATCACGCTCGAGGGAGGCTCAGCACGACCACCGTGCCAGACAATATTACAGGTCCCCATCTCTGTCTCCGGAGAGGAGCGACGAGGACGACCCCCGCGGTCCCCTGTCGCAGGCCATCATGGATGCACCCATCCCCCCGGCCATGGAGAAGCCCCCACATCTGAAGGAGTATGACATAGTTGCGGACCCGGTCGACCATATTGACGGGTTCGAGGCCATGCTCCATTATCATAATGTCGGGGGGGCCCATCAAGTGCCGTCTTTTCCCCACGACTCTCAGGAAGGCGGCCATGGACTGGTACAAAGGGCTCGCCCCGGGCTCAATCACCTCGTGGCGGAACCTGAAGAACCAGTTCATCAGTTCCTTCACCGCTTCTCGATGCCATCCAAAGACCGAGGCGGCGCTCGAGGTCATCATCCAAAGACAGGATGAGACCTTGAGGGAGTTCATCAACCGCTTCAACCGAGAAGCGATACAGGTCCCCTGCACGGACCACATGAAGAGATATCTGCTGGAGAGGGGGCTCCTCCCCGGCACAGAATTCAGAAAAGCCGTGGGAATCGAGCCGCCCAGGTCTTTCGACGCCCTCCTCGATAAAGCTCAAGCATACATGGATTACGAGGAGAGGGAAGCTGCCAACAGGGCCCGAGACTCCAGGGCTCGGGGTCCCAACAACAGCAGCAGCTCACGCCAAGAGGCTCCTCCCCGACGAACCGGGGAGAAAAGGAAAGAAGACCGACCCCGGGAAGTCCGGGAACAAAGGGGCCCCTCGGGCCGTTTCACCGAGTACACTCCGCTCACAGCTTCCCGCGAGCGTATTTTGGCGGAGTGTGCCAGTACAGACTTCAAGGACGGCGGCGTCAAGCGTCCCCGACCTGCTCCCGCCAAGCTAGGGGCGGACAAAAATAAATACTGTCAATACCATAAGAGTCATGGTCATCTGACAGAGGACTGCGTCCACCTCAAGGACACCATTGAAACCCTCATCAAGGGAGGGAGGCTCGCGCAGTACAGGCGAAACGACGCTCCTCGTCGTGACGCCCATGAAGCCAAGGAGCCAGAAGAAGACGCCCGACCATCAGACGAGTCGGTGCCTATCCAGACCGCCTTCTCGGTGACCAGGCCCGAGGATTTCGACATTCCCGAGCACCTGCAGGAGCCGCTGACAACGCACAGCAGGTGGGAATACTTTCCCTCTGCCATGGTCATTAATGGGGACGGGTTCAACGACCTCACCATCAATTCAGCTAAGAGGAAGTTGGACGAGCTGGTCAACGCAGCTCCCCCGCAAACAGTAACATTCGAAAGGGTGAAGGGCAGGTCAGAGCCCATCACCTTCTACCTAGAAGAGCTCCCCGGCGGAGCCCCGAATGCGGTCATCCCCTTACTGATAAGGGCAAGAATGGCCAATTTTGACGTGCATCGCATCCTGGTCGACGAAGGGAGTTCCGTCGATGTGATGTACAGCCAACTATTTCGAACCCTACAGCTGGACGACTCACATCTATCTCCATATGTGGGGTCGGATCTACAAGGCTTCAACGGCTCGACTTCCAAACCTTGGGGTTATGTCGAGCTCCTGGTTACGTTCGGCGAAGGAACGGCTACGAGACAAGTTAAAGTCTGTTTCCTCGTCATTGACTGCCCGTCTCTGTACAATTGCATCTTGGGGAGACCGACACTGGCAGAGCTAACAGCGGTGCCCTCGACCGTCCATCTGAAGATGAAGTTCTACACTAGGAGGGCACGGGTAACCACCATCCAAGAAGACCTAGCCGCTGCCCATAGGTGCTTCAACGCCGCTTCTAAGGGACGGGATACCGTCGACATAGGGACCAAACCCTCCAAAAGGACAAAACAGGAGCCCGACAGAAAAGCATCCCCCGAGGAAGAAGTCCAGAAAGCTCCACCAAAGGTCGACTCCATAGCCCTGGACACCCGCTTTGATCAGGACGAGCCATCCAGCAGCGAGCAAATCCCACTTCGACCAATACCAGACGGGGATTTTGAACTCGTTCCCCTCGGCACAGATCCGACCATGGGAGTGAAGATTGGCAAAGACCTCCCCGACTTGGCCAGGAAGCAAATCAAGGTCTGTCTGCGCGAGAATGTTGATCTGTTCACCTGGAGCGCTGCGGAGATGCCCGGACTCGACCCTGAGGTCGCCTGTCATCACCTCGCCATTGATCCAGCCGCTAAGGCCGTAGTACAACGTAGGCGTAGGCAGTCTCCAGAAAAAACGGAGGTTGTTGAAAAAGCTGTAAAAGACCTCCTAGAGGCAAATTTTATTTCTGAAGCCCGGTATTCCGCCTGGCTGTCAAATGTTATACTCGTGAAAAAGAATAATGGAAAATGGAGAATGTGCGTTGATTATACTGATCTCAACCGGGCTTGCCCGAAAGATGCTTTTCCCTTGCCTAACATAGATATGCTGGTCGACAACTCGGCCGGCTACAAAACATTGTCGTTCATGGACGCCTACTCGGGCTATAACCAGATCCCGATGGCTCTGGGCGACAAACACTGCACGACATTCATGACCAGCTCGGGCAACTATTACTACAACGTAATGTCCTTCGGACTGAAAAATGCCGGAGCAACTTACCAGCGCATGATGAACAGAGTTTTCAACAAACAGATAGGCGACATGCTCGAGGTATATATGGACAACATGATCGTCAAGTCCCGAGCGAACACCGACCACGCAGCTCATCTCAAGACAGTCTTTGCCCAAGCAAGACAGTGTAAAATAAGGTTCAACCCCGAGAAATGTACGTTCGGGGTTAAGGCAGGAAAATTCCTTGGATTCTATCTAATAGAACGGGGAATCGAAGCCAACCCCGACAAATGTCGGGCATTCTCCGACCTCCCAACACCAATGTCGAAGAAGTCGATACAAATCATGAACGTCATGCTCACGTCGTTGTCCCGCTTCGTCGCGAAATCCGCTCAGCACGCCCTCCCATTCTTCAAACTTCTTCGAAAGGAAGCAGCCTTCGAATGGAATGAGGAATGCGAGCAGGCACTACGCCACCTAAAGCAAAGTCTGTCTCAGCCACCCGTGCTATCTCGACCAGACAACGGGGAACTGCTGTACTTGTACTTGGCCGTTTCGAACGAAGCCATCAGCGCAGCTCTTGTCTGCGAGACCCCCGACGGGCAGAAACCCGTCTACTTCACGAGTAAGGTCTTACAGGGGCCCGAAAGCAAATACCAGCAGATAGAAAAGGTGGCTCTGGCCCTCGTCAACGCGGCGAGGAGGCTCAGACACTACTTTCTGGCCCACACGATCATCGTGCGAACCGGCCAACCAGTGAGACAACTCCTGGGTCGGCCCGACATGGCGGGCAGAATGCTAAAATGGTCCTTGGAACTCTCTGAATTCGACATTCAGTACGAAAGCAGGAAAGCCCTGAAAGCACAGGCCTTGGCCGACTTTGTCGCGGAAATGACCACTCATAACCCTTCCCCGGGGAAAGAGCACAAGTGGACCATCTTCGTCGACGGAGCATCCAGCTCATCCGGAAGCGGCGCAGGAATCCTCCTGGAAAACGAAGAAGGCGTAGTAATCGAGCACTCCTTAGCTCTCTCCTTCCCGACGTCAAACAACCAGGCAGAATACGAAGCCCTGCTCGCAGGACTGAGACTGGCCGAGGACCTGGGAGCCCGCGAGGTACAGATCTACACCGACTCCCAGCTCGTCGCCTCTCAAGTACAGGGGAGCTACCAGGCCAAAAACGACAACCTCATCGAGTATTTGAACTTAGTCAAAAATACATGACAAAGTTCGTACGAGCAGAAATTTCACATGTTCCCCGCGAGCAAAACACGAGGGCGGACATATTGTCCAAACTTACGAGCACACGAAAGAAGGGCGGGAACAAATCCGTCATCCAGGAATCTCTAGCGCGTCCAAGTATCGAACGACCCTCGACTACAGTCGAGATCCATGCCATCGGGGATGCGATGTCCTGGATGACCCCGGTTTATAATTTCCTGACAAAAGGCGAACTCCCTTCGAACCAGGCCGAGGCTACCGTCACAAAGCGATGAGCATGTTCCTACATGGTTCTCGAGCAGAAACTGTACCGAAGAGGATTCTCCATCCCCCTCCTGAAATGCATCGACGAGTCCGCCGTCCCCGAAGTACTGCGGGAGATACACAAAGGGATCAACGCCCAGCACATGGGCGGTAAATCCTTAGCAAGGAAAGCCCTTCAAGCGGGATACTACTGGCCGACGATGCAGCAGGATGCCAAGGAGCATGTCAAGAAATGTGATAAGTGCCAGAAACACGGGGACATGCACCTCGCCCCTCCGCACGAGCTGAGCATACTGTCGTCCCCGTGGCCGTTTGCCTGGTGGGGTATGGACATCCTCGGGACCTTCGTGCAAGGAACCTATCAGAACAAATTCCTCATCGTCGCCGTGGATTACTTCACGAAATGGATCGAGGCCGAGGCCCTCGCAAAAATCACCTCGCACAATATCCTCCGTTTCTACAAAAGAAACATCCTCGCCAGATTCGGAATTCCGCGGGCCCTGGTGACCGACAACGGTACCCAGTTCACCGACCACGGGTTCCAAGACTTCGTCACCAAACTAGGTACAAAACAACACTTCACGTCGGTCGAGCACCCTCAGACCAACGGGCAAGCCGAAGCCGCGAACAGAATCATCCTCCGAGGACTCAAACGTCGACTCGGCGAAGCTAAGAGGGGATGGGTCGAGGAGCTCCACAGTGTCTTGTGGGCATACCGAACCACGCCCCACTCAACGACGGGCGAGACCCCATTTCGGTTGACGTATGGCACCGAGGCCGTTATCCCAGTTGAAATCATGGAACCTTCCAGACGAACAGAGAACCCCCTCGACAAAGAAATGAACGACGAGGCGCTAAGGGACGAACTCGACATAGTCGAGGAAATCCGATCGGGTGCAGCCCTGCGTGAAGCCACCCTAAAACAACGAGTGGCTCTACGCCACAACGACAAGGTCATCAAGCGCGAGTTCGAAATTGGCAGCCTGGACGTAGGAACCAGAAGGATTCCCGCGAAGGGAAGCTGGCCGCGAACTGGGAAGGACCTTATCGCGTCCACGGCACCACTGGTACCGGGGTGTACTATCTCGAGCAATTAGACGGAGAGCCATTACCACGACCCTGGAACGCTGTTAAGCTAAAGCAGTACTATAGTTAAAAACTACCAACACCTAGGACCCTCGACCATCGGCACCCGCGCCCGGTCGACGAGGAAAAACGTCTGACTCCGTATAGAGGCTGAGGTACAAGCCCGACATATGGCTAAATCGCATAACATCGCTCAACAAACGAGACCAATCGATAGTGCCTGACGTGGACAACTACACCGAGCCCCACCGCCGTAGTACCTGTAAGGCAGAACACCCAGCTCGCGATGGGCAGTTCACACCAAGGACGAATATTCCTACCGGGCTCCGCGCCCGACTGAGCAACTTCGCTCCATATGCCCGACAAGTCGTCAAGAATGACGGGCCATCTAAAAGGGTCAAAGGGAAGTCTCTCCCCTCGAGTGCAACACTTAGGTGACTCTGGCCAGCGAAAGAAGGCCGGGCACGTATACAAACGAAAGGCAGGCAGACTCGCCCGCTAAATCACAGCCACTTACGGGCACTCCTCGGGCCCATAACTTAGGCTAAATTTTATGCAAAAATATAAGATTTCAAGCACGGGCAAACGATCAAATGTAAAACAGCATTCATTCAAAAAAAATGCCCGAAGGCAACAAGGCAAATAAGTATAAACCGACCAAGAAGGCCGACGATGTTCATAAAGTACAACCGACGGGCACGCAGGCCCAAAAAATACAAATATCAAAGGCACGCAGGCCCGCTATCCTACAATCAGGCTTCCCTGGAACCATCATTGTCGACAACTAGAGAGTCGAGCGGGGGCACGATCGCGCCATCCACGATCTGATGTGTGTAGCTCGTCCCCTCAGTGACCAAACCAGGGTTTAACAAGGAAAGCTGGCCGACTATGGAGTCGAACCCCTCCTCCAGAGCACCAACGCAATCTGCTTCCAGAAGCCGGATATGGGCGACCAGCTCCGATCGACTCTTCAAAGCCGCTATGTCCTCCGGCTCGTCCTCGGCAGGAAGCATGGTGACTTTCATGTCCTCGATCTGCTGGGTCAGGCGCCCGATGTCGGTCTCTAGATGATCCCTGTCCGCGCGGAGAAGCTCTCCCTCCTCGGCTAGCTTCCCCGAATTTTCTTTCTCCAGGACCAACATCTCTCTCTCAGCGGCCAGCAGCGATGCCTGCTCGTGGAACATCTCCTTGGAGCGTTCCAGGGCAGTCCTTAACTTCCGCGAGCTCGAGGTGAGAGCCGCTTTCTCCTGCTCAAGTTCTTCAATACGGACAGGATCTCCCCTTCCTCGGACAACACCAGGGCCATTTCGGCCATTTTCACCAGCCCGGCCATGCTGGCGGCCAGGTGCCTCTTCCGATCCTCCTTACTCATCCTCTTGATAGTCTCAGCCTCGTCGGCAACCACGAACAGAGGGAATCTCTCGAAGAAAACCTTCTCTTTGAAGCAAGGGGGGAACCTGAAAGACCTGACGGCGCTGGTGTCCTCGCTGACCGCCGGACCGCTTTCCACCCGGGTCCTCTTTCTTTGTATCAGGTCGGCATGTGGCTCGACCTCTTGAACCTCTGTGATCTCGTCCGATGCGGCCCCCGAGCTGGGCGACGAATCCACCCTCACCACCTGAGGAGCGCCCGGACTATGTGGCGGGCCCATCCTCGTTGCCTGGGGAGCCTTCACGACCCTCCTACCCCGCTTCTGGTCGCAAGACAGCTTCAAGAGTCTTTCCCGTCGCCCGGCCATCGAACCTGCACAAAATAAAAGACGGGTTAGTGTCGAGCAAGTTCATAAATAAATGACGAGCAAAGAAATTCAAGCAATAAACGACCTAGCAGACGAGCAGCCTGTCTGAACGACTGACACTCCACGAGTGCCTTAGTATCGATCGGTCGGGACTCAAATGTCGGATAACCCTCTTCATCCAAGACATCTTCCCCCTCCCTCGTGGCCCACCGGGCGGGGTGGAAGTTGTCGACGAACCGACAAAGAGTGGCGTACGCCTTCTCGTCCTCCGAACACATGTCGCCCGCAGCGGTATGATAGTATCCAGTCCCGTGCTCGTAATGCCTGAACATCCAATGCACAGGGAACTTGGTTGTGCGGGCCATCACGGGATACCCATCGTTGTCTAAAACCGCCTCCCCGTCATCATCGCTTATGGGCGCCTCCTCCTCGTACAGGGATTCTAAAGCAGACGTGGTAACTGGCCTCACGACATACCACTTGTCTTTAAAACCCCTTACGGAGTCCATGTACATCTTGAATAGTCTCCTCGAGTGTTTTAAGGAGACCCAGCTATGCTTCCCTCCTCGGGACTGGCGCTGCAGATGAAAAATTATGAAGAAGAGAGGTATCGTCGCCCCAATCCTCAGAAAGCGACATGTCAGCTCAAACGCCCGGATAAAGGCGAGTGAGTTCGGGTGTAGCTGCGACGGGGCCAGCCCCAGATGGGCGAAGACCCCGGTCTGAAAGTCACTGAAGGGCAGCTGCAGCCCAAGATCTTTGAACGCGATCTCGTACATTGGGAAACTATACTCGGGGTACACCGAGCAGATCCGGGCATTGGAGGTCGGTCGCGTAACAACAAAATTCTTTTGAAAATCAGGCTGACCGTGGCCCGCCTCAAGGACACCATATGGCTTTCGGTCACGCCAGCTATATATCGACGCGATTCCTCGGGGCTCGGCGCCCACCCAATCCAACAGAGGGTCGTCGACAGTATCGATCAAACTCATCGCCTCATCGGCACTTTATTCCTCCTGTTCGGGGCATCCAGAGGAGCACGGCTCGTTCGCCATGGTTACCTGCAGAGCACGGGAAACCAGTCAATTGGGCACGAAACCATACGCTCGACGTAGCGGACCAGATGTAGTGTACGACAAACCACGTCGTTCCATGCACGACCACAAAAGTTAGTTTGCAACAAGAAAGCAGTCGCCTCCCCGACGTCCAGATAACTCAATGGGCTCTTCTCCAAACCGCCTGAGAAAACCGACAACGCGGCCACTCTCCAACATGCCGACCCAAGGTATGAACATGGCGAGCAACATCATGAAACCTACGGCCAAAACCATGAACATACCGGGCACGATCATGAATCAGGCGCCCTGGATCATGAAGACCCCGGGCAGCGCTGCAGATTATTACCTAAACTATGTATCTACCGGCCACGAGCATGTGTTTGCCGGTCCTAAGCATGAATATGTCGAGCTAAACATGAGTTTACTGGGCTAGTCCCACGCGCACAGTCCCTAAAACGTCCACAACGCTGGAAATCATGCATTACAATAGGAAAATAAAGAAGATAAGTCAATTACTTGGAATCAAGAAGTGGATTCGGCTACGGAGGAAAAGAATCTGTAACGGAGATCGCAGCTATGAAAAATCTGGAAGAACAGCAGCAGTAGGAGCGCAAAGAGTAGAAACGCGTTATGGGGCCCAAGGATCCTATTTATAGTGATGACGTGGAATACCAAACGTCACCTCGGGCAACCACGGAGTTTCTCTCCTCGACGCATTGCTCCCAACGCAATGATGACCCTATCATCATAGGGTGGCGGCACAGTTCCCGAAAGATACCTCGTGTGCTCGACAGACACGCGCCGGTGAGGATCCTCCGAGCATCCACCGCGAAAGATTTGTCTCCGAGCACGACACGGAGAGGCCCTCGAGGACCTGCATCTCTGACCCGGGCGCGAGACCCCGAAGCGGAAGCGACTTGAGATCAAGCCATGGCTCCTAACAAAGGAACCACGACTTGGGGGGCTCCTGTTCTAGACTGGGCCCGACAGGCCCAATAGCATTGCTAAGGCCCAATCCAAATGGACTTGCTGAGGACCATGCCGACCAAAGGGTCACAGTCGTGCCCGACGTGCTCCCTGAGGTTACTTGCTCGACCTCTACATCTCCAGCTCGACATCCTGCTATCCAGCTCGACATCACCTCGAGCACCCCAACTAGGGCAGACTCAGTCCACTGCACTCCCAACGAGACCCCGAAAAGACCGCGTCTCCGTCCGCCCGCACTTCACGCAGAACATCCAGGAAGGGGACCACGTGCGGGTCCCCACTACGCACGTAGAACCTGGCAGTTCCTCCATTGGGCCAAATCTGCCCGGCCCAAGGGAGGAACCTTGGCCCAGCGCTGGGGGCTATAAATACCCTCTGTTTCCAGAGGGTCAGGTATTGATCATTCTACCCATACTTACTATTGCCTGCTCGTGCTCTTACTTACTTCAGCATCGGAGTATCTTGCAGGTACCCCCCCCTCCCCACCTCGTTCAAAACTTTCAGCTCGGAGCCAGCCGTGACGGTCCAAGTCTGATCAGGTTAGATCAGTGGCGCCGTCTGTGGGAAACTAGCTTCCCCGTCTTACATACAACTCAAAAGACCAAAGCTCAAATTCAACTACCTGTCATGGCTGATCCAGCTCGCGATGAGCAGAACGTATGTGTCGCCGACACCAATAACGGCACGGCGGACAAAAACGGACATCTCGACAACACCGGCAATCCCGGCCACAACACCGCTCCTGCAACAACCGTCCTCGGAACTTCCTCGTACAGGGACGGAGCCACAACATCATCCTCCTCGCTCGCACCACCACTCGAGGACGACCCGGCGGCCCTCGCCCATTACAGAGTTGTCTGGTTTCAGGAAGTCCTCGTCCCCTCTGGGGCGGATGCCACCATACAAGCGATGTTCGCAGCAATTAACCAAACGAACTATCTCATCTTCGCCCAAGGGGAGAGATTAAAGGCGCTTGAAGACGAGAGAAGACCCTCGAGGAAGCATCGGAGACCACATACTCCCCCTCCTCGAGTGACTGAAGCTCGACACCCTTCTCCCCCGCGGAGACACTACAGGGAAAACTCCAGAAGCCCTTCTCCCCGGCCAAAGCAGAGGCGACCCTATTTAGAGAGAGATCCCTTCATCCCCGCCGGAGAACCCAGTCGCGACCCGGCGAGGCACGACAAGAGACACGCCGGAGACGGCCGTGTAACATTCAACCAACGAGCATCACGATCGAGGGAGGCTCAGCACGACCATCGTGCCAGACAATATTACAGGTCCCCATCTCTGTCTCCGGAGAGGAGCGACGAGGACGACCCCCACGATCCTCTGTCGCAGGCCATCATGGATGCACCCATCCCCCCGGGCATGGAAAAGCCCCCACATCTGAAGGAGTATGACGGAGTTGCGGACCCGGTCGACCATATTGACGGGTTCCAGGCCATGCTCCATTATCATAATGTCAGGGGGCCCATCAAGTGCCGTCTTTTCCCCACGACTCTCAAGAAGACGGCCATGGACTGGTACAAAGGGCTCGCCCCGGGCTCAATCACCTCGTGGCGGAACCTGAAGAACCAGTTCATCAGTTCCTTCACCGCTTCTCGACGCCATCCAAAGACCGAGGCGGCGCTCGAGGCCATCATCCAAAGACAGGATGAGACCTTGAGGGAGTTCATCAACCGCTTCAACCGAGAAGCGATACAGGTCCCCTGCACGGACCACATGAAGAGATATCTGCTGGAGAGGGGGCTCCTCCCCGGCACAGAATTCAGAAAAGCCGTGGGAATCGAGCCGCCCAAGTCTTTCGACGCCCTCCTCGATAAAGCTCGAGCATACATGGATTACGAGGAGAGGGAAGCTGCCAACAGGGACCAAGACTCCAGGGCTCGGCGTCCCAACAACAGCAGCAGCTCACGCCAAGAGGCTCCTCCCCGACGAACCGGGGAGAAAAGGAAAGAAGACCGACCCCGGGAAGTCCGGGAACAAAGGGGCCCCTCGGGCCGTTTCACCGAGTACACTCCGCTCACATCTTCCCGCGAGCGTATTTTGGCGGAGTGTGCCAGTACAGACTTCAAGGACGGCGGCGTCAAGCGTCCCTGACCTGCTCCCGCCAAGCCAGGGGCGAACAAAAATAAATACTGTCAATACTATAGGAGTCATGGTCATCTGACAGAGGACTGCGTCCACCTCAAGGACGACATTGAAACCCTCATCAAGGGAGGGAGGCTCGCGCAGTACAGGCGAAACGACGCTCCTCGTCGTGACGCCCATGAAGCCAAGGAGCCAGAAGAAGACGCCCGACCATCAGACGAGTCGGTGCCTATCCAGACCGCCTTCTCGGTGACCAGGCCCGAGGATTTCGACATTCCCGAGCACCTGCAAGAGCCGCTGACAACGCACAGCAGGTGGGAATACTTTCCCTCCGCCATGGTCATTAATGGGGACGGGTTCAACGACCTCACCATCAATTCAGCTAAGAGGAAGTTGGACGAGCTGGTCGACGCAGCTCCCCCGCAAACAGTAACATTCGAAAGGGTGAAGGGCAGGTCAGAGCCCATCACCTTCTACCTAGAAGAGCTCCCCGGCGGAGCCCCGAATGCGGTCATCCCCTTACTGATAAGGGTAAGAATGGCCAATTTTGACGTGCATCGCATCCTGGTCGACGAAGGGAGTTCCGTCGACGTGATGTACAACGAACTATTCCGAACCCTATAGCTGGACGACTCACATCTATCTCCATATGTGGGGTCGGATCTACAAGGCTTCAACGGCTCGACTTCCAAACCTTGGGGTTATGTCGAGCTCCTGGTTACGTTCGGCGAAGGAACGGCTACGAGACAAGTTAAAGTCTGTTTCCTCGTCATTGACTGCCCGTCTCTGTACAATTGCATCTTGGGGAGACCGACACTGGAAGAGCTAACAGCGGTGCCCTCGACCGTCCATCTGAAGATGAAGTTCTACACCAGGAGGGCACGTGTAGCCACCATCCAAGGAGACCTAGCCGCTGCCCGTAAGTGCTTCAACGCCGCTTCTAAGGGACGGGATGCCGTCGACATAGGGACCAGACCCGCCAAAAGGACAAAACAGGAGCCCGACAGGAAAGCATCCCCCGAGGATGAAGTCCAGAAAGCTCCACTAAAGGTCGACTCCATAGCCCTGGACACCCGCTTCGATCAGGACGAGCCATCCAGCAGCGAGCAAATCCCACTCCGACCAATACCGGACGGGGATTTTGAACTCGTTCCCCTCGGCACAGATCTGACCAAGGGAGTTAAGATTGGCAAAGACCTCCCCGACTTGGCCAGGAAGCAAATCAAGGCCTGTCTGCGCGAGAATGCTGATCTGTTCGCCTGGAGCGCTGCGGAGATGCCCGGACTCGACCCTGAGGTCGCCTGTCATCACCTCGCCATTGATCCAGCCGCTAAGGCCGTAGTACAACGTAGGCGTAGGCAGTCTCCAGAAAAAACGGAGGCTGCTGAAAAAGCTGTAAAAGACCTCCTAGAGGCAAATTTTATTTCTGAAGCCCGGTATTCCACCTGGCTGTCAAATGTTGTACTCGTGAAAAAGAATAATGGAAAATGGAGAATGTGCGTTGATTATACTGATCTCAACCGGGCTTGCCCGAAAGATGCTTTTCCCTTGCCTAACATAGATATGTTGGTCGACAACTCGGCCGGCTACAAAACGTTGTCGTTCATGGACGCCTACTCGGGCTATAACCAGATCCCAATGGCTCTGGGCGATAAACACTGCACGACATTCATGACCATCTCGGGCAACTATTACTACAACGTAATGTCCTTCAGACTGAAAAATGCCGGAGCAACTTACCAGCGCATGATGAACAGAGTTTTCAACAAACAGATAGGCGACATGCTCGAGGTATATACGGACGACATGATCGTCAAGTCCCGAGCGGACACCGACCATGCAACTCATCTCAAGACAGTCTTTACCCAAGCAAGACAGTGTAAAATGAGGTTCAACCCCGAGAAATGTACGTTCGGGGTTAAGGCAGGAAAATTCCTTGGATTCTATCTAACAGAACGGGGAATCGAAGCCAACCCCGACAAATGTCGGGCATTCTCCGACCTCCCAACACCAACGTCGAAGAAGTCGATACAAATCATGAACGTCATGCTCACGTCGTTGTCCCGCTTCGTCACGAAATCCGCTCAGCACGCCCTCCCCTTCTTCAAACTCCTTCGAAAGGAAGCAGCCTTCGAATGGAATGAGGAATGCGAGCAGGCACTACGCCACCTAAAGCAAAGTCTGTCTCAACCGCCCGTGCTATCTCGACCAGACAACGGGGAACTGCTGTACTTGTACTTGGCCGTTTCGAACGAAGCCATCAGCGCAGCTCTTGTCCGTGAGACCCCCGACGGGCAGAAACCCGTCTACTTCACGAGCAAGGTCTTACAGGGGCCCGAAAGAAGATACCAGCAGATAGAAAAGGTGGCTCTGGCCCTCGTCAACGCGGCGAGGAGGCTCAGACACTATTTTCTGGCCCACATAATCATCGTGCGAACCGACCAACCAGTGAGACAACTCTTGGGTCGGACCGACATGGCGGGCAGAATGCTAAAATGGTCCTTGGAACTCTCCGAATTCGACATTCAGTACGAAAGCAGGAAAGCCCTGAAAGCACAAGCCTTGGCCGACTTTGTCGCGGAAATGACCACTCACGACCCTTCCCCAGGGAAAGAGCACAAGTGGACCATCTTCGTCAACGGAGCATCCAGCTCGTCCGGAAGCGGCACAGGAATCCTCCTGGAAAACGAAGAAGGCGTAGTAATCGAGCACTCGTTAGCTCTCTCCTTCCCGACGTCAAACAACCAGGCAGAATACGAAGCCCTGCTCGCAGGACTGAGACTGGCCGAGGACCTGGGAGCCCGCGAGGTACAGATCTACACCGACTCCCAGCTCGTCGCCTCTCAAGTACAGGGGAGCTACCAGGCCAAAAACGACAACCTCATCGAGTATTTGAACTTAGTCAAAAAATACATGACAAAGTTCGTACGAGCAGAAATTTCACATGTTCCCCGCGAGCAAAACACGAGGGCGGACATATTGTCCAAACTTACGAGCATACGAAAGAAGGGCGGGAACAAATCCGTCATCCAGGAATCTCTAGCGCGTCCAAGTATCGAACGACCCTCGACTACAGTCGAGATCCATGCCATCGGGGATGCGACGTCCTGGATGACCCCGGTTTATAATTTCCTGACAAAAGGCGAACTCCCATCGAACCAGGCCGAGGCTACCGTCACAAAGAGACGAGCATGTTCCTACGTGGTTCTCGAGCAGAAACTGTACCGAAGAGGATTCTCCATCCCCCTCCTGAAATGCATCGACGAGTCCGCCGTCCCCGAAGTACTGCAGGAGATACACGAAGGGATCAACGCCCAGCACATGGGCGGTAAATCCTTAGCAAGGAAAGCCCTTCGAGCGGGATACTACTGGCCGACGATGCAGCAGGATGCCAAGGAGCACGTCAAGAAATGTGATAAGTGCCAGAAACACGGGGACATGCACCTCGCCCCTCCGCACGAGCTGAGCATACTGTCGTCCCCGTGGCTGTTTGCCTGGTGGGGTATGGACATCCTCGGGCTCTTCGTGCAAGGAACCTATCAGAAAAATTCCTCATCGTCGCCGTGGATTACTTCACGAAATGGATCGAGGCCGAGGCCCTCGCAAAAATCACCTCGCACAATATCCTCCGTTTCTACAAAAGAAACATCCTCGCCAGATTCGGAATTCCGCGGGCCCTGGTGACCGACAACGGTACCCAGTTCACCGACCACGGGTTCCAAGACTTCGTCACCAAACTAGGTACAAAACAACACTTCACGTCGGTCGAGCACCCTCAGACCAACGGGCAAGCCGAAGCCGCGAACAGAGTCATCCTCCGAGGACTCAAACGTCGACTTGGCGAAGCCAAGAGGGGATGGGTCGAGGAGCTCCACAGCGTCTTGTGGGCATACCGAACCACGCCCCACTCAACGACGGGCGAGACCCCGTTTCGGTTGACGTATGGCACCGAGGCCGTTATCCTAGTTGAAATCATGGAACCTTCCAGATGAACAGAGAACCCCCTCGACGAAGAAATGAACGACGAGGCGCTAAGGGACGAACTCGACCTAGTCGAGGAAATCCGATCGGGTGCAGCCCTGCGTGAAGCCACCCTAAAACAACGAGTGGCTCTACGCCACAACGACAAGGTCATCAAGCGCGAGTTCGAAATCGGCAGCCTGGTATTACGTAGGAACCAGAAGGATTCCCGCGAAGGGAAGCTGGCCGCGAACTGGGAAGGACCTTATCGCGTCCACGACACCACTGGTACCGGGGCGTACTATCTCGAGCAATTAGACGGAGAGCCATTACCACGACCCTGGAACGCTGCTAAGCTAAAGCAGTACTATAGTTAAAAACCACCAACACCTAGGACCCTCGACCATCGGCACCCACGCCCGGTCGACGAGGAAAAACGTCCGACTCCGTATAGAGGCTGAGGTACAAGCCCGACATATGGCTAAATCGCACAACATCGCTCAACAAACGAGACCAATCGATAGTGCCCGACGTGGACAACTACACCGAGCCCCACCGCCGTAGTACCTGTAAGGCAGAACACCCAGCTCGCGATGGGCAGTTCACACCAAGGGTGAATAGTCCTACCGGGCTCCGCGCCAGACTGAGCAACTTTGCTCCATATGCCCGACAAGTCGTCAAGAATGACGGGCCATCTAAAAGGGTCAAAGGGAAGTCTCTCCCCTCGAGTGCAACACTTAGGTGACTCTGGCCAGCGAAAGAAGGCCGGGCACGTATACAAACGAAAGGCAGGCAGACTCGCCCGCTAAATCACAGCCATTTACGGGCACTCCTCGGGCCCATAACTTAGGCTAAATTTTATGCAAAAATATAAGATTTCAAGCACGGGCAAACGATCAAATGTAAAACAGCATTCATTCAAAAAAAAATGCCCGAAGGCAACAAGGCAAATAAGTATAAACCGACCAAGAAGGCCGACGATGTTCATAAAGTACAACCGACGGGCACGCAGGCCCAAAAAATACAAATATCAAAGGCCCGCAGGTCCGCTATCCTACAATCAGGCTTCCCCGGAACCATCGTTGTCGACAACTGGAGAGTCGGGCAGGGGCACGATCGCGCCATCCACGATCTGATGTGTGTAGCCCGTCCCCTCAGTGACCAAACTAGGGTTTAACAAGGAAAGCTGGCCGACTGTGGAGTCGAACCCCTCCTCTAGAGCACCAACACAATCTGCTTCCAGAAGCCGGATATGGGCGACCAGCTCCGATCGACTCTTCAAAGCCGCTATGTCCTCCGGCTCGTCCTCGGCAGGAAGCATGGCGACTTTCATGTCCTCGATCTGCTGGGTCAGGCGCCCGATGTCGGTCTCCAGACGATCCCTGTCCGCACGGAGAAGCTCTCCCTCCTCGGCTAGCTTCCCCGAATTTTCTTTCTCCAGGACCAACATCTCTCTCTCAGCGGCCAGCAGCGATGCCTGCTCGTGGAACATCTCCTTGGAGCGTTCCAGGGCAGTCCTTAACTTCCGCGAGCTCGAGGTGAGAGCCGCTTTCTCCTGCTCAAGTTCTTCAATACGGACAGGATCCCCCCTTCCTCGGACAACACCAGGGCCATTTCGGCCATTTTCACCAGCCCGGCCATGCTGGCGGCCAGGTGCCTCTTCCGATCCTCTTTACTCATCCTCTTGATAGTCTCAGCCTCGTCGGCAACCACGGACAGAGGGAATCTCTCGAAGAAACCCTCCTCTTTGAAGCAAGGGGGGAACCCGAAAGACCTGACGACGCTGGTGTCCTCGCTGACCGCCGGACCGCTTTCCACCCGGGTCCTCTTTCTTTGTATCAGGTCGGCATGTGGCTCGACCTCTTGAACCTCTGAGATCTCGTCTGACGCGGCCCCCGAGCTGGGCGACGAATCCACCCTCACCACCTGAGGAGCGCCCAGACTATGTGGCGGGCCCATCCTCGTTGCCTGGGGAGCCTTCACGACCCTCCTACCCTGCTTCTGGTCGCAAGACAGCTTCAAGAGTCTTTCCCGTCGCCCGGCCATCGAACCTGCACAAAATAAAAGACGGGTTAGTGTCGAGCAAGTTCATAAATAAATGACGAGCAAAGAAATTCAAGCAATAATTGACCTAGCAGACGAGCAGCCTGTCTGAACGACTGACACTCCACGAGTGCCTTAGTATCGATCGGTCGGGACTCAAATGTCGGATAACCCTCTTCATCCAAGACATCTTCCCCCTCCCTCGTGGACCACCGGGCGAGGTGGAAGCTGTCGACGAACCGACAAAGAGTGGCGTACGCCTTCTCGTCCTCCGAACACATGTCGCCCGCAGCGGTATGATAGTATCCAGTCTCGTGCTCGTAATGCCTGAACATCCAATGCACAGGGAACTTGGCTGTGCGGGCCATCACGGGATACCCATCGTTGTCTAAAACCGCCTCCCCGTCATCATCGCTTATGGGCGCCTCCTCCTCGTACAGGGATTCTAAAGCAGACGTGGTAACTGGCCTCATGACATACCACTTGTCTTTAAAACCCCTTACGGAGTCCATGTACATCTTGAATAGTCTCCTCGACTGTTTTAAGGAGACCCAGCTGTGCTTCCCTCCTCGGGACTGGCGCTGCAGATGAAAAATTCTGAAGAAGAGAGGTATCATCGCCCCAATCCTCAGAAAGCGACATGTCAGCTCAAACTCCCGGATAAAGGCGAGTGAGTTCGGGTGTAGCTGCGACGGGGCCAGCCCCAGATGGGCGAAGACCCCGGTCTGAAAGTCACTGAAGGGAAGCTGCAGCCCAAGATCTTTAAACGCGATCTCGTACATTGGGAAACTATACTCGGGGTACACCGAGCAGATCCGGGCATTGGAGGTCGGTCGCGTAACAACAAAATTCTTTTGAAAATCAGGCTGACTGTGGCCCGCCTCAAGGACACCATATGGCTTTCGATCACGCCGGCTATATATCGACGCGATTCCTCGGGGCTCGGTGCCCACCCAATCCAACAGAGGGTCGTCGACAGTATCGATCAAACTCATCGCCTCATCGGCACTTTGTTCCTCCTGTTCGGGGCGTCCAGAGGAGCACGGCTCGTTCGCCATGGTTACCTGTAGAGCACGGGAAACCAGTCAATTAGGCACGAAACCATACGCTCGACGTAGCGGACCAGATATAGTGTACGACAAACCACGTTGTTCCATGCACGACCACAAAAGTTAGTTTGCAACAAGAAAGCAGTCGCCTCCCCGACGTCCAGATAACTCGATGGGCTCTTCTCCAAACCGCCTGAGCAAACCGACAACGCGACCACTCTCCAACATGCCGACCCAAGGTATGAACATGGCGAGCAACATCATGAAACCTACGGCCAGAACCATGAACATACCGGGCACGATCATGAATCAGGCGCCCTGGATCATGAAGACCCCGGGCAGCGCTGCAGATTATTACCTAAACTATGTATCTACCGGCCACGAGCATGTGTTTGTCGGTCCTAAGCATGAATATGTCGAGCTAAACATGAGTTTATCGGGCTAGTCCCACGCGCACAGTCCTTAAAACGTCTACAACGCTGGAAATCATGCATTACAACAGGAAAATAAAGAAGATAAGTCACTTACTTGGAATCAAGAAGTGGATTCGGCTACGGAGGAAAAGAATCTGTAACGGAGATCGCAGCTATGAAAAATCTGGAAGAACAACAGCAGTAGGAGCGCAAAGAGTAGAAACGCGTTATGGGGCCCAAGGATCCTATTTATAGTGATGACGTGGAATACCAAACGTCACCTCGGGCAACCACGGAGTTTCTCTCCTCGACGCACTGCTCCCAACGAAATGATGACCCTATCATCATAGGGTGGCGGCACAGTTCCAGAAAGATACCTCGTGTGCTCGATAGACACGCGCCGGTGAGGATCCTCCGAGCATCCACCGCGAAAGATTTGTCTTCGAGCACGACACAGAGAGGCCCTCGAGGACCTGCATCTCTGACCCGGGCGCGAGACCCCGAAGCGGAAACGACTTGAGATCAAGCCATGGCTCATAACAAAGGAACCACGACTTGGGGGGCTCCTGTTCTGGACTGGGCCCGACAGGCCCAATAGCATTGCTAAGGCCCAATCCAAATGGACTTGCTGAGGACCATGCCGACCAAAGGGTCACAGTCGTGCCCGACGTGCTCCCTGAGGTTACTTGCTCGACCTCTACATCTACAGCTCGACATCCTGCTGTCCAGCTCGACATCACCTCGAGCACCCCAACTAGGGCAGACTCAGTCCACTGCACTCCCAACGAGACCCCAAAAAGACCGCGTCTCCGTCCGCCCGCACTTCACGCAGAACATCCAAGAAGGGGACCACGTGCGGGTCCCCACTACGCACGTAGAACCTGGCAGTTCCTCCATTGGGCCAAACCTGCCCGACCCAAGGGAGGAACCTTGGCCCAGCGCTGGGGGCTATAAATACCCTCTGTTTCCAGAGGGTCAGGTATTGATCATTCTACCCATACTTACTATTGCCTGCTCGTGCTCTTACTTACTTCAGCATCAGAGTGTCTTGCAGGTACCCCCCCCCCACCTCGTTCAAAACTTTCAGCTCGGAGCCAGCCTTGACGGTCCAAGTCTGATCAGGTTAGATCAGGAATATACATATATAATGTTGGACTTAAGCTATTGGTTGTAAGTAGTAAAGTGAGAGTGTAGGTTAGGCCCAAGAGAACTGATATATAAGGAGAAGCTAACACAAGGATTTATTTTAGTTGGAGAATAAGGATTGTGTACGCTGACCGGTAGAGCTGCACGGACGAGGAGCAAGTTGCCCGGTGTCGAGCAAGAGAAATTCAAGGATTACGGCTGAAGCTTTGGTTGATCGACCTTCAATCCAGGTAAGGGTGGGGTTCTGACCTTATAATAGGATTTATGATGTGTATTATGTGGGAATTGGTTGTTTTATGATTCTTGTGTGTGGATATTCTGAATTGCTATCGAAGTTGCTCGTTTATTCATGTTGTAGCCGTTGAGAAGAACTGTATGATCGTTTAATGAATTTGTTTTAGGATGTTGCCCGATTGTGTGTTGTGGATGTTTTATGTATTTGTGTGACTACCCGATTTAATCGATGAGTAGGTTAGTGTAGATTGTTGCATGTTGTTGTGGTCGTTAGGTGGTTGTGGTCGTTATGAGAGTATGGTCGTTACGATGTTAGGAATTATTGTTCTAGTTGATCTCGTATAATGAATGAATCTGTCGATAGTAATATAGTTGCCTGTTGCTGCGTTATTCTGAGCGGTTGGCCGGAAGTTATGAATTATAGTGGTGTGGTTGTTAAGATGTTATATCGAGACTGTGTTATTGGCCGAATTAGTGGTCGGGGAGGATACTGAAGTAGTAGGTATCGAGCGGCGTTTTATGCTGGGAGACGTGTAGGGGTATGTGTTGGATTGTCGAGCAGTACTAGGTTGCAGGACGTGTCGAGGAGCATAGGTTGGTCGTTACCCTGTTCTTCTCTGTGCGTGTCGAGGAGTATGATTTAGTTGTATGTTATTTTAGTTGTTGTGCATGTCGAGGGGCACGTAGTTCCCTATCCCTTCTGCCTGTACATGTTGTGTTTTGGTCATTAACTGTGTTCTGTGAATTATTATTAAGTTGTTGTTTGGTTATGTTAATGACTGAACCGTTGATTGAGGTGATAGGCCTATGGCCAACGTTGTTATATGCTGACCTATGTTGAATTATGATTGAGTTGAGGGCTTATGCCAATGTTGTTGTGTTGTTATGATTGTTGTTGTGAATTCTTGTTGATGATGCAAAGTTGCGGGGATGTTTTAAATGATGGTGAATTACCTCTATTTACTGGTAATAATGGTGATGTGGGCTTATGGCTTGTGATGATGATGATTGTTGTTATGATGATGATTGTTGTGAGTATGTGATAGTATATTCATATACATTTACATACTCTGTGATGGCCTGGATTGGCAAACTGCGAAGAAGGATTATGCCTTGTTGATGCCTCTATTAATTGACAATTATTAAGATAGGAGTTCTGCTCTGTTTTTAAGATGGGAGTTCTGCTCCAATGGTACCACATGCATTCACATAGTATTGAGTCGCATTCCAAGTAGTATGATTGAGTTATTGTGTTGATGAATTAATTGTTGTATCTTGTTGGTATCCTGTTGTGATGGTTGTTGTGAAGTGGTAATTTTTGTATGAACTGATTCTAATATAATATTTCTCATATGTTCTATTATAATGATTCGATATCTCACCCCTTCTGTTTGAATGTTACCCTTATGTTTGTAACATGCAGGTAATCCAGAGTGAAGGCGGTTGACCTTCAGTAGTTCGAGTCGGTGTCATTGCTCTAATACGTAACACTCGAGGGGATGAACAATTGATGTTTAGTTGTTGATTATTTCAATTGTTGAACTTTAAGATGATTGTGGTTAAGTACTTGTTATTCATAAGTTGCTTAATGTTGGATAAAAATGTTATTATGATTCTGCTGCGTAGTTGTTCAAGTTGTTGATTTAAGAGATTAATTTGTTTTGTTGTTAGTTCATCCAAAGTTTTAAAGTGTTATGTATCCATGTTGAATGCAATGGTTTTTAAGTTGAATTTGTGGCATCCTGATTCAGTTGAATAATTTTTATATCTCTGATTTACATTTATATTGGCGGGTGGAATTGAGGTGTTATAAAGTTGGTATAAGAGCAAAGTCGGTCTGTTCGACCAAGTTATCGAGTCGTAGTTGTCTAACAATCGAGTATTCGTTGTTTATGTTGTAGAGATAAGTTAAGATGGCTGGAAGGAATGATGATGCACTTGTTACTTCTTTAGAAGCAATGGCGCATGCGATGGAGAATCAACCGAATGCTGACGGGAATGCTGGATCTCATAGTTTGGCGACTTTCCAGAGGGAGAATCCACCTACGTTCAAGGGAAAGTATGATCCTGACGGAGCATTAGATTGGTTGAAGGATATTGAGAGAATCTTGTGTGATGGACTGCACTCTACCGCAGAAGGTTCGATATGGTACTCATATGCTAGCAGTCGAAGCTGATGACTGGTGGCTAGAGACGTGTCGGAGGTTGGAAGCCGCAGGTGAAAATGTCACTTAGACTGTGTTCCGTAGGGAATTTCTAAGGAAGTATTTCCCTGAAGACGTTCGTGGTAAGAAGGAGATTGAGTTCCTTGAGCTGAAGCAAGGGAGTATGTCGGTTATTGAGTATGTTGCAAAGTTTGCTGAGTTGACTAAGTTTTATTCGCATTACGGTGAGGCAAACGCTGAGTTTTCAAAGTGCATCAAGTTTGAGAACGGGTTGCACCCAAAGATCAAGAAGGCAGTTGGATACTAGAAGATCTGTGTCTTTGCCAATCTGATTGATAGTTGCAGAATTTACGAAGAGGATAATAATGCTCATTACAAGATTATCAGTGAGAAGAGCGGTAAGCACCAACAAAATCGTGGTAAGCCTTATGATACCCCAGCTGGTAAAGGTAAATAGAAAGTTGCTCAGGGTCAGAAGACTAGTGGGGGAGATGCTCCTGCTGGTGTGGTTTGTTTCAAATGTGGAAAACCTAGGCATAAGAGTAATGTGTGTACTGTTGAGGTGAAGAGGTGTTTCTGTTGTGGTAAGAATGGACATATTGTATCTGTTGTGGTAATAATGGACATATTGTATCTGAAGAAGGCGCAAGCCAGTGGTAAAGTGTTCGCTTTGGTTGAGGATCAGGAAGCTACTGAGGACAGACTCATCTGAGGTACATGTTTCATTAATAGTACTCCTTTAATTACTATTATTGATACCGGTGCTACTCATTGCTTTATTACTGATGATTGCGTTGAAAGATTGAGTCTTATGTTGTCTTCTATGAATAGAGAGATGGTCGTCGACACTCCATCCAAGGGGTCGGTGACTACTTATTTTGTGTGTTTAAGGTGTCCTTTGTCGAATTTCGATAGGGACTTTGTTGTTGATTTGGTTTGTTTGCCTTTAAGAGGGTTGGATGTAATTCTGGGTATGAATTGGTTAGAGCATAACTATGTTCATATTAACTGTTATAACAAGCCTGTGAGGTTTTCTACTCTGGAAGAAGAGGAAGATAATATGTTGTCTGCTAGACAGTTGCGGAAGCTGATGCAAGAAGAAGCTCAGATGTTTTCGTTGATGGCATCGCTATATGTCAAGACTCAAGCTATAATTGAGGAATTGCAAGTGGTGCGTGAATTTTCTAAAGTTTTCCCTGATGAAATTCCCGATATACCGCTAGAGAGGGAAGTTGAATTTGCTATTGATCTTGTACCTGGTACAAGACTTGTGTCTATGGTACCATACAAGATGTTTGCATATGAATTGTCAGAATTAAAGAAGCAATTAGAAGAGTTACTTAAGAAGAAGTTTGTAAGACAAAGTGTATCGTCGTGGAGAGATCTGGTGCTGCTAGTAAAGAAGAAAGATGGAAGTATGAGGCTTTGTGTTGATTATAGATAGTTGAATAAAGTGACTGTTAAGAATAAGTATCCGCTTCTAAGAATAGGTGACTTTATGGGTCAATTGGTGGATGATCGTGTGTTTAGTAAGATTGATTTGAGGTCAGGTTACCATCAGATTAAGGTGAAGGATGAAGATATCCAGAAGACGGCTTTCAGGACGCGTTATGGACATTATGAGTATTCGGTGATGCCTTTCGGTGTTACTAATACGCCAGGAGTATTCATGGAGTATATGAATCATATCTTTCATACTTATTTGGATCGGTTTGTGATGGTGTTCATTGATGACATTTTGATTTACTCTAAGTCAGAAGAAGATCATGCAGAACACTTAAGAGTAGTATTGCAAGTTTTGAAAGAGAAGAAGTTGTATGCAAAGCTGTATGAGTGTGAATTCTGGTTAAAGGAGGTTAGTTTTCTTGGTCATGTGATCTTAGGTAGTGGCATTGTTGTAGATCCATCGAAGGTTGATGCTGAATTGCAATGGGAAACTCCGAAGTCAGCTACTGATATTAGAAGCTTTTTGGGATTAGCTGGTTATTATAGAAGGTTCATCGAAGGTTTCTCTAAGTTGGCACTCTTGTTAATTAAGTTGACCTTTAAAGGTAGAGCTTTTGTGTGGAATGTTCAATGCAAAGAGAGTTTTACAGAGTTGAAGAAGAGATTGACGTCGGCTCCGATTTTGATGTTGCCTAATCCAGGAGAATCTTTCGTGATATATTGTGATGCTTCTAAGATGGGTTTAGGAGGTGTACTTATGCAGAATGATAAGGTAGTTGCTTATACGTCAAGGCAGTTGAGGACTCATGAGAAGAAATATCTTACGCATGATTTAGAGCTTGTTGCAGTTGTTTTTGTGTTGAAAATTTGGAGGCATTATCTTTATGGTTCTAGATTTGAAGTGTTAAGTGACCATAAGAGCTTAAAGTATTTATTCGATCAGAAGGAATTGAATACGAGGCAACGGAGATGGTTGGAATTGTTGAAAGATTATGATTTCGGTTTGAATTATCATCCAGGAAAAGCGAATGTGGTAGCTGATGCATCGAGTCAGAAGACTTTACATATGTCAGCAATGATGGTTAAAGAGTTGGAATTAATTGAACAGTTCAAAGATATGAGCTTAGTTTGCAAGGTGACACCGCGGAGTGTTATGTTGGGAATGTTGAAGATTAACAATGAATTTCTAGATGATATCAGAGAAGCTCAAAAGTTGGATGTGAAACTGGTAGATTTGATGGTTGGGATCGATCAGTCTGAGAATAGTGATTTTAAGTTAGATGTGCAAGGTGTGTTGAGATTTCGTAATCGGATTTGCATTCCCGATGATGTAGAGATGAAGAAAGTGATTCTTGAGGAGAGCCATAGAAGCAAGTTGAGTATTCATCCAGGAGCTACGAAGATGTATCAGGATTTGAAGAATTTGTTTTGGTGGCCTGGAATTAAGAGTGATGTGGCTTGGTTTGTGTATGCATGTTTGACTTGTCAGAAGTCGAAAGTGGAGCATCAGAAGCCTGCAGGGTTAATGCAATTGTTAGAAGTTTCGAAATGGAAATGGGATAGTATTTCGATGGACTTTGTGACAGGGTTACCTAATACTTTAAGAGGACATGATTCGATTTGGGTGATTATTTATAGGCTTACAAATTCGGCTCATTTTATTCCTATTAACATCAGTTTTCCAGTGTCGAAGTTGGCTGAGATTTACACTAGTGTAATTGTGAAGTTGCATGGTGTTCCTTTGTGCATTGTATCGGATAGAGATACGAGGTTTACTTCTGATTTTTGGAAGAGTTTGCAAGAGGCGTTGAGATCTAAGTTGAGGTTGAGTTCGGCGCATCATCCTCAGATGGATGGTCAGACTGAACGGACTATTCAATCGTTGGAAGATTTGTTGAGGGCATGTGTTCTTGAGCAAGGAGGTTCGTGGGATACTTACCTTCTGTTGATAGAGTTCACTTATAATAACAGTTACCATTCTAGTATTGGGATGACACCTTTTGAAGCGTTGTATGGTCGGAGATATATAACTCCTTTATGTTGGCATGAATCTGGAGAAAGTGTAGTATCGGACCCGAACTTGTTCGTGAGACTACTGAGAAGGTGAAGATGATTCGGGAAAAGATGCAAGCTTCACAAAGTAGACAAAAAAGTTATCATGATAAGCGAAGGAAGGATTTAGAATTTCAAGCTGGTGACCATGTGTTTTTGAGAGTTACACCTGTAACTGGTGTTGGGCGAGTGTTGAAGTCTAAGAAGCTCACTTCTCGTTTTATTGGTCCGTAACAGATTTTGGAGAGAGTTAGGAATGTTGCTTATAGAGTGACCTTACTGCCTAATCTTTCGAATTTTCATGATGTGTTTCATGTGTCACAACTCCGGAAGTATATTTCAGATCCATCTCATGTGATTCATCTGGATGATGTGCAAGTACGGGATAATCTTATTGTTGAGACGATGCCTGTACGAATTACGGATCGTGAAATGAAGATTCTGAGAGGCAAAGAGATTGCTTTGGTGAAAGTAGTCTGGTTAGGAGCTGCTGGAGAAAGCATGACTTGGGAGTTGGAAAACAAGATGCGGGACTCCTATCCTAAGTTGTTTAATTAAGGTAAATTTTCTAGGACGAAAATATTCTAAGTGAGGGAGAGTTGTAACGCCCGTAATTTAATTAATTATTTGATTAAATTATTATTTTCAGATTATTTCTGAAGTTGCAAGATGTTGAGAATTATTGGTATAAGTTATTGGATTATTATTAATTAATTAATTAATTGATAATAATTATATTGTTGGAATTAAGGGAATATACATATATAATGTTAGACTTAAGTTATTGGTTGCAAGTAGTAAAGTAGGGGTGTAGGTTAGGCCTAAGGGAACTGATATATAAGGAGAAGCTAACACAAAGATTTATTATAGTTGGAGAATAAGGATTCTATACGCTGACCGGTAGCACTGCACGGACGAGGAGCAAGTTGACTAGTGTCGAGCAAGAGCAATTCAAGGTTTACGACCAAAGCTTTAGTTGAGCGACCTTCAATCCAGGTAAAGATGGGGTTCTGACCTTATAATGGGATTTATGATGTGTATTACATGGGAATTGGTCGTTTTATGATTCTTGTGCATGGATATTCTGAATTGCTATCGAAGTTGCTCGTTTATTCATGTTGTGGCCGTTGAGAAGAACCGTATGACCATTTAATGGATCTATTTTAGGAAGTTGCCCGGTTGTGTGTTGTGGATGTTTTATGTATTTGTGTGACTGCCCGGTTTAATCGATGAGTAGGTTAGTGTAGATTGTTTCCTGTTGTTGTGGTCATTAGGTTGTTGTGGTCGTTATGAGGGTATGGTTGTTACAATGTTAGGAATTATTATTGTAGTCGATCTCGTATAATGAATGAATCTGTCGATAGTAATATAGTTTCCCGTTGTTGCGTTATTCCGAGCAGTTGGCCAGAAATTATGAATTATAGTGGTGTGGTCATTAAGACGTTATATCAAGACTTTGTTGTTGGCCGAATTAGTGGTCGGGTAGGATACTGAAGTAGTAGCTATCGAGCGGCATTTTAGGCTGTGAGACGTGTCAGGATATGTGTTGGATTGTAGAGTAGTACTAGGTTGCAGGACGTGTCGAGGAGCATAGGTTGGTCGTTACTCTGTTCTTCTCTATGCGTGTCGAGAAGTATGGTTTAATTGTATGTTGTTTTAGTTGTTGTGCATGTCGAGGGGCACGTAGTTCCCTATCCATTCTGCCCGTACATGTTGTGTTTTAGTCGTTAACCGTGCTGTGTGAATTATTATTAAGTTATTGTTTGGTTATGTTAATGATTGAACCGTTGATTGAGGTGATAGGCCTATGGCCAACGTTGTTCTATGCTGACTTATGTTGAATTATGATTAAGTTGAGGGCTTATGTCAATGTTGTTGTGTTGTTATGATTGTTGTTGTGAATTCTTGTTGATGCTGCGAAGTTGCAGGGATGTTTTAAATGATGATGAATTACCTCTATTTACTGGTAATAATGGTGATGTGGGATTATGCCTTGTAATGATGATGATTGTTGTGATGATGATGATTATTGTGAGTATGTGATAGTACATTCATATACATTTGCATACTTTGTGATGGCCTGGATTGGCAAACTGCGAAGAAGGCTTATGCCTTATTGGTGCCTCTATTAATTGGCAATTATTAAGATGGGAGTTCTGCTCCGTTTTTAAGATGGGAGTTCTGCTCTAATGGTACCACATGCATTCGCATAGTATTGAGTCGCATTCCAAGTAGTATGATTGAGTTGTTATGTTGATGAATTAAATATTGTATCTTGTTGGTATCCTGTTGTGATGGTTGTTGTGGAGTGGTGATTTTTGTATGAACTGATTCTAATTTAATATTATTGTATGTTCTATTATAATGATTCAATATCTCACCCCTTATGTTTGAATGTTACCCTTATGTTGGTAACGTGCAGGTAATCCAGAGTGAAGGCGGTTGACCTTCAGTAGTTTGAGTCGGTGTCATTGCTCTGATACGTAACACTCGGGGGGATGAACGCTTGATGTTTAGTTGTTGATTATTTCAATTGTTGAACTTTAATATGATTGTGGTTAAGTACTTGTTATTTAGAAGTTGCTTAATGTTGGATAAAGATGTTATTATGATTCCGCTGCGTAGTTGTTCAAGTTGTTGATTTAAGAGATTAATTTGTTTTGTTGTTAGTTCATCCGAAGTTTTAAAGTGTTATGTATCTATGTTGAATGCAATGGTTTTTAAGTTGAATTTGTGGCATCCTGATTCAGTTGTATAATTTTTATAACTCTGATTTACATTTATATTGTTGGGTAGAATTGGGGTGTTACATTCCCGTTAATATTCAATTTTTTTATTAGTAATTTCGTGTTCCCGTTAATATTAGTTGATCAGTAACTTAATATTCATGTTAATATTCAATATTTTTATCAATAACTTCATGTTGCAACACCCTATTTCCTCGCCGATAATTTATATAAAAATCATAGTAAATTAATTTATAAAATACAACACTAAAATAGGATGTCACATACTTCGTAAATCACACATGCTCATTAAATAAGATACGCAACACAATTCATATGTCCAAAAGTGTTAAACTTACTTTCATTTATTCACAGTGGAAAACATCGCTAAATAGTCATCTCAAATTCTCCAATCGGAGTTGTAATTATTCACTTTCAAAGCATTGACATAATCATAAGGTAATTCAAACAAGAGAGTAATACAAGTTCGCTCCTAATAAAACAAATCAATCGCACAACCCCCAAGTGTTATGTATCAGAGCAAACCTGACTCAATCTACGCAACTGAAGGAACTCCTCGGCTAAACTTCGATCTCTAGCTACTTCAGATCATCTACATGTTACCCACGTAGAGGTAACATTCAAACAGAAAGGGTGATATATCACAACAATATAAGAGGAAGCATAATAATGAGCAGGTAGAGATTCAAGTACACATCATTATACATCTTTACCTCACACATTTTCTTGTTCATCGTATTAAGAAACACATTAACATAATTAAGTACACATTCAATATATAACATCCATCATAATATAATACACACATTCATCAATATTTATCCATCGAATTATCAATCACAATGTGATTTAAAAAGACCGACACTGACTCAATGCATGTGGTACCAACAGGACAAAATCCTCATCATAATAATGTCAATTTAGGGCAATCAACTTCGTTCGCCAATACAGGCCTTCGCTCGCCAATACAGGCTTTCTCTCGCCAATACAGGCCTTCGCTCGCCAATACAGGCTTTCTCTCGCCAATACAGGCCTTCACTTTATGAATGCATGAGACACTATCATGCAACAACATACTTCACATTTATCATTCTTCCTCATCACAATTTCGCCAATCACAAACCTTCGCTTTATGAATGCATGAGACACTATCATGCAACAACATACTTCATATTTATCATTCTTACTCATCACAATTTCTCCAATTACAGGCCATCTTCATCATCATTATCATGTATATCTTGTCACACAATCAAAACAATCATCGTACTTAACCAAAACATAAATCATGGCATATAAATAAAAGACACACCCACAGATAAGTGTCAATGTCAGTGAAATAATTAACTACTGCATTATAAGTCATTTTTATAAGATAGGAAATTATTTTATCTTTCCAACGGTCCAAACGGCGTATTAAACGGACACCCGAGGCAAAAGTTATGAGTTTTAGAAATTTTTCAAAAATGTTATCAGTAGCAGTGGTAACCAGTCACCCAATTACAGTAACCGGTTATTGCAAGTCAGTAACTCTGATTTTCTAAAATTCCTCACGGTAATCAGTTACCCACTTATGGTAATCGGTTACTGCAAATCAGTAACTCTTGTTTTCCCAAATTTTTCTGTGGTAACCGATTACCATAATTGGGTAACCGGTTACCCAAGTTGACAGCCCCAAAAACTGTAATTTTTCTGCTACGAAAGATCATGTTCCCAAGCTTAAAACCCTTAATCTTTCCATCAAAAAATTATCTTTCAAGCATGCTAATTATTCACCAACAATTTTCTATGAATCCTAACCAATTCATATCACCCAATTCCATCAAAAACACACCAAAATCACCAAAAATCCATCAATGTGAAAATTCCCAAAACAACCAAATAGGGAGAAATCAAAACATACAATCATGCAACTTAGATCCTACTATACTCTATCATTAGGAAACCTATTATAAATTTATAATCTCCCATTACCTTAGATTTTTGGTTGATTCTTGATTTCTACGGTGAAATCCTTTCCCTAGCTTCCCAGTACCTTTCTCCTCTTCTAACTTCTATGTTTTTCTTCTATTTTCATGTATTGACCCTATTTCTTTCTTCCCACTCTAATATATCCCAAATAATATTATAATCCTTCTAACTTAATTAATTATTTAATTATTATTATAAAATAATAATAATTCTAATATCATAATAATAATAATAATAATAATAATAATAATAATAATAATAATAATAATAATAATAATTTATATTATACTACACACCCCCATGTCTCCACACATTTAGTCATACACCCATATAACCTCAACTCCCATTATTCTAATGCATCTAGTCCTCAACAAAGGCATCACACTACATCATAAAATCTATCAACTCATCAAATACACCACATCGACTAATTCGTTATAATTCATATATTCACCAATAATCCATGATATTCATACTAAATTAGTTAAATAATTAATCTAGAGTTTAGGGGTGTTACAACTCTCCCCCCACTTAAAAGATTTCCGTCCTCAAAAATTACCTATTGTGAACAAATCCGGATACGACTCTCACATCCCACCCTACAGCTCTAACGTCAAGTTTAGAAATCTTTCGAATACTATTATCCAACATTATATATCGTCAACTACAACAGTCCAAGAAGATGCGTTACTACCGAGTTATGAATGGACATATCCATTTTTCTCCTTGTCCCATCACCCTGTGATACAAGATCTATTATTTTATGATGTTGTTCGCGCTTGGACCGGAACACAACGAGATCCTCTCTGTCACCATAGGTAATGCTTCCCTAATTTCTCTTCATAAGGAAACTATGCTCACCCTTGAGTCCCTCCCATAGGAAATAAAACAACATAGACTAAGAACGTAGAGTCTCACGACATGAACATCGTCTCTACTATTTCATCACACGGCAATATCGTCATAAGAACATTAATACAACCAATTACCGATAATATTGACATACAACCTTAGTGCCACAATGCTATGTTCCACTAGTCGATTATGCAAATCAATACCTCTATTACTGTGATAGCAACACGAATAATATATAAACCTTTCACCTAACAATTCCATTCTAAAATGTCCAATGGTTTGCATCATCCCTATAGGATTCTGATGTTTACCCTTAACTTCTAATAAGTCACACACGCATAATAAACTACGCCACATCACGTTTTAGCTGAGCCACTCTGATTCATCTACTTTTTAGTCATTATCATCATTTGACTTATATCAACTATCTGATCTACACGTTTCACATCTAGCTTCTGAATCTCTTTAATATCCACCGGGAAGTTATTATTCACTTTAGATATCCTCAACCGTCTACTCTGCGGTGTTAGCTCGCATACCAACTCAAGTCTCTAAACTGCTTAATAAATCCCAACTCTTTCATAGCCATTTTTTGCATTAGGTTCACATAAAATGGTGAACAATTATCCTCTTGATAAAATGTCAATCACTTTACACACCATCAAGCTAGTAAAACACGTATATCCCATCCATTAAGATCCCGTCTACTATCAACAAGAGATTAAGGGTGATCAATTCCTCAATTTGTCAATAGGTAGCCGACAACCATAATGGTAGCATAAATCATCGTTACCCAACTATAATAACGTATTTCACCTTGTGCTCAAGGTTACCTGAGCATAATGTCCAACAATCTCTCCAAGGATTACAAACATTTTTTTTTAATTTCCTTCATTTCTACCTCGTCAATGATACATAAATGCCAAAGCTCCATTTCATAGTCTCCCTTATGCACACGCAACACAACACAATTGCTAAGTATATTCTAATACAGGAAAACGACTACACCAAGTATAATCCAAATCGTCTCATTCCAAAATAAGTCTTTATCCAGTTAGAATATTTTGACCACATCAATGAATCCTTACTCTTTCCTTTAATCTCACATTTGGATCTCATTCTAATCACAATCTTAACGCTACCATCACTCTAATCATGCTTAATCGGCATAAGTTGCATCTCTATGCACTTATCTAATACATTCACATATTTACTAATGTCAAACATTTTATTCCCTTAATTCATTCACTAATAACTTATCTCACTTGACCTCATCTCAAGCAATCTGCGATAATAACCAGTTAATTCCTAAAAAGTTCTAGTCTCATGACCAACTTCAGAGTCTCTCGATATAAACCTTTATTTACTTTGACTAGATTCCACAAATATCTTCATTCGAAATAGCATGCTCAAGAAAAGTCACCTCTTTAAATCATGATCTACATAATGACCTCCTAACATACGTTTCCTTCCCTTTCGACACCGTAATTCTAGTCACGACATTCAACATTTCCTTTTTCTGACTCAGACTAAACCAAAATACCCTTAAGAAACACCGCAACAAACTGATTCAATTATTTAAAATAACTTCACTAATTTCTATAAGTTATCCTCTAACTATCCTCACTCTTCATCCGTATCTGAAGATAATCTAACCCCAATTTAATTATACTGAGAACATACTCGCCTACCGGTTGGTCTATCCAGTCGTCAATCATCTGAAGTGGATATGTAACCTTAACCACTATTTAATCAGTTATCGATAATCCACATATAGTTTCATACTACTTTCTTTTTCCTTAAATAATGACATCAAAGCTCCTAAAATGATACATTAGGTTTTACAAATCTATTTCTTCGTACATCTTCTAATAACTTCTCCAATTATCCCAACTTTTGAACTGACATCATGTATGGTGCCATAAGAACAAGTCTGATACCAAGCACGAGATCAACATCAAAATTCTCCTCTCATCCAACATCATCACGTGATAAATAAATTACTTACAGGTGCTGGAACCATTTTAAAAACAAATTACATCATGTTAGCTTTCTAGCGCTTCAAATGGAACTCAAATCGGACGTCCGGAACTCAAGTTATGAATTTTTGAAATTCTGCTGATTTTCGTCGCAGGGTACTCAGGTACCCATATATGGTAACCGAGTATCGGCGGAACAAAAGCAATTTTTTGTCATTTTATCTGTACAAAACCCATTCCAACATATATCTGAAACCCCATTATTCTTATATCTTGAGAGACACATTACTTTCTTCAAAGTTCAGTTTCAAAAACACCAAAACTCCAATTCTTTCCACAAAACTTCCCAAAATGTCATTCTTCTTATAACTCAAAAGACACATTACGTTGCCAAAACCTCAATTTTCAAAACATCAAAACTATGATTCTTCTCACAAGACTACTAGTATCTTTGAGTTCCAACTCTGACTCGTAATTCACAATCACCCAAAAGCATCAACAACATCTGACAATTACTTACCTGACTCCAACAATAACATTTATAGTACATCATCACTATATCACCATTTAAAACGTCAACATCATACACAATGGTAACTCAACACTGACAATTTCACGATCAATCGACATTTGCTAAAACATAGCAATCACACGAGCTTCATCTTCCAAGAGCTATCATACTTGCTTAGCTAATGTCCTAAGGGGATCATCAAGAAATTACACACCTCTTGTATATCACTAGTCATCACATTGGTTTATATCCTCTAAGAAGCAACCTTTAACAATTCTCTTTTTCCTTCGAAGGAGTCTCTACTTGACCAACAAATAAGATCCTTGAATCCATACAACCTCCAGGCATGAAAAACTGCATCGACTCGCCAAAACACTTTGTAATCACTTGGTTTAATTCCATATAATTCACCCCAAGGCTAACATCAAGTTAATCCAACATTTCGCTCTAACGACAAGTCACAATTATGCCTAGGAGAACATCAAGACTCACCCACAACAGGCACATCATTAGCCATAACATCACCCTCCACTTCTAGAGATACAAACAACACGAGTACCTGATCGTTCCCCCTCAAGAACACTTTTAATGTCTGTTAGACTTAAATCCTGAATTCGTACTTCCTTTGAATTCGGGAAACAACATGGCTTCGTTAATCTTTGCACTTATACAATTCACATCACACTGAACCATCTCAGAGAAACACAAGCTTCTCACCCACCTGTTTCAATCCCATTCCTGCAAACAAGTTATTAGTGTAAAATCAAGCTTCTCAAATGCACTTTTGTTTTGATGAAGACAAATCATGATTGACAAAGAAGGCAAAGATTATTGATCAAGCTAAAAAGCATCTATGGATAAAGTCTTCAGTTCAAACACTTAGCAAAATTCAAGGTATAATGATAATACTTACTTTGAACTTAAGACATAGATGCTCAATGGTCAAAAGAAATATTTTATATTGTCCAAATCCTTACTCAAGTTTTTCTAAGCTAAAAAACATTTTTCACTTTAGTGAAATCGATTTGCATATTAGTGCAATCGATTACATGCTTCAATTTTTCAAAACATTTGCTACTGTTTCTCAGTGCAATCGATTTGCATGTTTGTGCAATCGATTGCACTCAATCAATTTTTGCTACTGACTTCACATGCAATAAATTTACACTCTTGTGAAATCGATTGCACACTCAAAACTTTTGAAATTCTAGCTGTTGAAACCCCATGCAATCGATTTACACAAAGAGTGCAATCGATTGCATGCTGCACGATTTTGAAAAACAGCAGCTTTGCACATGCCTGTTCATAACACCTTTTCATGGAAACATTTCACTCAATCTTGGCAATTGTTCATGATTCATTTACAGAACTTTATGATGTTTCAAAAAGGTGTTATGAACATATAAATACTCATTTTCAAAATCATTTCACAATCTCTTCCAATTATATTTTCTGAATTTTCAAATATCAAACTCAAGCTTTTCTTCACTTTCATACACAAGTTTTCTGCACACTTTCACATATTATTAATCAGAAAACTTTGAGCATTATATATCTTGAGTCATTGTATAATGTTATAATCAGAAGAGATGATCAATTCATTTGATAAAATCACTCATAGTGATTATTACACTACAAACTCACTCAAATCAAATATTGCTATATACTTACTTATTTTTCAAGATTGTTGAAAATAAGTTCAAGTGATTTTGAAATCTTGTTTTTCCAAGATTGTTGGATACAAGTAAGGTCACCTTGAGAGGATTGTTCTCATTGTTGATATAGTGAAAATCCAAGAGGATTGTTCTTGGTCCAAGAGGATTGTTCTTGGTGGTTTTATTTGGTTAGAGTCTTGTATAGAAGGACTAGGGTGTCTTGTCTAGAGATCTAACAATAAGAAAATCTCTTTCATGTTGAAAGGGGACTGGAGTACTCTCGGACTGTAAGGGGAACCAGGATACATATTTGTGTTCTTTAGTTTTCCGCATTTACCGCTTTCATCACTAGTCATAAACCAGAAAAGAAAGAAACACATTTGTAAACTCATGCACTAAACCAGAAAAGTAATGTCCATCATCACTAAAACGATAAATTTTTAAAGTACCTAATTCACCCCCCTCTTAGGCGCACTCTTATACTTACAATTGGTATCAGAGCAGATTATAGGTAACCTGTTCCTAAAAGATCCAAAATGGCTTCCGCAAATCAAAATCCCGTTTTCAGAGATGGTGGTAGTAACAACAAGCCTCCTCTATTTTGTGGTGAATATTTTGACTTTTGGAAAATACGCATGAAGGAACATCTAGAAGCACAAGGATAAGAAATATGGGATGCTGTCAAGAATGGTCCTTTTATCCCTATAATGGTAATCAATGGTGTTGGCTCATCAAAGCCTAAGGCTGCATGGGACGAAGATGATAAGAAGAAGGTTCTTTATGATAAAAAAGGCAATAAATCTTCTTCAAGATGCACTTAGCATGGATGAATTCTTCTGTGTCTCAGCATGCAAAACGGTGAAAGAAATATGGGATACCTTGGTAGAAACTCATGAAGGAACCACTGAAGTTAAAAGATCGAGATTAAATACATTGAGTCAAGAATACGAACTATTCAGAATGCAGCCTCAAGATTCAATCCTTGACTTGCAGAAAAGATTTGTACACTTGATAAATCATTTGAAATCACTCGGTAAGACTTTAACTAATGATGAACTTAATCCTAAAGTGATTAGATCTTTATCCAGGGAATGGCAACCAAAAGTGACAGCAATATCTGAGAAGAAGAATCTATCCACAATGACTTCCGCCACTTTGTTCGGAAAACTTCAAGAATATGAGACGGAACTTGAAAGACTTGAAAAGCATGAAATCCAAGTAAAAGATTCAAGAAACATGGGTCTAAATACAAGGATAAAAAATCATGATAGCAATAAAGAGGATGAATCCACTAGTAGTGAAGATGATGATCTTATCAAGAAGATTGAAAAGGTTCTACGAAAAGAAAGAAAAAGGGAAGCACCAACAAGGAAGGTTATATGCTTTGAATGTGGAGAAAAGTGACATGTTAAAAGGGAATGTCCTACACTTGAAAAGAAGAAGAATTTTTTTAAGAGAAGTAAAGATAAGATGTCAAAGAAAGCATATATAGCATGGGAAAGTTCATCTTCTGATTCCGAAAAC
This sequence comes from Vicia faba, assembly GCA_948472305.1. NCBI lineage: Eukaryota > Viridiplantae > Streptophyta > Magnoliopsida > Fabales > Fabaceae > Vicia > Vicia faba. Next base: position 840,065,197 of record OX451736.1, on the reverse strand, counting down.
AATCAACGTGTTAATCTTGCATTGATGGCCTCACATCGTTCCGATAGTGAAAATGACAAGGTTAGTAATGAATTTTCTCTTTTTGATTGTGATGCACAAGGTATTATAGATGAACTATTAAATGAATGCAAAATTATGTACAAAATGATTTCATCTCAAAAGAAACAAATTTCATCTCTAGAAGAAAAATGTGAGTCTATGGAAAAAGATCTCAAAGATGAAAAACAAAAATTTAGTGAGCAAAAACAGAATTTTGTATGCAAAAATTGTGAATCACTCTCTTTCCAAATTGTCCAATTAAAAAGAGTTATTGAAAGATATGAAAAAGGTCAAATTGGATTGAAAGGTGTTCTTAGCCAACAAAGATATTCCAATGATAAAAGTGTACTTGGATATTCAAAGTTTTCAAAACCAAGTTCTAATAAAACTATCTTTGTTAAGGCTAGTGATCAATCATCCAAAGAGAAAGTGAACAAACCTAAAGTAGTTCATAAAAAGAAAACATTTCCTAAGAATAAATCTTACCCTTCTAGATATAGAAGTAACTTTTAACCTACTTGTTTTATTATGGTATGGTTGTCCATACACCTAATACTTGCTATGTTAGAACCTTTAGTGTAGCAAGTGAGAATTGTGTGTGGGTTAAGAAGAGAACTAACTATGATGGACCCAAAGTACATTGGGTACCAAATTAAACTTAATTTGTTTTGTAGGTATGCTTGAAGATCACATTCAATCTTTGGTATATTGATAATGGTTGTTCAAAGCATATGACGGGAGACATACACTAATTTCCAAATCTAGTTTAAGTCCAAGAATTATTTCACATATGGGGAATACCTTAAAGGAAGAATTCTTGGCATTGGCAAAGTTGATATACTAACTTTCATATCATTTAAGATGTACTCCAAGTTGAAGAACAAAAGATAACTTCTAAGTAAAAGTCAACTTTGTGACAAAGGCTTCAACATCATGTTCTCAAAAGATGAATGATTTATGAACTCTCTCTTGAGGTGAAACTCATTGGTATAAATTATTTTTACTTGCAATAATTTCTTTACATATTATAAGGCTTTTCTCATCCTTTTTTAATGACAAAGTGGGAGAATATATATATATATATATATATATATATATATATATATATATATATATATATATATATATATATATATATATATATATATATATATATATATATATATATATATATATATATATATATATATATATATATATATATATATATATATATATATATATATATATATATATATATATATATATATATATATATATATATATATATATATATATATATATATATATATATATGTGTATGCTTGTCTCTAACTATTGCAGCCCAAAGAAAGATGAAAATTCTCTATGATTAAAGGGAGAATTTGATCAAGAGGGAGTTATTTAAGATAGGGGGAGCATTCACATAAGAGTTTCTCATTCTGCCTAAAAGAGTCAAGCATCTTCAACATTATGTTTTAATGAAGATAACTACTATGTGCATTTATAAAAGGACGAGAAAAATCATCATGAAGCAATATGGATATGGTTAAGTTTTCAATATTACTACATATATTTTGTCCATTTTTTATTGCATCTTTCCCTTCTTCTTAATAATGTCAAAAGGGGAGAAGGATGTTGTACTTGATACTTGTGTATTTCCTTGTCTTAAATTTTCAAGGTACTCTTCAACCAAGATGAACAAATTCAAAGGATTCCAACCTTCTCATACAAATGGGGAGTTATGCATCTTAGGGGGAGAAGCTCTTTTCGGAAATTACAACGCATCAAGCAAGATCGTTTGTCATCATCAAAAAGGGGGAGAATGTAAAATCAAGCTTCTCAAATGCACTTTTGTTTTGATGAAGACAAACCATGATTGACAAAGAAGAAAAAGATTATTGATCAAGCTAAAAAGCATCTATGGATAAAGTCTTCAGTTCAAGCACTTAACAAATTTCAAGGTATAATGATAATACTTACTTTGAACTTAAGACATAGATGCTCAATGGTCAAAAGAAATATTTTTATATTGTCTAAATCCTTACTCAAGTTTTTCTAAGCTAAAAATCATTTTTCACTTTAGTGCAATCGATTTTCATATTAGTGCAATCGATTGCATGCTTCAATTTTTCAAAACATTTGCTATTGTTTCTCAGTGCAATCGATTGCACTCAATCAATTTTTGCTACTGACTTTACATGCAATCGATTTACACTCTTGTGCAATTGATTGCACACTAAAAACTTTTGAAATTCTAGCTGTTGAAACCCCGTGCAATCGATTTACATAAAGGGTGCAATCGATTGCATGCTGCACGATTTTGAAAAATAGCAGCTTTGCACATGCCTGTTCATAACACCTTTTCATGGAAACCTTTCACTCAATCTTGGCAATTGTCCATGTTTCATTTACAGAACTTTATGATGTTTCAAAAAGATGCTATGAACATATAAATACTCATTTTCAAAATCATTTCACAATCTCTTCCAATTATATTTTCTGAATTTTCAAATATCAAACTCAAGCTTTTCTTCACTTTCATACACAAGTTTTCTGCACACTTTCACATATTATTAGTCATAAAACTTTGAGCATTATATATCTTGAGTCATTATATAATATTATCATTGGAAGATAAGATCAATTCATTTGATAAAATCACTCATAGTGATTATTACACTACAAACTCACTCAAATCAAATATTGCTATATACTTGCTTATTTTTCAGGATTGTTGAAAATAAGTTCAAGTGATTTGTAAATCTTGTTTTTCCAGGATTGTTAAATAGAAGTAAGGTCACCTTAAGAGGATTGTTCTCATTGTTGACATAGTGAAAATCCAAGAGGATTGTTCTTGGTCCAAGAGAATTGTTCTTGGTGGTTTTATTTGGTTAGAGTCTTGTATAAAAGGACTAGGGTGTCTTGTCTAGAGATCTAACAATAAGGAAATCTATTTCATGATGAAAGGGGACTGGAGTACTCTCGGACTGTGAGGGGAACCAAGATACATCTTTGTGTTCTTTACTTTTTCGCATTTACCGCTTTCATCACTAGTCATAAACCAGAAAAGAAAGAAACACATTTGTAAACTCATGCACTAAACCAGAAAAATAATATCCATCATCACTAAAACGATAAATTTTTAAAGTACCTAATTCATCCCCCTTCTTAGGCGCACTCTTATACTTACAATTAGAACAACAAGAAAGTATCAATAGTGTTTCACACACATGTTGTGTACTAAGGAACAAAACAATGACAATATTCCACTATCACACTACAGACTCAACAACTTGGCTGAACGGACCGACATGCTCTGATACCAATTGTAACACCCTATTTCCCCGTCAGTAAATCATATAAAAATCAGAGTAAATTGATTTCTAAAATACAACACTAAAATGGGATGTCGGATACTTCATAAATCACACATGCTCATTAAATAAGTTACGCAATACAATTCACATGTTCAAAAGTCTTAAATTTACTTTCATTTATTTATAGCAGAAAACATCACTAAATAGTAATCTCAAATTCTCCAATCGGAGTTATAATTATTCACTTTCAAAGCATCGACATAATCATAAGGTAATTCAAACAACAGAGTAATACAAGTTCACTCATAACAAAACAAATCAATCACACCACCCCCAAGTGTTACGTATCAGAGCCGACCCGACTCAATCTACACAACTGAAATAACTCCTCAGCTAAACTTCGATCTCTAACTAATTTGAATCATCTGCATGTTACCACATAAAGATAACATTTAAATAGAAAGAGTGAGATATCACAGCAATATAAGAGGAAGCATAATAATGAGCAGGTAGAGATTCAAGTACACATCATTATACATCTTTACCTCACACCTTTTCTTGTTCATTGTATTAAGAAACATATCAACATAATTAAGTACACAATCAACATATAACATCCATCATAATATAATACATACTTTCATCAATATTCACCCATCCAATTATCAATCACAATATGATGCAAAAAGACCGACACTGACTCAATGCATGTGGTACCAACAGGACAAAACCCCCATCATAATAATGCCAATTTAGGGCAATCAACTTCGCTCGCCAATACAGGCCTTCGCTTTCCAATATAGGCCTTTACTTTATGAATGCATGAGACACTATCATGCAACAACATACTTTGCATTTATCATTCTTACTCATCACAATTTCGCCAATCACGGGCCTTCGCTTTATAAATGCATGAAACACTATCATACAACAACATATTTCACATTTATCATTCTTGCTCATTACAATTTTATCAATTACAGGCCATCTTCATCTTCATCATCATGTATATCATGTCACACAATCAAAACAATCATCGTACTTAACCACAACATAAGTCATTGCATATAAATAAAAAACACACCCACATATAGGTGTCAATATTGGTGAAATAATTAACTACTGCATTATAAGTCACTTTTATAAGATAAGAAATTATTTTATCTTTCCAACGATCCAAACAACGCGTCAAACAGACACCCGAGGCAAAAGTTATGAGTTTTAGAAGTTTTCCAAAAATACTGTGAGTAGCAGTGGTAATCGGTTACCCAGTTATGGTAACCGGTTACTGCAAGTCAATAACTCTGTTTTTCTAAAATTCCTTGCGGTAACCGGTTACCCACTTACGATAATCAGTTATTGCAAATCAGTAACTCCTGTTTTCCCAAATTTTTCTGTGGTAACCGATTACCATAACTGGATAACGGAATACCCAAGTCTAACAACCCCAAAAGCTGCAATTTTTCTGCTACGAAAATTCATGTTCCCAAGCCTAAAACCCTTAATCTTTCCATCAAAAAATATCTTTCAAGCGTGCTAATTATTCACCAACAATTGTCTATCAATCCTAACCAATTTATATCATCAAATTCCGTAGAAAACACACCAAAATCACCAAAAATTCATCAATGGGAAAACCCCCAAAACAACCAAATAGGGAGAAATAAAAACATACAATCATGCAACCTAGATCCTACCATACCCCATCATTAGACAATCCATTATAAAGTTAGAATCTCCCCCCTTACCTTAGATTTTTAGTTGATTCTTGATTTCTACAGTGAAATCCTTGTTCTAACTTCCGAGTTCCTTTCTCCTCTTCTAACTTCTATGCTTTTCTTCTATTCTCGCGTACCAATCCTATTTCTTTCTTCGCACTCTAATATATTCCAAATAATATTATAAACCCGCTAACTTAATTAATTATTTAGTTATTATTATAAAATACTAATAATTCTAATATCATAATAATAATAGTAATAATTCATATTATACTACACACCCTCATGTCTCTACACATTTAGCCATACACCCCTACAACCTCAACTCTCATTATTCTAATGTATCTAGTTTTCAACAAAGACATCACACTACATCATAAAATCTACCAACTCATACAAATATACTGCATAGACTAATTCGCCATAATTCATATATTCACCAATAATCCCTGATATGCATACTAAATTAGTTAAATAATTAATATAGATTTTTGGGGTGTTACACATGTTTCCGTTAATATTCAATATTTTTATCAGTAACTTTATGTTCTTGTTAATATTTAATATTTTCATCACTAACTTCATGTTCCCGTTAATATTCAATATTTTGATCAGTAACTTAAGATTCCCGTTAAAATTCAATATTTTGATCAGTAACTTCATGTTCCCGTTAATATTCAATATTTTGATCACTAACTTAATATTTATTTAATATTTAATATTTTGATTAGTAAATTCATATTTCCATTAAAATTTAATGTTTTAATCTGTAAATTCATGTTCTCGTTAAAATTAAATTAAATCACCTAAACAAGGAGACTAAAAATACATTTAAAACAAAAAATTAAATGGATAAGTTTGATTAATGGTTAAATTCATCAATTTGTCTATTTCAAAAAATAAACGAAAACCAAATCAGGACAATTGATTTTTTCAATTTGATTTGGTTTAAGTTATCAATTTAATTAATTTTTTCTAGGTGATATATTTATAAAAGTCATATTATTTAAATACTCGAATATTAAAATCATATTTTAATTTTACTACCATATAAAAATACACAAATAATAATATGATATCAACCCCACACAATACTTTGTTGGTGATCATATGTATACGACTTAAATACGGATATACTTTCAAACTATAGGGATATGTTTCCAAACACTAATATATAGATAGACACCTTGTCCTTCATAAGTACACAACCACCAAAACACGTGTTGGGGCAAGAAAAACTAACTTGCTTAGTGAATAAAGACAAGTGCTTTTCTAATTGCATCCTTCTCACTCAAGAAATATTATGAGGTCCAAAAAAAGCACTTAAAACGTAGCACAATGTATTTTCGTTAATTTCTCAACAAATCTTACATAGCACAAAATTCTAAGTAAGGAGCACACATTAGGAGTATGGGTTTAAATTAAATTATAAAAATCCAAGTCAATCCATATGTTAAAATGAATATCACTCAAGTTGTTATAAAGTATAAAAATTCAAAATTTCCCATTTTACATCCAATCCAAACTATTCAAATATCAAATTAAAGTCACAGTATGAATAATTGTAATTTCTGGTTGCTTAGCTGCCATCTTCCTCCAAATTTATCTCATTACATACACGCATATCTTTGGTTTTATGGTTATGAAATCAAGGTATATTTAGCAAGCTTCGTTAGGTTACAAGTAACGTTTATTTCGCCAATGGATGTTCTCAGAGTATTTTCCGTGCTGAAGATCGGTTCGCTGTTTTGCAACGATTCGGGGTTCAAAGATTCACAAGTCTAACTCGACACGTCATATTCAGGTGTTCTTTTACCAAGATATCCCTGATAACATATTCTCAAATTCAGGTTCGGCTCGAGAGCCCATTCTTTAAAGAAGGTCTCCGAATGTGCGATTTTTTCTCAAAGAAATATGGTGAAAAAGTGTACTGAAAGTGCATTTTTTACGCACTAAAAAATTCATAACTTGAAGATCGTGGCTCATTTTGAACATGTTTTGGTGGCAAAAATTTCGTCTTAACTTCATCTACGCTTTCATCTCTCACGGATGGAAGCCAATTTCGATCAGAAGGTCTTCAAAAATGCGGATTTATCAAGTATTTTTATACAGAAAATTTGTGATAGAAGTTTATTTGCGTCATGTTCAGAAAATCATAACTTGGTCGATTTTCATCATATTGAGCTGGTTCCGGCGCCAAAATTTCACAAGTTGATTTGGATAAGTTTTCACATGAGGTATCGAGTTCTAACAGTATCCAAAAGGCCTTCGTTTTTTATCCAGAGTGCGCGTGATGCACCGAAAATCCTGAATGCTGAATATTATTTCATCTGGGTCTTAACTTCGAAAATTCATAACTCGGTCAATTTTTATCGAATCGGACCATCTCTTTAAACAAGGTCACTGAATCAGATCTAAAACTTTTCTTCTAAAGTAGAGATCGGTTTCTGCTCCGATCAATACTAGTTTTTTATTGAAGAACGTGTCAGAGTTGACACTGGAGCCCAAAATAAGTTTGTGTAAGTGAAACTTCAAAAATTCATAACTAATTCAATGTTTTTCCGATTAAGCCCATTTTCGGACAGGAGTTTGTTCTCGATGTCGGCAACATTTTATTTTCACATTTCAACTTTAAAAATTGAACTTAAGTCCCTGAGATTTAGCCTGGAACGAATTAAAATATGCACTATTGCTTGTGGTTATTAGAGGCCCAATTGCACATTCAAAGTCCATATATTTTCTCTAATTTCTATTATATAATCTCATTCTTTTTATACAAACAGGACACGGAAAAAAAAACTTTTGCCACAACCTTGTCAAAATATCAAATCCTTTCAAGAACCCTAGAAATCTTGAAATCCTTGTTACAAACCCCCACCTCACTACAAACAAGCCATCTCATTCTCCAGTAAGGGTAAGGCTGGTTTGATCTCCATGATCAAAAGGATGTAGAAGCATTCATACATGTCATATCGGTTTTAATATTACAAAATTTCATATATTTATTTTCTTTGTATTTCATGGTATACTAATTTGTTTGTTTAATGTGTTCATGAGATACAACACTACAGGTTTGGACCATCTAATGGTCCCATGCAGGTTTATTACAAAACGCTAATGCCAAAACAGAATAACAACCAATGCATTGCTCATGGCAAGGCAACCATTCTGAGGAGGTTAAGGGCGTGGGTTCAACATTCACCCCTATTGGTTTTGGTTTTCTTCCTTTCTATTTATCCTTTTACCTATTTTCATTCTTTTTGTTTAAAACTTTTTTCATAAAACCTAACATTTTTTACAAACCTTTGATTTTTCATAATAAACTTGAATAATTAATTTTATATATTTTTAATTTAATTTTAGGTTTTAAATTAATTTTTGGTTCAACACCCACCCCTGACATTTTAATTATTTGTATTTTTTAACCCTATTTTTTATTGATGTTTCTTCTCCTATCTATTTTTTGGCAAACTTAATTCTTTCTTGTTAATCATTACACATAAATTTTTTTTAAACTTTTTTTAATTAAAATTAATTAGGTTTTAGGTTTTTTAATTAACCTTTTTTTTCTTCCAAAATTAACCTTTTTTTAATTAAAATTAATTAGGTTTTATGTTTTTTTTAATTAACTTTTTTTTAAAAAAATTAACCTTTTTTTAATTCAAATTAATTAGGTTTTAAGTATTTTAATTAATTTTTTTCAAAATTAACATTTTCCATTAATTAAAATTAATTAGGTTTTTAGGTTTATTTAATTAATTATCATAAATCATTTTTTTCATAAAAAATCACCAAAACATTTTCTTTGCTATTTTCATCTTATTTTTATTTTCCTAGATAAAGTGTATAGGGCGCGTTCAACTGTAATAGCGTAGCTTTCTTTTTCCCGCTTTTTTTATCATTATCATGTAATTGCTTCCGGGATGTAATAGTTTTAAGATTTCTTTTCCGCACTCTTCACTATTATGTAACTGCCCCAAGACTCTGTAATAGCCTAAGTTTACATTTCCGCATTTACCTTCAACAACTATATTTTATGCAATGCTTAGATTAATATGATTGTATGGAAAGATAAAAATGAACGATAGAAAACCCTAATTTCAAGATAAATAACCGAACTGAATCATTCGCACACTCGCACCTCTAGGATAACCTCACTTGTTGCCTTCGGAAAAAACAATGGTCATGTCCCTCGAACGTAGGGATACCCTTAGTAGAGACCCTCGGTTAAAGTCGTCATAAAGATCATAGTCCCTCAATGTCCCTCGAGTTGCCTACGAGAAATGATCTTGTCCCTCGATGTTTCCTACGAATATATGATGACAGTCCCTTCGAACTGCTAAGATATCCCTATATGTTACCTTCTATGACCATAACAATGACCCGCGTCTCTCCCTCACACATCCAACGATAAGGCTACCTACTAACTAATAGTAGGATAGCAATGTCTAAAGGTTAGGATGAAAAGAATGACCTTTTCGAGTATAAGTAGATAAGTTCTTAGATGCTTGCTCAAAACAACTTTTTGCACCTATACAAAAATGTTTTCAAAAACACTTTCAAAAACATTCGCCTTGTCAACACTCTTAAGGACTGATACAAGAGTTATCACAAAGTGAATCGCCGCACTAAGGCATTTTCAAAACACACAAAGCACAAGCAATTTTCAAAACATGAGCTAGCATCTAAGAGCCCGTAGAAAACTACGGATGGAAAGGGTGCTAACACCTTCCCTTTCCATAATCTACCCCCTTACTCAGAAAATCTTAAAAAAGGTCTTTTTCTGTTCTTTTCACCCTTTCCTTTGTTGGATAAAAGAAAAGTCGGTGGCGACTCTTGCTTACCGTGACATTTGCGAATACAAATGCAAAACCAGTATTAAACAGTCGGTTCTGCCATCATATTACAGAACTGGCGACTCTGTTTGGGATAATTATAAAGTGGGGTTTACCTTAGGGTCTAAATCATTTTAAAATTGCTTTCTATGTTTTCTTTGACTGCTTTATCTTTGAGGGTTTGTTGGGGTATTCTTGTAAAGATCCTATACCCGAATCTGGGGCATCTTTTTAGGTAAACAGCAATAGATCGTGGAGACTGTACGACATAGACTAATATGGTTGAAGCGATAGCTGTGTTGGTGTGACACTTTGGTTGGTACTGGTGTTGTACCCCAAAATTTTCCCTCTCATATCACTCAACATATACTCATTGAAGCCCTCAATCTGCTCAAGGATACCCAAGAGTTGACCAGACAAACTCTCTCCTAAAGCAATGATTCTCCAATTAGGGTTTCCATTTTCATCAAGATGGGTGAGCTACAAAGGCCTCAAATATTTTCCATGGTCCTAATATATTCTCAATACCACCCATGTCAAGTTTCATGCCTTGCACAAGAATTTTGCTCAGTCAACTGCTCAAATGCCTAAAAATCAACTGTACTAGGTCAAAAGTCAACTGTGACCCACATATAGTCAAACTTCATGATTTTTGGTCAACATCAATATTTTGAAGTGATATCCATAATTTTATCAACCGTTGACCATGATTCATCAAGGAATTCTCCTAATCCATCAAAACTCAAAAGTTGCTAAATTAGGGTCTCTGTAGGAAAAGTCAACCAAACTTTGACCAGACATAACTTTCTCATACTTTATCAGAAAGTTCTCATCCAAGGCTCATTTTGAATAGAATCCAATTCCCTAAAACTCCTCTTCATCCCTCAAGTTCAAGAAATGCACTCATGAAAAGATATAAAATCAGTCATTATGGGTCCTTTTCAAAAGTCAACAAAAACACCTTTTGGGTCAAAGCTTCTTACATGAACATGGAAGATCCAATTGAGACAAAACCAAAAGGGTTGTTTAGAGGACATCCTAATATTTCTAAAAAGTTCAATAACACCCTCCTAGGATTAAAATTGAGAGATACATGCATTGTCAAAGTTGGCCATTTTTGGAAATTTTGCACAAAGTCAACAATGCTTAAAATTGCATTTTTTCCACATGGGCCCATCTTTTCAAGATTAAATCTCAGTCCTAGTATGGTCCAAGACCTATGAGACCCCCCTTGCCTCATTTGTTTATTTATTTATTTTATTTTGATTTTATTTATTTAAAATTCAAATTAAATCAAAATAAATAAAATTAATGGGATGAGATTTGTTTTGCATTGAATTAAAGATCATGCTTGTTGTCACAAAGCCAAACAAAATTGTGCAAAATCAAAAACAAGAGGAAATATCCTAGTTTAGAAAGTTTGGAAGCAATTTTCAAAAGTTATAAAATCTTGGATTTTTTCTAAACTTAGCACCCTAATTTGATTCACATACTTATATACAAACATTCTCAACCCTAAGGACAAGAATTCAGACGCGCAACCTGCCTCAAGGAGTCAAACAAAGTTCCAAAATTTCAAAGAATAGTGCAGATCAGATCTTTCTCTACAGGCCAATTCAAGGAGTTTTGGAGCATCAGTGATCATCCACGAAGGTCCTTGAAGCTTTTCCAGTCTCTATCCAAGCTCGCAGCCTTAGGAATCTCCAGATATAAATCACGGTTTGCACCCTTGTAACTTAAATTTGTTTTCTCAGTTTTACATGTTTTAAATCGAACTTGATTGTGTAAACGTGTTTATAGTCATGCTTGGAATCTGTTTGAAGGCCTGGATTTGAGTTTTGGCGCAGGAACGGGCTTACACCATTGTTAGGGTTTGTAAGCTCAAAATTGGGGCTTCTTTTTCTAGGACAAATTGAAGGGGATTATGGGTACTACTGGACTCGGGACAAAATTCTTGATTGATCCCTAGCATTAGTTTTGATTTATATTGCTTGTATCATATTTTTGAATAATGCAGGGTTTTAGCTACGAACAAAATCCATCAATATAGCCTATAGTAACGGAAAACTGCTGTAGGTAAAAGTTCCCCACCTAAAATGAAGGATCCGTGAAGAAGGTGATGGCGTGGTGCTCACTGATTTGTCCATTCAAACCGTTGGGGACCCACAGCGCATTCGTTTTTGACATGTGTCCATAGATCCTTGTTTGCCTTATATTATTTTTGTTTTATTTATGTACATGAATGACAAATGGCGCAGATGGCAAGGGTGATAAGCTGGTGAAGGTAAGGACTTGGATTCGATCCCAGGTCTAGGAATTTTTGTATTTTCTTAACATTTCCTGCAGGATCCCATGCGTTGCTCCTCCAGATGTTCACCCCGCATCCTCAGATCCCACCCTTTGGATCTTCTCAAAGCAGATCCAATGCTCCAGAATTAAAGATCCATGGTGCACTCCCTGAAGGTTGATCACACTGGAATGCACGCTGGACAACTGGGCTAACACAACTTGAGCCTAACAATTCAACTTCACACCCCCAGATTACTAACAACAACAAGCCCATTTTCCGAACTCTTTTGATTTTTATTATTTTATTTTCATTATTTAGTTTAATGGCTTTTTAATCATTTTTTTTATTATTTATAAAAAATCATAAAATCATAAAATCACAAAAACAGAATTAGGGTTTTTATAATTAAAATTAATTTTTGAAAATTAATTATTTTAATTGTTTCAACATTGATTATTTTGTTAAATAAAATTAATTAGAAAATTAGGTTTAACTTGCAGATTTCAACTATTTTTCTCAATAAAAAATACAAAAATATTTTTTAATTAATTAGATTTTTTAGGCTTCTAATTTGTTCTCAGCTTAACTTTCGCGCATTTATTTATTTTCACTTTATTTTCCAATTGTTGTAATTGCTTCGAGTTTGTAATAGCTTTTAACTTAGGTTTATTATTGCTTTCATTTACTGTTTCAATTCCCCAAGTTTGGTCATGTAACCCCCTCCCCAAAGCCTTGTAATAGTTAGGTTTAAAATTCTCGCACTTTATTTTCTGCTACTATTAACTGTTAGATGATTGATAATAGGATTGTATGCAAAAGATAAATAATTTAAAACAGTAGAACACCCTAAATGCGCAAGATAAATGAAACTGAAAACCAACACTTGCACATGTTCACTCTTAGGGTATATCCCCACTTCGGTTGCCTTCGGTAAATGGTCATGAAGTATAGGGAGTTTTAGTGGTTGCCCTCTACTCCCAAAAGATAAAAAATGACCCATTCGAATGTTGCCTCGGAAAGATCTTTAGGACTCTAGGGTAATTACTAAGGTTTCCTAATCATTGCTTATATGACCGTAAAAATGTCCCTTTTGATTTTCCCTCAAACTCCAATGATGGAGCTACCTACTCCTTAATAGTAAGGTAGCACTGTCTAAAGGAAACGAGAAAGCGAACTGTCTTTTTCAAGTAGGTAGAAACTCTTAAGTACTTGCTCAAAACAACAAAAACTCTTTGACACAAACACTTTCAAAACAGTTTTCAAAAACAACTTTGTCACACTCTTGAGGACAGATACAAGAGTTACCACGAAGTTAAACAAAAACTTTTCAAAACACACACAATAAATTTAAAAAATGAGCAAGTACCTAAGAACCCATGGAAAACCATGGATAGAAAGGGTGCTAACACCTTCCCTTTCTATAATCTACCCCTCGTACTCAGAAACATCTCGAAAAAGGTTTTTTTCTGTTCTTTTTCCTTTTCCTTTGTTGGATGAAATAAAAGTCGGTGGCGACTCTTGCTTACCGCATATTTGCAAACAAAAAAATGCAAACCAGAATTAACAGTCAGTTCTGCAACCATATCACAGAACTGGCGACTCTGCTGGGGACCATGATTTATAAAGTGGGGTTCACCTTAGGATTTAGGTCATTCTTAATTGCCTCTTTGGTTTGTCTTGTGTGATTTATTTTTAAGGGTATCTGTTTGAGTTATTTGGATCCTAAACCCGGATCGGGGAATTCCTTTTAGGTAAGTAGCAATAAACTGTGAGGGAGCTTTGCGGGGTATACCGACACGGTTGAAACAGTAGCTATGTTGATGCGATACTTTGGTGTGTACCGGTAGCCCTTGAGTAATCAAGGAGAATACAGGGTTGCTGCGTGGTATCATAAAGCATCAACTGACCTTAGCACCTTAATTGACCAACTTGGACTTTAGGACGTAGTGAGATAGCCGTCTTTGGTGTAAACCCTAAGTCGGTTGATACTCGATGCTACACTCATTGAGGTTTGACTCTCGAGTTTTGTTTGGTGGCAAGTCAATTGTCTATCGGAACAAAATTTTAGGGAAAGATGGTGATATTGAGATCCCTTAGAACCCGATTACTATATTTAGGACATGTTGAACTAATCCAACTTCAAGAGGGTATACCTTAAAATCCATGCAAGCCTTAAACCTAAGGTCTTTGTGTGATTTTCCTGTGTTTTCTATATCTTCTATATCTGAGCATAATCATGACATCATAACATAGCATATCATACTAACTATTTCAAGGATTATTAGGGTTTACTTTTGTCTTGTTTTGTAGGACATGACCCTCGCCCGCAGATTCACTATCCAAGTCAGTCTGGTAAAGGTACCTCCTCAGCTTAAGGAATTGGTATCAAGGGTTCCTGAAAGATCTCCCTTAACTGAAAGACATGGTCGACTTCTCAGTTTGGTCACCTCAAACCCTAATGAAGAAATGCTAAAAGTTCTCTTCCAATGCTTTGACCCTCTACATCACTGCTTCACTTTTCTAGATTACTAGTTATTGCCTACTATGGAAGAGTTTTCTCTGTTACTGGGAGTGCCTATCCTTAAAAAGTTACCTTTCAATGGCATGGAAAGAGACCTTAAAATTGAAGATCTGGATAAATCTTTGTCCTTACAGCGGTCTGACGTAGTAGCAAATTGGGAAACCAAGAGAGGTGTCAAGGGTTTTTTGGCTAAGTTCTTGTTTGAGAAAGCTCACCATTTTTGGGATACCCTGCACTTACAGGCTTTTGAAGAGGTATTAGCCCTTCTCATCTATGGTTTGGTATTGTTCCCCAATCCGGACCAACTCATAGACGTGAATACGGTTAATGTTTTCTCATCGCGCAATCTGGTACCTACCATGCTTGGAGATATCCTACATTCTCTACATACTCGCACTATAAAGAGAAGAGGGACCCTTCTGTGTTGCACTTCTCTTTTGGATAGGTGGTTTATTTTGCACCTACCCCGACCCATCCTGAAGAATGAACAGGGTTCGAGGTGGTCTCATAGGCTAATGACTCTTACACATTCAGGTATTCATTGGTTTCCTCGATCCTCAGGGAATGTTACCATCATTGATCGACGCGGAGAATTCCCTAATGTCCCTCTCTTAGGCATTAGGGGAGGAATCACTTACAACCCTTGTTTGGCGCTGCGACAGTTTGGATATGCGAGAATGGATGGTCCTCATGACACACTTATCCAAGGAATTATCTTCGACTACGGGAATGATGCTCAGGGTTACCGTAAAAAGTTCATGCGAGCTTGGGGCATGGTACATAGAGTTGATAACAAGACATTGGGGTACAAGAACTAAATCCCTCTTGAGCCTTATCTCAAATGGGTGCGAGCTCATGCTCAAAGCCTTATGATGCCTTATCCCTCTGTCCTACCAACGATTGTGGAACCGGTTGCTGAAGGAGACACTTCTTATCTTGTTCTCCATCCTGACATGCCAACTAATCATGAGGAATTACAAAAATCCTGGGTTCAACCTGTTGTACCCCAAAATTTTTCCTCTTTTCATACATGCATATTATTGGTTTTATGGTTATGGAATAAAGGTATATTTATCAAGCTTCTTCAGGTTACAAGTGATGTTTATTTCGTCAATGGATATTCTCAGAGTATTTTCCATGCTGAAGATCGATTTGCCGTTTTGCAATGATTCGGGGTTCAAAGATTCACAAGTCCAACCCGGCGTGTCATATTCAGGTGTTCTTTTACCAAGATATCTCTGATAACATATTCTCAAATTCAGGTTCGGCTCAAGAGTCAATTCTTTAAAGAAGGTCTCCGAATGTGTGAGTTTTCTCAAAGAAATGTGGTGAAAAAGTGTGTTGAAAGTGCAGTTTTTACGCGCTAAAAAATTCATAACTTGAAGATCGTGGCTCATTTTGAACCCAATCTGGTGGCCAAAATTCCGTCTTGACGTCATCTACATTTTCATCTCTCACGGTTGGAAGCCAATTTCGATCAGAAGGTCTTCAAAAATGCGGATTTATCAAGTATTTTCGTACCGAAAATTTGTGACAAGTTTATTTGTGTCATGTTCAGAAAATCATAACTTGGTCGATTTTCATCGTATCGAGCTGGTTCCGGCACCAAAATTTCAAAAATTGAGTTGGATAAGTTTTCAAGGGAGGTATTGAGTTTGAACGGTATCCAAAAGGCCTTCGTTTTTTGTTCAGAGTGCACGTGACGCGCCGAAAATCCTGAATGCTGAATATTATTTCATCTGAGTCGAAACTTTGAAAATTCATAACTCGGTCAATTTTTATCGGATCGGGCCCATATTTTTACACAAGGTCACTGACTCAGAGATATACAACTTTTCTTCCAAAATCGAGACCGGATTATGCTCCAATCAATACCAGTTTTTTATTGAAGAACGTGTTAGAATCGACACTAGAGTCCAAAATAAGTTTGTCTGACCTGAAACTTTAAAAATTCATAACTAATTCACCGTTTATCCGATTGAGCCCATTTTTGGAAAAGAGTTAGTTCCCGATGTCAGCTACATTTTGTTTTCACATTTCAACTTCAAAAATTGTAATTAAGCCTCTGCGACTTTGCCTAGAACGTGACGGACTCAAGTGAACATTAGAGGCCCAATTGCACATTCAAAGCCCATTTTTTCTCTCTAAATTTCCATTATATAATCTCATTATTTTCACACAAACAAAGGGGAGACGGAAAAAAAACCTTTGCCACAACCCTGCCAGAATATCAAATTCTTTCAAGAACCCTAAAACCTTTAAATCCTTATTACAAATCCCCATCTTACTACAAACAAGTCATCCTTGTTACAAACCCACATCTCACTACTTCTCTAGTAAGGGTAAGGCTGGTTTGATCTCCATGATCAAAAGAGTATAGAAGCATTCATCTCACTACTTCTCCAGTAAGGGTAAGACTGGTTTGATCTCAATGATCAAAAGGGTATAATCATTCATACATGCCATATCGGTTTTAACATTAAAATTTTTTTTTTCATATATTTGTTTTATTTGTATTTCATGATATATAGTAATTTATTTAATGTGTTCATGAGATTCAACACTGCAGATTTAGACAGGATCCCATGCAGGATTATTACAAAACGCTGATGGCCAAAACAGAAGCTGATGGCCAAAACAGAAGAACAACCAATACATGACGAGGCAGACATCCTGAGAAGGTTAAGGGCGTGGGTTCAACAACCATCCCTATTGGTATTGGTTTTCTTCCTTTCTATTTATCCTTTTACCTATTTTTATTCTTTCTATTTAATTTTTTTTTCCATAAAACTTAACATTTTTCACAAACCTTTGATTTTTCCTCCTAAACTCGAATAATTAATTTTAGGTCTTTTTTTAATTTAATTTTAGGTTTTCAATTAATTTTTGGTTCAACAACCACCCATGACATTTGCATTATTTTTATTTTCTAACCCTATTTTTCAATGATGTTTCTTCCCCTATCTATTTTTTGGCAAACTTAATCTTTTTTATTAATCATTAGACATAAACTTTTTTTTAAACTTTTTTTTAATTAAAATTAATTAGGTTTTAGGTTTTTTAATTAACTTTTTTTTCAAAATTAACCTTTTTTTATTTATTAAAATTAGTTAGGTTTTAGGTTTTAATTTTTTTCTTATTAATATTTTTTTTAAAATTTACCTTTTTTTTAATTAAAACTAATTAGGATTTAGATATTTTAATTAACTTTTTTCAAAATTAACATTTTTTTTACTAAACAATTAGATTTTAGGTTTTCTTTGTAATTAACCCTTTAATTAACCTTTTTTTAACAAATTAGGATTAGATTTTTGTTTTAGTTAGTAACTGAATTTTTGGCTTTTTTCATTTATTAATAAATTAAGTTAATTAACTTTTTTATTAAAATTAGTTTTTTAGGTTTATTTAATTAATTATCATAAATCACTTTTTCATAAAAAAATTACCAAAAATATTAACTTAGAATTTTAAGTTTTAATTATTCCTTAATTTCTTTTTATTTATTCTTTTATATTTTAATTTCTAGAAAAATTGTATAAGTCGCATTATCAATGTAATAGCGTAGATTTATCTTTTCTCGCATTTTTTTCTAATTATGTAATTGCTTCCGGGATGTAATAGCAATTAGGGTTTTAAATTCCGCATCTTTATTTTCAATCCAAAATAATTATGTATCTGCAAAAGCCTTGTAATAGCTAGGACTTTAAATTTTCTGCATTTTATTTTCACAAACTATAAATTGCTTAGATGTATGTTAATAGGATTATATGGAAAGACTAACTAAAAATTAAAATAGTAGATCACCTTAATTGTGCAAAGATTAAATAACTGAAATCAAACACATGCACATGCTCACTCTTAGGGTATGCCTCACTTGGTTGCCTCGAAAAATAATGGTCATGTCCCTCGAACCTAGGGATATCTTAGCAAAAGATCCTCAATCTAAAAGTCATCATAAAGATCATAGTCCCTTAGCGTCCCTCGAGTTGCCTACGAGAAATTATCTTGTCCCTCGATGTTGCCTACGAATATATGATGACAGTCCCTTCAGAATGCTAAGGTATCCTTACATGTTGCCTTCAATGAGCATTACGTCCCTTTCGATAGTCCCTCAAACTCCAACGACGGTGCTACCTATTTCTCAATAGTAGAATAGCGCTGTCTAAAGGAAACAAGAATATAAACAATCTTTTTTCGAGTAGGTAGATGCTAGTAGGTACTTGCTCAAAACGACAAATATTTTACACCATACACTTTCAAACAAACTTTTCAAACTAAAGTTTTCAAAAACAACTTCGTAACACTCTTGAGGACAGAAACAAGGGTTAAAACGAAGCAAAACAAAACTTTTCAAAGCAAGCACACACAAGCAATTTTCAAAATGAGCAAGTACCTAAGAGCTCATGGAAAACCATGGATAGAAATGGTGCTAACACCTTCCCTTTCTATAATCTACCCCCCCCCCCCCCCCCCCCCCCCCCCCCCCCCCCCCCCCCCCGTACTCAGAAACATCTCGAAAAAGGATTTTTTTTTTCTATACTTTTTTCCTTTCCGATTGGATGAAATAAAAGTCGGTGGTAACTCTTGCTTACCGCGACATTTTGCAAACAAAAAATGCAAAACGCAAATCAGTATTAAATAGTCCGGTTATGCCACCGTATCACAGAACTGGCGACTCTGCTGGGGATTTGATAAGTGGGGTATACCTTAGGATCTAGGTCATTTGGTTGCTTTACTTTTAAAGGTTTTTGTTTAGGAGTTACTATAGATCCTAACCCGGATCTGGGGACACCTTTTAGGTAAGTAGCAATAAACTATGAGGGAACTATACGGCGTAGACCGATACGGTTGAAGCAGTAGCTACGTTGATGTGTCACATTGATTGGTACTGGTATCCCTTGTGGAGAAACGAGGAGAATACGAGGCCGCTGTGTGTGTCGTTAAGCATCAACTGACCTTAGAACCTTTAATCGACCAACTTGGCCATTAGAAAGTAGTGAGATAGCCGGCCTCGATGTAAAGCTGAGAACTGGTTGATACTTGATGCTACACTCATTGAGACCATACTCTCGAGATAGTTCCGGCTGCAAGAAAAGATTGCGTGAGCTGAACCATGACCGATAGAGGATGGTCAGTGATATTGAGAACCTCTAGAACCCGGTTACTTTGCTAGGACAGGTTGAACCAACTAAACTTCAAGAGGGTACTACCTTAAAACCCATGCAAGCCTAAACCTAAGGCTGTTTGTGTGACTTGTGTGCTTTCAACTTGAACTACTTGCACAGTTTTATTATCTGACAACATGAGTTCCTTGCAGGTTTTGTTTACAGTCCTTATCCAATAACTTGGATTTCTTACCGGGTTTACTTGTTTACATCACCTCGCACTTTTGCTTAAACGCATAGCATACACATCATAACATCATGCCTTAACATTTCCTTAACCATTTCAAGGATCTCAAGGGTTTGTGATGCAGGTTATGGTAAATCAGACGTCTAACAAGGGGCAAGGGGATTTATTTTCCTCTAGCCAATGTCATATAGAGATCAAAACACGATAACTTGAGTCAGTGGCTATGAACCACTCGATATGGTGAGCTTGACTCTTGAAAAAGGACTCTTAACAACACAAAGTTTCTTCAATCAAGCTGCAACCAAATTCTAACAGTTTCTTGTTTATCCCGCGAGATCCATGAAAACATTGCATACATATATCATACATATCATTGTATAACAGGTCTTCTAGTACATGTCTCTCATGTTCTCGCTGTTTATTTCAGCAATGGCTCTCAAACAAGACAGCAGAGATCTCCAGACTCAAGAAGCTCAGTTCAGGGAAATATTCCTAAACCTATCCAAGGGGTAGGAAGAGTTGAAAACACTCCTCGTTGGGAACTTGGTAAAGAAAAGTCCTGAAGACAATAAGGAAGAACGGATGGAATAACTGCAAGATGAGGTAGGTGCAATGAGAACCCGGATGCTGGGGCAGATGGCTCTTATCCAAGGCCTAGCCCAAAGACAAGAAGAGCTGAAAGACATCACCAACCAACTTCATCAAGACAGATACAACAGTATGAAGCAAACAGTCGAGGCCGGGGACCAAGTCATTGATCAACCTCCAAGAAGACAAAAGGTTGGTTTGGTGAATAGTGGACCTTTCCAAATTTCCACTACATCACGGGTCCAATAACAACCTCGCCAAAAACAACGGGTTAATCAAAATAAGCCAGATACACCCAAGAGGCAGTTTACCAAACTCAACATGCCGCTGTCTCAAGCTTTATAACACATGTTGAGGATGAATCTGGTTACGTTGATAGGACCTCATCCGAATCCCAAGACTTCTTCCCCTAACTACAATCATGATGCAAGGTGTGCATACCATTCCAACAGCCCAGGGCATGATACTGACGACTATTGGAGGATGAAATACAAAATTCAAGACCTGATTGATGAAGGAGCATTGGAATTCACACAAGGCGGTCAACTGGAATGTTTATGTCAATCCTCCAAGGCCCATCATTTGAAGTGACAAGTTCTGACAAGAGAGGCTTTTGTTCATTAGAATTTTCAATTTGCAATTTTCTTTTGATTATTCGAACATCTATTCATGTCAAACTCTGTTACTTTATTAATGCATTGCATATGTCTGTTTTGAATCAATTCATTCGTATTCGCTATATTTAAATTGCTTTCCTTTTTGTGATATTCAACTCTCAAACAAAAGCTCTGAGCCTTTAGAGGGAGGATGACGAAAATTATATCAAAATCTCTATAGTATGCTTTTGAACAGACCCTACTGACGATGTACATGCGCCGTTTCAAATCCTAAATAGTGGAGTTATAAGGAAGATAATCCCTAGTCAACCCCTTTGAGCCAAAGAAGTAGGAGTTTTTCTTTTCACACAAATTAAAACCCTTAATCACAACCTGGGGCAGGGTAGTTTTCTCAGTTAATCCAGGTGCACAATGAATGGCTTCAAAGACGTCCTTCCAAAACAAAAGACGGTGATGGTTCCCTATAATTGTCAAGACAGGCAGTCATTATCTCTCGAAATAAAAGCTCATTAAGTCAAAACCTATGAAGGAGACTTAAGAAAAAAACGGGGGCATCCCGCTGACTGTAATCACAAAAAGAAACAGTTTAGGAAAAAGACAGGGATAATAAAATCAAAAAGAAAGAGGTCCTACAAACCCTCAACAAAAAAAGGAAATGACTGCCTATTCAAAATAATCTGTCAGTACCCGAATCATAACTGGAATATCAGAGCAAAGACTCAAATGGGATCTAAATGCACAATTAACTGAGTATAGGATCGAAGAACATCACGAAAAACGGGTGGGTACAAATAAATTTTGAGCCTTTATCCTTTGTTTCTTGAACCGTGAACCAGGCCACGTTATAACCCTTAAAAGTCCTAGCTGAAGCATGGGTTAGTTCGAAAGCATATTGTTACAAAAGGTATCCCGACTCCTGTAGAACTTGCTATAAATCCTGAGTTGACATCACATTTTACAAAATTTTCCTGTTTTACTGAAAAATGCATTTTCAAAAATTTCAAGACAGACATAAGCTTTGCATTCTTAAAATAACATTGTTTGCATATGACTATTTGTTCAACAACAGAGAAATTCGCATGACGGATATCTAGTGAACAAAAACCTTCTCAATAAAAAGGATCACCTCAAGTGGAAATACACTTCCAACCAAGGGGCCTAGCATGATCATTGTCCATCATCTGGGGCAGTCAAGTCAAGATTCAAGGAATCTCTCAAAGATGCCAAATAGCCAGGGGCAGATCTCCATTTGAATCCCTTGGGGAATTGGGCATGAATTCCAGCAACGAATCATGTACGATCAAACAAACATCTTCTGGTAGTGTGGCAACACTTACTACTATGGACAGTGACAATTCTCCATACCCGGTGAACATGGACATAGTCGGAAAATACTACGCATGAACAAAGACCCGCTAGGTTGACTGGCCTAGGAAAAAATAAGGGCATCCTGGTGAACCAAAAGGGTTCGGGCAAAAATTAGGGATAAAAACAAAAATTTGTACACCCGGCAAGTCGAAAACCCGAAAGGGCGGCTTGGGCAAAAAAGAGTATCCCAGTGGACTGAAAATCTGAAAGACAGTCCAAGCAAAAGTTAGGGATTAAAGCGTACGACTATGTCCCGTTATCTTGTCACTTGCCTATCAGTAGAAGACTTATCATTCCGATCGGCAGTTACCAAGCACCTCATAAGTTAGGATGACACTCAATCCACAAGGCCTCCGCAGGCACTTTCTCCAGCAGGTACAGGGGCAGAAAAGTCTTGATACGAAGTCATTGTCGTATCCTTAGCATGCGTCCCAGTAACATCTACACTCCACGCAGAGCAAGAAGTATCCAAAGACAGTGGTGTTAGCTTTCCCGAACAGGACACGACTCTCCCCAACCGAGGTTCACAATCGTGAGTGAGTCGGCAAAATTCTCCCCAAGCAGAGCCTGTTTATCACCAGCAACAGAAGTTCATCCCCAGCTGAGTTTATTTCTCCAAATCAGCAGATCTTCCAATAGAGTATCTCTCTTCCCCATAAAGTCATTCTCCCACTGGATTATTCTCAAACAGAGTCTCTCCCGGCGGAATATTCTCGAGCAGAACAGATGCAAATCTCTAGTTAATCATCTTCGGTCACTATACCCAGTGAGAACGAAGAACTCAACTCCTTATACTCTCCAGCAGCAGTCCAGGATTTATTCTCCCCAGCCAGAGAATATCACAAGAACATTGCATATCCATACATTATAGCATGCACATACACATCATACAACATAATCTCATTTATTTTGAGAACATCATTACTCAATACATTTTATACATCATGACATCACATACGACTAACTCTTTACCTTTCAGGGAAAGATGCAATCAAGTTCTGTCAAGAATTCTCTGGTTCAGTCAAATCAATACTAAGATTTCTATTCCAGTTCAAGCTATAAAGCCCAGATTTGACCAGATAATATCTTGATTTCTCCATCATACTGTGAAGCCCAGAGAACGACCGGATAACAGTACCGAAATATCACAAAGCCTGGAATCGACCAGATAATGGTATATCCCGAATTCAAAGCTATGAAGCCCGGAAATCGATCGGAAAATAGTTGAATCCCCATCAAGCTATTGTGAAGCCTGGACTCGACCAGATAGCAATACAAGTCATTGTGAAGCCTGGAAATCGACCAGATAGCAGTACAAGACACCATGAAGCCTGGAACCGACCAGATAGTGGTATGTCACAAACACAAGATGTGAAGCCCATAAATCGACCGGATAACAACTTAACAAGCTATTGTGAAGCCTGGATTACGACCAGATAGTAATACAAGGTACCATGAAGCCTGGACTCGCCAGATAATGGTATAAAACATTGTGAAGCCTAGATTACGACAAGATAGCAGCAAAGAATACTGAAGCCTGGAATCGACCAGATAGTGGTATATCTTTAATACAAGTTATGAAGCCTAGATTCGACCGGATAATATCTTGATTTCTCCAAACACCATGAAGCCTAGGCTCGACCAGATAATGGTATAGGACACCGTGAAGCCTGGATTACGACCAGATAGCAGCAAAGGATACTGAAGCCTGGATCACAACCAGATAACAGTATAGGGTACTACGAAACTTGAATTTCGACCAAATAGCAGTTTACCTGGCCAATTACCAAGAAGCCCGGAATCGACTGGATATTAGTATTTCCTTAAATTCAAATTGAAGCTTGGATGCGACCGGATAACAACTTAATTCCTTATGAAGCCTGGAGCACGGCCAAATAAGAATTGAGAAATTGCGAAGCCTAGAAGACGACCAGATAGCAAGTTTAATCTCACCCCCCAGTAAGCCACTGTAAAGCCTGGAGCACGACCAGATAGCAGTCGATCTTATTTTCCTCAGCAAATCACTGTGAAGCCTGGAACATGACCATATAGTAGTTCGTTTTCACCTCCTCGGCTAAGAGATGATTCCCCAGTATAATAACGGACGACTGAAGCTCCTAAAATTCTATTTCTCTCAAGACAGAGGCTAGGACTCCCCAGTGTAGTCCTCCTCAACAACAGGTATACGGGCTCTCGCAAAGGAATCTCTTGTGCGATCGACACTTCTTCTGATGGCATCTTTAAGCCCATCTTTCGACATCAACCTCCAAATGGCATTTGTAAGCCCATTACCGATACTACCTACATAGTCAAGCATCATTACAGACGAGTGCAAATTTCTGGGCACTCTAGTATTCAATCATCTTCCACCTTCACATCACGAAAGGCAGACGAGCCAATCTAAATCTTCAGGTTTAAGAAGATTGAACAGGGGCAGCTGTTGTACCCCAAAATTTGCCCTCTTTTCATACACGCATATTATTGGTTTTATGGTTATGGAATAAAGGTATATTTATCAAGCTTCTTCAGGTTACAAGTGACGTTTATTTCGTCAATGGATATTCTCAGAGTATTTTTCGTGCTGAAGATCGGTTCGCCGTTTTGCAACGATTTGGGGTTCAAAGATTCACAAGTCCAACCCGGCGCATCATATTCAGGTGTTCTTTCTCCAAGATATCTATGATAACATATTCTCAAATTCAGGTTCGGCTTAAGAGTCAATTCTTTAAAGAAGGTCTCTGAATGTGTGAGTTTTCTCGAAGAAATGTGGTGAAAAAGTGTGCTGAAAGTGCAGTTTTTACGCGCTAAAAAATTCATAACTTGAAGACCGTGGCTCGTTTTGAACCCATTCCAGTGGCCAAAATTCCGTCTTGACGTCATCTACGTTTTCATCTCTCACAGTTGGAAGCCAATTTCAATCAGAAGGTCTTCAAAAATGCATATTTATCAAGTATTTTCGTACAGAAAATTTGTGACAGAAGTTTATTTGTGCCATGTTCAGAAAATCATAACTTGGTCGATTTTCATCGTATCGAGCTGGTTCCGGCACCAAAATTTCACAAATTGAGTTGGCTAAGTTTTTACGGGAGGTATTGAGTTCAAACGGTATCCAAAAGGCCTTCATTTTTTGCTCAGGGTGCACGTGATGCGCCGAAAATCCTGAATGCTGAATATTATTTCATCTGGGTCGAAACTTCGAAAATTCATAACTTGGTAAATTTTAACCGGATCGGGCCCATATTTTTACACAAGGTCACTAACTCAGATATCTACAACTTTTCTTCCAAAGTCGAGACCGGATTATGCTCCGATCAATACCAGTTTTTATTGAAGAATGTGTCAGAGTCGACACTGGAGCCCAAAATAAGTTTGTCTAAGCTGAAACTTCAAAAATTCATAAATAATTCACCTTTTATCTGATTGAGCCCATTTTTAGACAAGAGTTAGTTCTCGATGTCGGCTACATTTTGTTTTCACATTTCAACTTCAAAAATTGCACTTAATCCCCTGAGATTTTGCCTAGAACGTGACGGACTCAAGTGAACATTGGAGGCCGAATTGCACATTCAAAGCCCATTTTTTTCTCTCTAAATTTCCATTATATAATCTCATTCTTTTTACACAAACAAAGGGGAGACAAAAAAAAAACCTTTGCCACAACCCTGTCAGAATATCAAATTCTTTCAAGAATCCTAAAACCTTAAAATCCTTATTACAAATCCCCATTGTTGTACCCCAAAATTTGCCCTCCCATATTTCTCAAAATATGTCAAGAAAAATCTCCAAGTTGCTCAAGATAGCCCAAGAGTTGGTCAGGCAAGCTCTCTCTTAAGGCAGTCTTCCCCAAACTAGGGTTTCACATTGCATCAAGATCCTTGAGTCCAAGTGACCCCAAGTGATCACCAATGTCCTAATATGTTCTCAAGATCATCCATGTTAAGTTTCAAGCCTTGCAGAGGAATTTTGCTCAGTCAATTGCTCAAAGGTCCAAAAGTCGACTGTGCTAGGGCAAAAGTCAACTGTGACCTACATAGAGTTAAACTTCAAGATTTTTTGTCAACATTCTCATTTTGAAGTATATTTCATCATTTGATCAAGGGTTGATCATGATCCATCAAGGATTGCTCAAAATTCATCAAGATTCAAAAGTTGCTAAATTAGGGTTTTGCAGGAAAAGTCAACTCAACTTTGACCAACCATAACTTTCACATACTTTATGATAAATGACCTATCCAAATCTCATTTTGAATAGTATTAAATTACCTACAATCCATATTCATCTCCAAAGATCAAAATATGAACTCACAAGAAGTTATGAATTTGGACATTATAGGTCATTTTGAAAAGTCAACAAAAATACCTTTTTTGTCAAAGCTTCATACATGAGCATGGAATATCAAATTGAGATGAGACCAAAAGGGTTGGTTAGAGGACATATCAAGATTTCTAAAAAGTACAAGAACACCTCCAAAGAGTCAAAATTGAGGAAGTTATGCATTGTTGAAGTTGGACTTTTTGCAAAATTGCCAAAAGTCAACTATGCCCAAAACTTCAAATTTTGCCAAATGGACCCATTCTTTTTCACTTGTTTTGAGTTGGCATTATAGCCCACATGTGCTAGCCTTGACCATGTGTCCATATCATATTTTTATTATTTAATTTTGTTTTTATTTGAATTAATTCATTTTAAATCAAATTAAATCAAATAAAATCAAAAATATTAAAAACCAAAGATCTTTTGATGATTTCAGGTTTCATTGGACAGCTAGAACCATTCCCAATTCGTATCAAAGCTTGTGTGCACAAAAAGATTCAAATCAAGCCAATTTTGGAAAGCTTTAAAAGAAGAATCAAATCAAATTCAAAGTCATTGATGGAGAGAGATTTGGACAAGGCAATCAACCCTAATACATTGTGCAATACATAAGGGTCGTGGGCAGACAAAAATCAGGGTTGGAGATCAGTTATAGAGCAAGAACAAAAACTGAAAAACCAAGCAAAAAGTGTGAGTTCAAAATCACTCCTAGAGGCAGTTTCAAGGCTTGGCAATTGTCCCAATCGTCTCCTGGCAATCTCCACAAGCGAAAGCAAGCAAAACCACGCATTTTCAAGCCTCCCAGTGCACTATAAGTCGCTCACGGAACCACCATCTTCTTGATTTCGAAAAGCTTCATTCTTGCATCTATAATGAAAAATAATTGCATATTCTGGATCACCATATCATTTGCTAACTTTTTGCAATAACCAATTTCATTTATCTGACCTATCTCGTGATTCACCATAGTTAGGGTTTCGAGTTTGCTTTTAGGGCTTTTTGTTTCGGGAATAATTAGCCTCCATAATGGGCATGGTTGTATTCAGGAGGATGAGACGAACTCAACCCTGGTGCTAGAATCCATTTCCATGGCCTGTACAAGATTTTGAGGGTGGACAGGCTTGTAGCGACGAACCTTTGTCCGTGGGTATAGCTCCTTTGAGTTTTAGCCACGGAGAGAGGAAGAAGAAGCAGTCGTGTCGTTCTCACATTTGTCCATTCAAACAGCGCGCGCGTTTTTTTTATTTTTCTAGCCATTAATTTTGTTTATATATATTATTATTGATTTGTATTGTAATAACAAAAAGAGCAACATGGCATAGTGGTAACCACATCAGCGCTTAAGGACTCAAAGGCTGGAGGTCAGGGGTTCGATCCCCGCCTCCAGCAATTTGCCATTTTTCTTGTTTCTTTCAGGAGATCCGATACACGCTTAAGCCTGAGATCCACCATGGACATTCACCATCCAGCGTGCCAGATGGCCAGATGGCCAGATCTGGTGGCCAATATTGAGGGAGCATCAAAAGGCCAGTCAACACATATGCACTGGATTACAAAAAGTCCAATGGATCAGCATTATTGGGCCAGCAAAATTGCTATTCAAACCCTCATATTCAGGCCCATCTCTCACTCTTTTTTTTTAAATATATTTTGTTTGTTTTATTTAATTGTTTTATTTAATTTAATTTAAATACTAACCAATAAATTAATTTCTTTTTGTCAAAAAATCACAAAAAATACTTTTTATCCAATTAAATTTCAGAACTTTATTTTTATTTAATAAATATTAATTAATTAATTAGGATATTAATTTCTAGATAACTTTAATTAATTTTGTAAATATTTAAAATCAATTAGAATTTAATAGGTTTTAATCATTAATTTAATCATTTTATTTTCTTTCCTAAAATTTCAAAAACTCCAAAAATATGTCATTAATTGTTTTTTAATTAATTTATTTAATAATTAATTTAGCATTTAACTTTAGGATTAATTTCTTTTCTTAAAAATAAAAACAACAAAAAATATCTTCTTTAAATTAAAAGGGTCAAAACCCTAATTTCGCATTCGATTTAATTTCGCGTCGTGCGCTTTATTTTTCTTTATCCAATTAATGTATTTGTTCCTGGTTTGTAATAATTAATTAGGATATTTATTTTTCCGCTTTTAAATTTCAAAGGGTTGCTTTTGGCGATGTAAATACCTGACGCCTTGTAATAATTTAGTTTAATTTCCGCACCTTTAACTTCTGCAAATATACAACTGTTAGATGTTTGGTAATAGGGTTTGCATGACAAGAATGAATGCCTAATCTAAAATCAGTTAGATCACCCTAAACATGTGCAAAGATAAAAATAATTGAAATCAATACACTCACGCATGTGCACTCCTAGGGTACATCCCACTTGGTTGCCTTCGTACACGGTCATTGAGTATAGGATATTTTAGAGGTCGTCCTCTTGTCTAAAAGACCACAGTTGCCTCAAAATGGTTGCCTCAGATATTGTCGCCTCGAATAAATGATCTAAGACATTAGGGTTACCGCTAAGACGTCCTAACATTGCTTTAGTGATCGTATGTCCCTATTTCGAATTGACCCTCAAATTCCAACGACGGTGCTACCTACTCACTAATAGTGGGATAGCATTGTCTAAAGGAAATTAGCATAGAACAATTCCTTTTTCGAGTAGGTAGATTAGCTCTTAGATACTTGCTCATCCAAAACAAAACTTTTTCTCACACTTACACTCTTTTACAAACAAATTTTCAAAACACTTCATTACACTCTTGAAGACAGACGCAAGAGTTAAATCGAAGTTAAAAACAAAACTTTTCAAAACCCACAAGCACAAAGAAAACATTTTGAAAATGATGAGCAAGTACCTAAGAGCCCGTAGATAACTACGGATAGAAAGGGTGCTAATACCTTCCCTTTCTATAATATACCCCCCGTACTCAGAAATATCTCGAAAAAGGAATTTTTCTGTGCTTTTTTCCTTTCCTTATTGGATAAAATAAAAGTCGGTGGGGACTCTTGCTTACCGCGACATTTTGCAAACACAAACGCAAAACGCGAACCAGCATTCCAAAAACAGTCAGTTCTTCCCACCGTATCACAGAACTGGCGACTCTACTGGAGATTTATAAGTGGGGTGTACCTTAGGAATAATTTATCATAATGTTTTCAATTGCTTGATTTGTATGCTTTATCTTTGTGGGTTTGAATTGGAGTTACTATAGATCCTAACCCGGATCTGGGGATACCTTTTAGGTAAGTAGCAATAGACTATGAGGGAACTGTACGGCATAGATCGATACGGTTGAAGCAATAACTATGTTGGTGTGGCACTTTGGTTTGTACCGATATCCCTTGTGGTGGAACAAGGAGAATATGGGTCAGCTAAGGGGTCACTAAGCACCAACTGACCTTAGAACCTATAATTGACCAACTTGGCTATAAAAAAGTAGCAGTATGCTACACTCATTGAGACCAAACTCTCGCGATGATTCCGGCCGCAAGAAAAGGTTTCCAAATTGGAATTATGACCGATCGAGGGTGGTTAGTGATATTGAGATCCTCTAGAACTCGGTTACTATTACTAGGACAGGTTGAACCAACTAAACTAAAAGAGGGTAATACCTAAACTCCATGCCAGCCTGAAATTTAAGGGTTACTGTATGACTTGTTTGCCCTTACCATGTTTTCCATCTGTGAATACTTGTGGTGTGCTCCTATCATAACATCATGCATCGTGACATTGCATGCATCTTGCATCAGAATAACTCATTTCAAAGACAAAGGGGATTCATCTTTGTTCTGTTTTGTAGGTCATGGCCTCTATGCGTAGAAACATTATTCGGATCAGCTTTGTACAGATTCCTACTCAACTTAGAGATTTGGTTTCTAAAGTTCCAGATACTTCTTCCTTTATCAGAAAACATGGTCACCTCTTTGGTTTGGTCACTTCCAAGATGGATGAGCAGATGATGAGTGGCTTGTGCCAGTTATTTGACCCGTTGCACCACTGCTTCACCTTCCCGGACTATCAGTTGGTCCCTACTTTGGAGGAGTTCTCTGATCTACTTGGTATTTCCATTCTAGAGCAGACATCGTTTACAGGTTGGAAGATAGCTCTTAGGCCAGAGGATGCTTCTACATCCCTACATCTGACAAAGGCTGATGTAATGTCTAACTGAGAGACTCAGAGTGGGACAAAAGGCTTCTTGGCTAAGTTCTTGGTTGATTGGGCTAATCAGTTTTGGGACAGTTTGGATTTTCAAGCATTCGAAGACATCCTGGCTCTTCTCATTTATGGTTTGGTGTTGTTTCCTAATTCAGATTCTTTCATCAACGTGAACACAGTGAAGATTTTCATGTCCCGTAATCCAGTGCCCACTCTCTTAGGGGATATTCTACATGCTTTTTATGCTCGTACTGCTCGGAAACGGGGAACCCTTATGTGTTGTGCACCATTGCTGGCGAGGTGGTTTATTTCTCACCTCCCCAAATCAGTTTTGAAGAACAAGGAAGGAATGGATTAGGCCTACAGAATTATGTCCCTTGCTTATACAGACATCATCTGGAGCACTAAAGACATGGAATAAGTAGTTGTTATTGACCGGTGCGGAGAATACCCCAATGTTCCTTTACTTGGAATTAGGGGAGGGATCACTTATAATCCTTGTCTGGCCTTACGACAGTTTGGGCGAGCTAGAAAGGACAGTCCTCATGAGTTGCTAATTCCGATTATTGTCTTTGACTTCCAAGGGGATAGTGAAGGACATCGCCGCAGATTCATACGAGCTTGGAATAGGGTGAACAGGTCTGATCCGCATGAGCTAGGAGTGAAGACTTCTCTTCCAATGGAACCGTATCTCCGGTTGGTTCGGGCCCGTTCCCAAAAGCTAGGGATGCCGTACGAAGCTGTCTTATCGATAATTGTTGAGAATGTTGATGAAGAAGGGGCTCCTCATATTGTCCTCCATCCATACATGCCTACCGACATTGGGGCATTAAAGAGGTCGTGGATCCAGTTGAGAGAAGAATGGGATACTTACAGAGAAAAGTATCATGAGCAGGAGCGAAAGATCCTAAAGCTTACAAGGCAGCTGGAGAATGAGAAGGTCCTCAACGACTATGTCATCACCAACGGAAGACGACCATGGGAATGCTGATGTCTTTTGCTATTTCTAGTTTTGATTTACTTTTCAGTTTTTCTCTTTGTAACGCCTTAAAGGCATTTGTCAAACATTGTTTCAAGTTTTTAATCTAATAAAAGTGTGTTTCCTTTTGGTTTATGAATTTGAATCTCCCAAAGTCTATGAAATCATATCATATGCATTCCATTCCCATGCACCTCATCACAGGTACCCTTACAGGTCTCTTATCTTCTTCGTTGTTTATTTCAGCACTCATCATGTCTGCTGAAACATCCACTGATCAAGCTATCAAGGCTCTACAAGCTCAAAACACTCAGTTCTAGGAAATGTTCATGAACCTGGCCAAGAGGCAGAAAGATCTGAAGACTCTTATCTTGAAGGATAAGAAGAAGAAGAAGAAGAAGACAGTCCTTCTGAACATGGGTCATAGGTTTGGAAACAGGTTGCGAGACGAAGTTGATCTGTCCCACTCATCTGGAGGGGGGAGAACCAAGAAGAAAGGAGGGCTCATAGCCCTGTGGTTTCTGACAATGAGACTGACTTTGACGAAGACTAGTATCCTCCTACAGAGGACATATATAAGCATCTTGAAGACCGGTTAAGTGCGATGGAGATCCAGAAGATACCTGGATTGGACTTTGGTGATTTGGGTCTAGCATTTGGGGTGGTGATTCCCCACAAGTTCAAAGCACCAGTCTTTGCTAAATACGATAGGGTCTCCTTCCCAAAGCTACACCTCCGTTCGTATGTTAGAAAGATTCAGCCATATATCGCTGATAGGAACCTCTGGATCCATTTCTTTCAAGATAGTCTTTCAGGGACTCAACTTGAATGGTTCGATCAGCTAGAAGGAGCTAGTGTCCGTAATTGGGAGGACCTTGCTGCTTCTTTTTACAAGCAGTATCAATATAACGCAGACCTCGCTCCCACGCGTACCCAACTTCAGGGTATGTCAATGGGTGCGAGCAAAGGTTTTAAAGATTACACTCAGAAGTGGAGAGATCTTGCAGGTAGAGTCTAACCTCCGTTGGCTGACAGGGAGTTGGTAGATATGTTTTTGGGGACCTTGTCTGGTCCGTATTTCAATCATCTGATTGGAAGTTCATCATCAGGTTTTATTGAGTTAATTATGACTGGGGAGAGAATTGAAGTCGGTATCAAGAGCGGCAAGTTGCAGAAAGGTGCTTCGTCAAGTACGGAGAAGAAGCCCTTCAAAAAGGAGTCTAGTGTAGTTTACATCTCTAGGAACCAAAGTCGACCCGAGCGCCGCCAAGCAGTTAATATGGTAGTTATTTCAAGACCAATTGTTACCACACAATGCAACAATCAGCCAAGGGCAGAGAGGCCTCAAAGACAGTTTACTCGGATCAGCATGACTTTATCTCAAATTCTGCCACAGTTGTTGAAGACTAACTTGGTAATTCCGAGGGAAGCTCCGAAGAATCCCAACACCACCTCACCGCTGTACAATCCAAACGCCCGCTGTGCTTATCACTCTGATAGCCCAGGGCATGATACCAATAATTGTTGGGCTTTGAAGAGTAAGTTACAATATTTGATTGATGCTAAGGAGATCGAGTTTGAAGCGCCTGAAAAGCCTAATGTCATAACGGCTCCTATGCCAAAACATGACACAGGAGTAAATGCTATTGGGGAATATGATGATGAAGAGTTTGATATTGACAGCTAGATTTACCCAACCACCGACGGAGGACTAAGAAATTGGACGGCGAAGGACTTCGTGCCAATTTCTTTTATCACACAGTAATATACTTTTGTTTTGAATTTGTAACAGACAATTTTTAAAGCTTTACGGTCCGGTGCCTTACCCGAGACACCGTGGATTTGTTTGAGGGCTTATTATGTGTCATTTCCATATATCATTAATAAAAGCATTGGACATTTTCTTGCATTTCAAATTTTGCGCTCCTTGTTTTTCTTTTTTTATCTTGCAAAACAACTATTTTACACACACTCACATATACAGGTCTGAATCCACTCTGGATCCCACTGATAATGACTCTGCTACTTCCAGTTATGACTTCGAAAGTCCGATCAACCAAGCCGAGGACAAAGGTGAGGATGATTACAAAGTGCCTAGTGAACTTGCTAGATTGTTACTTCAGGAAGAGAGAGCCATACAGCCGCATGAAGAGCCAGTGGAAACAGTAAATCTGGGTACAGAGGTAGACAAGAAAGAGGTCAAGATCGATGCAAATCTGGAGCCTAGTGTTAAGCAACGGTTAATTCAGATGCTGCGTGACTATGTGGAGATCTTTGACTGATCTTATGAAGATATGCCTGGGTTGGATACCGATATTGTGGTTCACCGCTTGCCTACCAAGGAAGATTGTCTTCCAGTGAAACAGAAAGTCCGTCGAATGCGCCCAGAAATGTCTGAGAAAATCAAGGCTGAGGTTATGAAATAGTTTGATGCCAGTTTTCTAGCAGTTACTTCTCACCC
The DNA here is from genome assembly GCA_948472305.1 of Vicia faba. Taxonomy (NCBI): domain Eukaryota; kingdom Viridiplantae; phylum Streptophyta; class Magnoliopsida; order Fabales; family Fabaceae; genus Vicia; species Vicia faba. Next base: position 840,030,628 of record OX451736.1, on the reverse strand, counting down.
ACAGTGGGTGGCCAACGTGGTTCCGGTGCCAAAGAAGGATGGTAAGGTCCGAATGTGTGTTGACTATAGGGATCTGAACAGGGCGAGCCCCAAGGATGATTTCCCTCTGCCTCATATCGACGTTCTGGTTGACAACACCACACAGCATAAGGTCTTCTCCTTTATGGATGGATTCTCCGTTTATAATCAGATTAAAATGGCTCCCGAGGATATGGAGAAGACAAACTTTGTTACTCAATGGGGTACCTTTTGCTACAAGGTCATGCCGTTTAGATTGAAGAATGCTGGGGCAACGTGTCAGCGTGTCTCTTTGTTCCACGACATGATTCATCATGAGATTGAGGTATAAGTTGACGACATGATTGCAAGATCCCAGACTGAGGAAGAACATCTTGACCATCTTCAGAAGCTATTTGACAGGTTAAAGTTGTACACACTGAGGTTAAACCCGAACAAGTGCACCTTCGGGGTGAGATCCGGTAAGCTGCTGGGTTTCGTCGTAAGTGATAAAGGTATTCAAGTGGATCCTGCAAAGGTGAAGGCTATACAGGAAATGCCAGCTCCCCGAACTGAAAAAGAAGTCAGAGGCTTTTTGGGACGTCTGAACTACATTTCCCAATTCATCTCACACCTGACTGCTACTTGTGAGCCAATCTTCAAGTTACTGAAGAAAGATTAAGTGGTAAGATGGAATGATGAATGTCAGACCGCTTTCGAAAGGATCAAGGAATATCTCCAAGAGCCACCTATTCTGATGCCTCAAGTTGAAGGGAGACCTTTGATCTTATACTTGACAGTACTCGATAATTCAATGGGGTGTGTGTTGGGGCAGCATGACAAGTCTGGCCGAAAAGAGCATGCTATTTATTACCTTAGCAAAAAGTTTACCGACTGCGAGACCCGATACTCATTGCTTGAGAAAACTTGCTGCACTTTGGCATAGGCTACTCGCCGGCTGAGACAATATATGCTGACTCACGCTACTCTATTGATATCAAAGATGGATCCAATCAAGTATATCTTCGAAAAGCCTGCCTTGTCCGGAAGAATAGCAAGATGGCAGATGATATTGACTGAGTATGACATCCAATACACGACCCAAAAAGCAATCAAGGAAAGTGTGTTGGAGGATCATTTGGCACATCAGGCAGTGGACGATTACCAGTCTATGAACTTTGAATTCCCGGATGAGAATATCATGTTTGTGACTGACTGTGAAACACCTGGACCGGATGAAGGACCTGAGGAGGGATCCCAATGGTCTATGTACTTTGATGGAGCTTCAAACGCTTTGGGTAATGGCATTGGCACCGTGATCATATCTCCTGAAGACTCTCATACTCCGTTCACCGCCTGACTTTGTTTTAACTGCACCAATAACATGGCGGAGTATGAAGCGTGCATTATGGGTCTTCGAGCAGCTATTAACTTAAGGATTAAGTACTTCAGTGTTTTCGGAGATTCCGCTCTCGTGATCAGTCAGATCAAAGGCGAGTGGGATACGAAACACCCTAATCTTATTCCTTACAAGGAGTATGTGTTGACATTGCTTCCACACTTCGAGGAGATAATCTTTGAACACTTCCCTAGAGAGGAGAATCAGTTGGCGGACGCGCTGGCTATGATGTCTTCTATGTTCAAGGTCAAATGGGACAATGAAGCTCCCCATATTACCATTGAGAGATTGGACAAACCTGCACATTATTGTGACAGTGAGACTGAAGAGGTAGCAGATAAACCCTGGTTTCATGAGGTGAGGAGGTATCTTGAGGCTCAGGAATATCCTGAGGGTGCATCTGTTAATGATAAGAAGTTCCTGAGGAGGTTCGCAGTGAATTTCTTCATCAGTAACGACATCCTTACAAGCGTAATCATGATTCAACCTTACTGCGTTGCATGGATAAGAACGAGGCAGAAAGAATTATGGTAGAGTTACATGAAGGTACTTTCGGAACCCATTCCAGTGGACACACTATGGCAAAGAAGATCCTACGGGCAAGATATTATTGGTCTACTATGGAAGCCAATTGTTATCAGCATTCTCGGACCTGTCATAAGTGCCAAGTCTATGCTGATAAGGTGCACATACCTCCAGTACCTCTGAACATCTTGACAACTCCTTGGCCTTTTGCAATGTGGGGTATCAACGTGATTGGTGAGATCAGACCTACGGCATCTAACGGGCATCGTTTCATCCTGGTAGCTAATGATTACTTTACAAAGTGGGTTGAAGCAGCTTCCTTTGCTACTGTAACCAAGAACGTCGTGGCAAGGTTTATTCAGCACAATCTAATCTGTCGATATGGTGTATCAGAGAGGATCATTACAGACAATGTGATACGGTGGGAGAACTGACTTGAGTTTTGCGTTTGTTTTCGCAAATGTTTCAGTTGAGCAAGAGTCGCCACCGACTTTTTATTTTATCCTAAGGAAAGGTTTAAAAAGCACAGCAAAAACCTTTGAGATTTTTCTTGGGTTCGGGGAGTAGATTATAGAAAGGGAAGGTATTAGCACCCTTTCTATCCATGGTTATCTATGGGCTCTTAGGTACTTGCTTAGATCAACTTGCCTTGGTTTTCAATTGTTTGAAATGGTGCTTGGTGTGTGGTTTTGAAAAATGTTTTGAAAAGATGCCTTGCATAGGCTACCCTTGTAACAATTCTTTACTCGAATGTTTTACAAAAGGTGTTTTGTCTTTAGAAAAGATGTTTTCAAGGTTTTTTTGAAAGTTGGTTTTGAAAGTGTTTGTGAAGTGTGATTTGAAAATGGGCAAGTGTTTTCTTTGCAAATTGGCAAGTACCTAAGAGTTATCTACCCTAAAGTTTTCTAAAAGATTTTTGTTATGTTTTAAACCTTTTGACAATTTTGTTCCACCATTGCATTTGGTGGACAATCTTGTATTAGGAGGTGAAAGGGACGGGCGCGGGTCATCGTTTAGACCATAATTGCAATAGTGTTAAATGTCTTTGGGCAATTTTTTCTTTAAAAGGGACTTGATCATTCATTTAGGCAACATTTTGAGGGACTATGATCATTTGATTGTTTGTTTTACCCAAAGAAATTCAACATGCAATATGGCCCAATTATTTGAAGGCAACAAAGTGGAATACCCTAGGGGTGCAAGTGTGAAATGTGTTGTCCATTTTCATGCTTATTTATCTTGAAATTAGGTCAAACTATTTTGTTCGTTTTATTCGCATACAAACCCTAATTCTAGCATGGTAGGTTTAGAAAGCATTAAAGTGCGAAATTTAAATTCCTACACTATTACAACACAATAATATGGGGAGGGGGGTACAATGTTTCAAATGGGGTATATTTAGACAAGAAATTAAACCTAGCTATTACATCATTTTCTTTGAATGTTTACAATACAAATAATTGCATAATTAAATGGAAATGAAATAAACATGCAAAATGTAAAAAGAATTTTTATGTGTATGAAAAAAAAGTATTATTTATGTAAAAATAAGAAGAGATAAAAAAAGGTATTATTTTTGGAGTATTCTCATATTTAGGGCAAAACCCTAATTTTAATCAAAAGGGGATTAATTATTTAATATATATAATATTTACTATTTATGTACAAAAAATAAAATAAAAATGAAGTATATTTGTAAAAAAAGTATTTTTTAGTATTAACTATTAATAAAATAAAAATATGTACATTTTTTGGTATTTTATCCTAAGTGTATTAATATATACATATTTATTTGTATTATTTACAAAATATGCATTATATATATTAATTAATAATATTTAATATTTAATAAAAAAAGTATTTTTTCAATAAAATATTTTCAGGAGATAAAAATAAGATAAAAGTGTATAAAAATATATTTGTACTATTTTAGTATTTCAAACAAAAAGTATATATTTATTTATTTATGTACAAACTAAAAGAAAAAAATCAAATAAATACCTAATAAATTCAAAAATGATGAGAAAAAATATTTTTATATTTTTAATATGCTGAGAAAAAATAAATGAGTCAATTAAAAAAAGAAAAAGTCAAAAAACATTAAAAATAAAGCAAATGGGCTCAGGGGGTATGAAAATGGAAATAGGGTGTGAAAAGAAAAGACCACACAGGCCCAACCCATGTGGCTTCTTCTTCAACCTTCAGACAAAAAACTATCCAAAACGCGCGCCTGTTTCCTCCAGTTCAAACATCCTGATTCTTTGATCTTTTGCACAAACTTTCAACACAAAAAATGTTAAGCATGAAACCACGATTCCAAATATATAAAGAACATCTCCTAACTCTCAGAAATGAGAGAGAATTTTAACAATCCCAAATCCTGACCTAAGTTTTCTGCCATTTTTAAACCTTAAATTCTCACAGCTCAAGCAAAAGAAATGAAAAGTAAAAGCATGTACAGGTTCAGTGGCATGAGTAGAACATTGTTTATTCACAAACTTAGAGCTAATGATGCCTAATAAGAGAGATAGAAGTTCACCAAAATACCTGTTCAGTTGAAGTTCTATCTGGCAATGGGGGAGCTTTCAGTGCAAGATAATGGTTGGTATAGCTTCCTTGAGGTGTGGTGATGCTGTTCCAATATTTAATTTGCCTTGAGACACCTTGAATTGAGCTGTAGAACTTCAACTGCAAAATAAAAAAGTGAAAATGGTGGAACTTGTTAGAGGAATTACAGGTCGTGTTTCAAGTCATGGTTAGCTTGCATAGATGCTAGGGAATGTGTGTGAACTGGTTTGGGCAAGAGAGCTTGAGGGAAATGGAAGATGGCACTCAAACTGCAGGCCTGGCCCTGTTTTTGCAGTTTGAAGGTGATTTTGAGATTGGGAGTGTATGAGAGATGTTAGGGTCGTGTACTAGCTTGGTTATGATGTCCTGGATCTGTTTTACAAGTTTGCTTAAGTGTTTGTAAGCTGATATGAGAGTTGTGTTACAATATGCCAAGTTACTTACACTTTAAGCAACAAATGCCCAAGTTGTGTTCTAGGTCAGTAGAGGCCCCCTAATGAGCTGCATAATCTCTCCTTGATCAGAGTGTTTTTCTCATAATCTTGTGCCAATTAGATCTCATTTGTACTGCTTGGATTTTCAATTGGACATAAAGCTACCTTTTGCAAAAATAGAAGAAATGCTTTATCTATTTTGGGATTAATCCTCTAGGCAATGCTTGAACACACAAAACATGGTCTTGGCACAAAGGTTTTGCATTGAATTATTGAGTGTCAAAGGGTTTTAGGACCTGTAATTTAGCACAAACTATGCTGACTTGAAAATTGCCTAAGTTATGAACATGTTCATGATCAATTCAAAAGTGAGTTTTTGCCATATTGTGAAATTCGATTCTCTCAAGTTATGAGGTTGTTTGAGAAGTTCTTGGACATTTTGGAAATCTTGGAATGTGTACTACAATCCATCTTTGAAATGCAAATTGAAATTCCAAGTGGAAGTGTATGGAAAATGGCCTTGAAGTTGGGTAGAAAACCTTGTCAAAATAGGTTAAAATTTCACTAAGTTAAGAATGGTTTAGTGCCCTTATTCAAAAATTTGTAACTTGATATACAAGCCTCAAATGGGAAAAATTTGTGAATCAAAGTTGTAGATTATGCAACAAGATACAACTTTCATGTTTTGACTTTTGTTTGAATCCAAATGGATCTTGGTGAAAAAGTGGGGCAAAGTTGGGAAAAAATTAGAGTTTTTCATAACTTAGAAAAATTCCAAGTTATGAAAAATTCTAATTTCTAACCCTAATTTGCAATTTGTGATTTCTTGATGAACAAGTTTCATGATTTGGCATGTTTTGATGAAAAATGAATCTTGACTCTTGATTTTGACCAAAAAGTCAAAGTTTGACTTTTCAGTATACAGTCAAAATTGATCAATTGACTGGGAAATTCAACTGTCAATCTTGTGTACTTGGGGTCTTTTGAGTTTGTTGAGCATGTCAAGATAATTACATGGGGTCCTTGAGTCCATATGTGAGCTTGGTTTGTCATTGGTTAGGTCAAACAGTCAAAAATTGCCTTTGTGCAGTCAAAACCCTAAAAATGACCATTTTGCCCTTTTGGTGATCTGATCAAATTTCTTGTGGAATTTTGATCCAAACTTGATCAAATGGTCCATGTGAGTTCATAATGTTGATGGGGGTCAATTTTTATGAGGTTTGACTGTCAATTGGCCACAGTTGACTTTTTCCCCAATACAGCTGATTTCTAGATCAACTGTCCAATTGACTGGGCAAAACTTGGAATCAAGGCTTGAAACTTGGTATGGATAAACTTGGGAGTCCAATATGAAGCATGAAAGTCATCTTAGGCATTTTAGGTCAAAACATCTTTGTGCAAACACAATCCCTAATTTGGGTCAACAGTGCAAGGAGAAGTCTTGAGCAGATGAAACCCTAACTGGATCTTTGAGCTTCAAGGGCTTTGTGGTGAGAAATCAATGAGAAATGGGAGGGAAAATTTTGGGGTACAACAGTTGCCCCTGTTCAATCTTCTTGAATCCGAAGAGTTAGATTGGCAAGCTTGCCTTTCGCGACTCGAGGGTAAAAGGAGATTGGACACTAGAGTGCCCTTAAATTTGCACTCGTCAAAGCAAAGGATGCGGGAATGGGCTTAGAGATGCCATTTGGAGATGGGCTTAACGATTCCATCTGGGAGAGTGACAGAAATCCGGTCGGGGATGGGCTTAAAGATGCCATCTGGAAGGGAATATCAGGAAGGTGTCCATGCCTTGGACCATCTCGGAACTGGGGATCTGAATAAGCAATAGATAGACATCCGTTGTTGGGAGGAATCCGTAAACTGTTTTCAAAAGTCGCATCTGAACAAGTGATAGATTAACATCCGTTGTTGGGAAGAATCCATGGACTGTTTTCAGAAGTCTGGAGAAGAAACTGAATAAGCGATAGGTTAACATCCGTTACTTGGAGAACCCGTAAACTGTTTTCAGAAATCTTGAAGTTGAGTAAGCAATAGAGCAGCATCCGTTGTTGCGAGGCGTCCGTAAGCTGTTTTCAAAAGTTGCATCTGAACAAGTTGATAGATTAACATCCATTGTTGGGAAGAATCTATAGACTGTTTTCAGAAGTCTTGAAGTTGAATAAGAAATAGAGCAGCATCCGTTGTTGGGAGGCGTCCGTAAGCTGTTTTCAAAAGTTGCATCTGAACAAGTTGATAGATTAACATCCGTTGTTGGGAAGAATCTATAGACTGTTTTCAGAAGTCTTGAAGTTGAATAAGCAATAGAGCAGCATCCGTTGTTGGGAAGCGTCCGTAAACTGTTTTCAAAAGTTGCATATGAACAAGTTGATAGATTAACATTCGTTGTTGGGAAGAATCTATAGACTGTTTTCAGAAGTCTTGAAGTTGAATAAGCAATAGAGCAGCATCCGTTGTTGGGAAGCGTCCGTAAACTGTTTTCAAAAGTTGCATCTGAACAAGTTGATAGATTAACATCCGTTATCGGGAAGAATCTATAGACTGTTTTCAGAAATCTTGAAGTTGAATAAGCAATAGAGCAGCATCCGTTGTTGAGAAGCGTCCGTAAACTGTTTTCAAAAGTTGCATCTGAACAAGTTGATAGATTAACATCCGTTATTGGGAAGAATCTATAGACTGTTTTCAGAAATCTTGAAGTTGAATAAGCAATAGAGCAGCATCCGTTGTTGGGAAGCGTCCGTAAACTGTTTTCAAAAGTTGCATCTGAACAAGTTGATAGATTAACATCCGTTATTGGGAAGAATCTATAGACTGTTTTCAGAAATCTTGAGAAGAAACTGAATAAGCGGTAGGTTAACATCCGTTACTTGGAGAACCCGTAAACTGTTTTCAGAAATCTTGAATTTGAATAGGAACCGGTGTAGGGTTGCTTGATGATGAGTCCGTGTAAAGCTGCATCTGAAACTGTTAAGGATATCTTTTTATTCTTATCCTGAAAAGGACAAAATGTTAGCTAGACACAAAATTATGTTGCATGAAATGTATGATGCAATATATGTTATATCAATGTTTATGATATGAATGTAATGAATGCGCATGTAAGCTGATGAGCTGTCTTGCTGGGGATAGATGAATCCTGGATGGCCGAAGATAAAAGCATCTTGACTGCTGCCGGGAAGAACAATTCCTTGGTTGTTGCTGGGGAACAAGGAGCTTGGGTTGTATACCAAATCTCTGGGGAATTCCTGATGACTTCTACTGGGGAGTACCAATCTAGTAGACCCTTGCTGGGGATGCAAGACTGAGAATCTTCAGTTTGGAGGGAAGCATCTCTGGCGACCTTATTGGGGAACTCAAGATTTGCTCTTCTAAAACTCCGTGGGGAGAAGGTTCATTAGTCTGACTTCGTTAGGGATGCCGAAACTTAAACTCTGAGGGGAATTGAATTCCTAAGGACCTTCTGGCTGGGAGATTGTAGAGATAAGTTACTGCTGGGGAATTTTGATGAACTCCGCTGGGGATAGGAAGAATTTTGGCGAGTGCGATCTTCCGTGGTTGTTAGCTGAGGATAACCCAGTTATAAGGCCTTGTGAGGAATAACTTTGAATAAAACTCGGGAGAGACGTCCGTTCTCTGCGGGGGATAAGCTTCCAGAATCTGCTGGGGACGAGCTTCAAGACTTGCTAGGGATATGGATTCCAAATCTCCCGGGGGTTTCCTTTGAAGGGTATCGAGATATCCAAATGTACCTTTGACCTATCAGTAATCCTCTTTCCCGACTCATAAGAAAATGATTATGTTTCAAATGCATATGCCTATTTAACAAAACATTGGACGTTTCTCAAAATAAAATAAATAGTGCAAGAGAAAAGAAAAAGGAAATGACACAAATTTCTGGGAAAAGTATTTGTATTGATTTTCTATGAGTATATTTGTACAAAGGAGACAATCATCCTAGTAAGAGGATTTTGTCGTAAGTATTGAAAGATTTATACAAAATAAAGATGGCTATGTGAAATAATTCCATGGGATTCCATTCCGCTATAGCTTTCACAACTCTGAATGTCTGTCCATTCAATGCCTCGCTTGACGATGACTGGATTGATCAGAAGCCTGGAACCGGTTGGTGAAGAGATTGTCCTTGAAGTGATCCGACGAGACATAGTCATACGCTTTAATTCCCTAACTTTTGCCTGAATCGCCCTTTCGGGTTTTCGATCCACCGGGAAACCCCTTTTTGCCCAAGCCGCCCTTTCGGGTTTTCAACTTGCCGGGTGTACAGATTTTTTTTTAATTTTTATCCCTAATTTTTGCCTGAATCGCCCTTTCGGGTTTTCGATCCACCGGGATGCCCACTTTTGCCCAAGCCGCCCTTTCGGGTTTTTGACTTGTCGGGTTATTTTATGCGTAGTATCTTTTGACTATGTCTGCGTTCGCAGGGTGTGGCAAATCGTCGCCGTCCATGGTGGTCAGAATCATTGCGCCACCAGAAAATATACTCTTGATCACAAATGGTCCTTCATATGTAGGAGTCCATTTGCCCCTGGGATCACTTTGCGGCAAGATAATCCGCTTGATTACGAGATCTCCGACTTGATACACTTGACGTCTGACCTTTTTATTGAAGGCCCTGATCATCCGCTTTTGATACGTCTGACCATGGCATATAGCAGCAAGTCGCTTTTCGTCGATCAGATTGAGTTGATCAAGTCGGGTCTGCATCCAATCATCTTCATTCAAACCTGCATCCTTCATAATCCTTAGAGAAGGGATCTGGACTTCCATAAGCAAAACAGCTTCCATGCCATAAACCAAAGAAAATGGGGTTGCCCCAGTTGAAGTACGTGTCGTCGTACGGTATCCATGCAGAGCAAACGGTAACATCTCATGCCAGTCTTTGTAAGTGACTATCATTTTCTGAATGATCTTCTTAATGTTTTTGTTCGCAGCTTCAACAACACCGTTCATCTTCGGCCGATAGGGAGATGAATTGTGATGATAAATCTTGAACTGTTCGCACAATGCAGTGATCATCGTGTTATTCAGATTTGTACCGTTGTCTGTGATGATCCTGTCTGGAACACCATACCGACATATGAGATTTTGCTTGATAAAGCGGGCAACCACATTTTTAGTCACAGAGGCGAAGGAAGCTGCTTCGACCCATTTGGTGAAATAGTCAATGGCAACCAGGATGAAGCGATGTCCGTTGGAAGTCGTGGGCTTGATCTCTCCAATCATATCAATGCCCCACATTGCAAAGGGCCACGGAGCAGTCAGGACGTTGAGAGGAACCGGAGGGATATGAACTTTGTCAGCATAGACTTGACACTTGTGGCAAGTACGAGAATGTTGATGGCAGTCAGCTTCCATGGTAGACCAGTAATAGCCTGCCCTTAGGATCTTCTTAGCCATTGTATGCCCGCTCAAGTGAGTGCTAAATGTGCCGCTGTGTATATTAGTCATGATCAACTCTGCTTCAGCTTTATCCACGCATCGGAGTAATACACAATCATGGCTTCGTTTGTAAAGGATGCCGTTGCTCAGGAAGAACTTGGCTGCAAATTTCCTTAAGAACTTTTTGTCATTTACGGAAGCTCCTTCGGGATAATCTCTAGTCTCGAGATACCTTTTGATTTCATGGAACCAAGGTTGTTCCACTACTTCTTCGGTATTAATCTCATGAAAATGCGCAGGTTCATCCATTCGCTCAATGGTGATTTGGGGAGCCACGTTATCCCAGTTGAGTTTAAACATGGAGGACATTGTGGCTAGAGCATCCGCTAGCTGATTCTCTTCTCGCGGGAAATGCTCGAAGGTGATTTGCTCGAAATGAGGCAACAATGTCAGGACATGTTCTTTGTATGGGATAAGATTAGGATGTTTGGTATCCCACTCTCCTTTGATTTGACTGATAACCAAAGCCGAGTCCCCAAATACGATCAAAGATTTGATCCCCAAGTCTATAGCAGCCTTGAGACCAAAGATGCAAGCTTCATACTCAGCCATGTTGTTTGTGCAGCTGAAGCAAAGTCGGGCCGTGAAAGGTGTGTGACAACCTTCCGGAGAAATGAGTATTGCGCCGATACCATTTCCAAGTGCATTTGAAGCACCATCAAAGTACAGGGTCCATCGGGATCCCTTTTCGGGTCCGTCATACGGTCCGTTATCTTCAATGTTGTCCAAATTCATGATGTCCTCGTCCGGGAAATCAAATCTCATGGGTTGATAATCTTCGATAGCCTGATGAGCCAGATGGTCAGCTAGCACACTCCCTTTTATAGCTTTTTGGGTGGTGTACTGGATGTCATACTCAGTTAAGATCATTTGCCATCTAGCTATCCTTCCAGATAAAGCGGGCTTTTCGAAGATATACTTGATAGGATCCATTTTGGAAATCAACAAGGTAGTATGAGTCAACATATACTGTCTTAGTCGGCGAGCAGCCCATACCAAAGCGCAGCAAGTTTTCTCGAGCAGTGAGTAGCGAGTCTCACAGTCAGTAAACTTTTTGCTAAGGTAATAAATAGCATGCTCTTTTCGACCAGACTCGTCATGCTGGCCCAAAACACACCCCATTGAGTTATCCAAGACGGTCAAATACATGATCAATGGTCTTCCTTCAACGGGTGGCATCAGAATAGGAGGTTCTAGCAAATACTCCTTGATTCTATCAAAAGCAGCTTGACAATTGTCGTTCCATTCCACTACCTGGTCTTTCTTCAAGAGTTTGAAAATTGGCTCACAGGTAGAAGTCAGATGTGAGATGAATCTGGCAATATAGTTCAAGCGCCCCAAGAATCCTCTAACCTCCTTTTCAGTACGGGGAGCAGGCATCTCTTGTATTGCTTTTACTTTTGCGGGATCGAATTCAATTCCTTTGTTGCTTACAATGAATCCCAGGAGTTTACCAGACCTAACTCCAAAAGTGCATTTACTTGGATTCAGCCTGAGCTTGTATTCTTTTAATCTGGAAAACAGCTTCTCTAGATGTTCAAGGTGCTCTTCCTCTGTTTGTGACCGAGCTATCATATCGTCTACGTAAACTTCAATCTCATGATGTATCATATCATGAAATAAAGCTACCATGGCACGTTGATAAGTTTCCCCTGCGTTCTTCAGCCCGAACGACATCACCTTATAACAGAAAGTGCCCCATTGTGTGACAAAAGTTGTTTTCTCCATATCCTCGGGGGCCATTTTGATTTGATTGTAGTCCGAGAATCCATCCATGAAGGAAAACACTTTATGCTGAGCTGTATTGTCGATCAAGATGTCAATATGAGGTAGCGGGAAATCATCTTTAGGGCTGGCCCTATTCAAATCTCGGTAGTCTACACACATCCTGACTTTGCCATCTTTCTTAGGTACTGGCACAATGTTAGCGACCCATTGAGGATAGGACGTAACAGCCAGAAAGCCAGCATCGAATTGTTTCATTACTTCTGCTTTGATCTTTTCGGACATGTCAGGCCTCATTCGGCGAGCTTTTTGCATGATCGGTGGACAGTCTTCTCTTGTGGGGAGACGGTGAACCACGATGTCTGTGTCTAAACCCGGCATGTCTTCATAAGACCAAGCGAAGATTTCAACATACTCATTCAACAACTGTATCAGGCTTTCCTTGACATTCGGTTTCAAATTGGCACCCACTTGCACCTCCTTCCGGTCTTCCTCGGTCCCTAAGTTGACAGTTTCTAATGGCTCTTCATGCGGTAAGATGGCCCTTTCCTCTTGTTGCAGAAGTCTGGCTAGTTCCCCGGGTACTTCACAACCTTCGTCATCTTCATACTCGGCTAGATTGACCAAATCTTCAGAGTTATTGAAAGATATAGCAGAATAGTCACCCATGGAATCCATAGTGGATGGGTACCTGCATTGGTGAGTGTGGGTGTGTGTAAGGGATAACCATCCTTAAACAAAAAAATGCAAAAGGAAAGAAAATGAACACAAGCAGTTTATCAAATGAAAAACGTCCAATGAATCATTAAACATGGCATATGGATATGAAAAATAATCAAAACCCTTACAAGTGGACCTACATGCCCCGGGCAAGGCAGGAGGTGAAAAGATAGTGTACGGATTATTTGAAAGTAAATATTACAGACCAAATAAGAAATGTTTAACAGATAAATTACTGATATATAAAAGTGATGGGGACAAAGTCTTTTGCCTCCCAGTTGCTCAATCCTCCTTTGACAGTTGGATAAATCCACTCTTTAATGTTGCTCTCCTTGTCTTCATCCTCCAAAGCGTTGATTCCGTAGGGAGAAATTTTGGCTGGCGCCCTTTCAATCTTCGCACGGCGCATAGCTTTCTGACCAGAGGCTGTGAACCCTAATCCAAATTTGTTTGTCTCATGTGGAATGTCCGGTAACTGCCCCCATGCTGAATTCTTCCCTTCTTTTATTGCGGCCCTTGCGTCCTCCAGAGATGCCATCCTGGCCATCTGTCTTGGTGCCTCAGCTGCCAACTTTGCTACCGCTATTTCAGGAAGGACTTCTTCGAAATTTTGAAACGGTGTCTCAATGAACTCTCCTTCAACCTCCACATACCAGAAAGAATTTAAGTGGCTAATCATGTACTCTTCTTCGCCATGGACAGTGATGATCTTTCCCTTGACAGGATACTTCAGCATCTGATGTAAGGAGGAGGTGACTGCCCCAGCATGGTGTATCCAAGGTCTACCTAGCAGGCAAGAGTATGATGGACGGATGTCCATCACATAGAAAGTGGATTTAAACACCTCAGTGCCTATCTTGATGGGAATTTCAACCTCTCCATGGACCATTCTCTTCGAACCATCGAAAGCTCTGACAACAATATCACTCGGCTTCAATTCCAACCCTTCACAATCTAGTCGGTCCAAGGCCTTCTTAGGTAAAACATTCAGCGACGACCCAGTGTCGACCAAGACGTGTGCGAGAGTAGTTCCTCGACACTCGACTGAAATGTGCAAAGCATCATTGTGGTTTCTGCCTTTAGGAGTTAGGTCGGCATCAGAAAAACCTAATCCATTGTCCGCAGTCAGGTTAGCCACACAATTTTGAAATTGATCCGCAGAGGTTTCCTGGGGCACATGGGCTGCCTTCAGGAATTTTATCAGGGCTTTAGCGTGCGCTTCTGAGCAAAGTAGTAGTGCCAGCATGGAGATCTTGGAGGGGGTTTGCCCCAGCTGTTCTACTACATCGTAATCACTTCTTTTGATTATCCTCAAAATCTCATCCATTTCCTTCTTGGAGGTTTCCGGGATAACCAAGGGTTGAGCCCTCGTCCTGACGGACTCATCTTGGATTCCCTTACCTTTGTCAGCAGCGGTAGGAGAGACAATACTAGGAACAATAACATCTTCAATCAAAGGAGTTCTAGCAGAAAGTTTGATTGGTGCAGGGACGACCTTGTCAGCTGATGAGGGTCCAAAGAATGCTCTTGGAGGGGCAATCTCTGGAGAAAATATTCTCCCGCTCCTGGTGATTTTGCTAGTGCCCGCAATGTTATCAATGCTGGCTTCATCATCATCCGAACTTTCTTCAATTACTTCTATTTGTTTGATACCATGGTAGTAGATGTCACCACCATAGTTCCAAGGTATCGACTTTTCATAAACATAGGGAACAGGCCCTGGCATTGTTATCTTCAAAGGAACATATTTCGTAGCTGGTGTAATCTTAACAGGCTTTTTGACGGCCTTGGAAAGATTGGCGTGAATGGTTATGATTGAGACATCCTCAGTATGAACTGGAACAGCAGAAACTTTTTCGAACAAAATTTGTCGACTATCCATAAGGCCTTGGATGCCTTTCTTCAGTAGCGGACAATCAAACGACAGAGAGTAGCAACAATAGCAGTCTTCTTTACATCCCGGGAAGATCCCGGCCCTTAACAAATTCAACTTAATGGTTAGCAGTGGAGTAGTCAGATCACTGACATCAGCAACATACAAATCTTCTTCAATGGCATTGACATTTCGGCCGTGCTTCGGCATGGGTGCAGATATCACATTAGGCTTCTCTAGAGCGTCAAACTCTACCTCCTTGGCCTCTATCAGGTCTTGGATTTTGTGCTTGAGTGCCCAACAATCATTGGTGTCGTGTCCAACACTGTCTGAATGGTAGGCGCATTTAGCATTGGCATGATAATGCAGGGAGGACGTATTCACATTCTTTGGTGCCTCCTTGATGGTGGCGAGATTTAACTTCAATAGATGGGGAAGAACTTGCGCTGGAGTCATATTAATACGGGTGAACTGCCGTTGCGGCCGTTCCACTCGTTGTTGAATTGGTCTGGACTGGTTATAGCGAGGCTGCTCACTTGGAGTGTTTTGAATCATTACGGCCCCCACAGTTGGCCGACGCTCCGTCTTCCCTGCTCTTCTCTGAGAATATACCACAGCTGTTTCCTTCTTAAAAGGCTTCTTCTCAACACTTGCAGCAACACCCTTCTGAATCTTTCCTGACTTGATGCCAGCTTCCATTCTTTCGCCTGTTAAGATCAAATCGGTAAACCCCGCGGAAGAGTTACCAATTAGATGATTGAAAAATGGCCCGGATAGGGTCCCAAGAAACATATCAACGAGTTCACGGTCGGTTAAAGGAGGCTGCACCCTGCCAGCCAAATCCCTCCATTTTTGTGCATATTCTTTGAATCCCTCGCTTGTTCCTAGTGACATACCCTGAAGTTGGGTACGAGTAGGAGCAAGATCAGAATTATACTGGTATTGTTTGTAGAAAGCGGTGGCCAAATCTTCCCAATTTCTGACACTGGTTCCTTCTAACTGATAAAACCACTCCAACTGAGCTCCCGAAAGGCTGTCTTGAAAGAAATGAATCCAGAGATTTTTATCTGCCGTATAGGGTTGAATTTTTCTTACGTAGGACCTGAGATGTATTTTGGGACAGGACATCCCCTCATACCTCACAAACACTGGTACTTTGAATTTTGGGGGAATCACAATCCCGGTAACCAAACCTAAGTCTTCAAAATCCAAACCCGGTACTCTTTGTAATTCCATGGCGGCCAACCTGTCTTATAAACCCTTGTATTTATCATCAGCTGGAGGGTATTGCTGGTCAGAATAATCTTCATCCTCTTCAACCTCTTCTTCTTCCGCATCAGACTCGGAAGGCACCGCAGCTCCATCTCTTTTACTGGTCCCTTCATCAGAAGTAGGAGGAAATTCAAGCACTCTCCGAGCTTCTCCGTCAAATCTTCTCCCCAAAGTAGCCACCCCAATCCTCTTTTTCTTCTTTTTCACTGGGTCCTTATTCCCCAATTGAGTCTTGATATCCTCCTGACCCTTAGCCAAGGTCATCAGGAGTTGCTGGAACTGTGCATTCTGAGCTTGTAGGTCTTTGACTGTTTGCTCGAGATCCATCCTACTGAAATAAACAGCAGACATATAAGGAAACCTGGAGTGAGACCTGCTTATGCACATGATGAATGGTATGCTTATGTATGCAATGCATTCAAGGATTTAGAACATTCAAAATTGTTTCAGACAAAGAAGAACGCACGTCATATTAATAAGAAGAAATTTGTTAGTACATAAATGCCCCATGGGCCAAATAAACTTCTTAAGGCAAAAAGACATTGTGCATCCTCTTTGGTGCGATGTAGGTGTTGAGGGCTTCTTGCTCATGGAGTCGGCGGGTAAGCTCTAGAACCTTCTTCTCACTGGCGTAGAAGCTAGCTTCAAAAGTATTCCGTTCCTCCTTGAGCTGAATCCAACTTTTCTGCATTTCCTCCCACGATGTAGGCATGTCTGGATGTAGGATGGTGTAGAGGACCTATCCTTCATTGACGGGATCTTTAATCACTGGGAGTACATGAGGATAAGGCATCATTAGACTTTGGGCTCGGGCTCGTACCCACTTGAGATAGGGCTCAATAGGGATGGAGTTCTTGTGTCCCAGAGTCTTGCTATCAACCTTGTTGAGTTTTCCCCAAGCTCTGATGAATCTTTGGCGAAGTCCTTGCGCATCATTGTCGAAGTCAAAAACTAGGTCAGGAATCAACATGTCATGAGGGCCATCCCTCCGTGCATATCCAAATTGCCTCAAAGCTAGGCAAGGGTTGTAGGTGATACCTCCCCTAATTCCAAGTAAAGGAACATTAGGAAATTCTCCGCAACGATCGACGATGATGACATTTTCTATGGACCGAGAACACCAATGCACATCAGAATGAGTAAGAGTCATCAACCGTTGGGACCACCTTGAACCTTGGTCATTCTTCAAGACGGATTGTGGAAGGTGCGAAATAAACCACCTTGCTAGGAGCGGAGTACAGCACATGAGAACACCCCTCTTTCTCATTGTTCGTGTGTAAAATGAGTGAAGGATGTCCCCAAGCAATGTTGGTATTGGATTTCTGGACAAGAAGATTTTGACGGCGTTGACATCTACCAATTGGTCAGGATTTGGGAACAAGACCAACCCATAGATAAGGAGTGCCACCATTTCTTCAAAGGCTTGTAGGTCCAATGAATTCCAACATTCTTGTGCCTTCTCAAACAAGAATTTTTCTAAGAATCCCTTGACGCCGCTTCTGGTTTCCCAATTCCCCTTGATGTCGGATGGTTGTAGATGTAATGCTCGAGCAACATCTTCCGGCTTTGGTTCCTTTTCCGTACCGTTGAAGGGTAGTTGATTAAGGATAGGAATTCTCAGGAGTTGAGAAAACTCCTCCAAAGTGGGTACCAACTGATAATCAGGGAAAGTGAAACAGTGGTGAAGAGGGTCAAAGAACTGGAATAGCACTTTCATCATGTCTTCTTCAATGTTGGTGCTGACTAGGCTGAGCAGTCTACCATGTCTTTCACTGAAGGATGAATTTTCCGGAATTCTTGAGGTGAGCTCCTTGAGTTGAGGAGAGATTCTCACAAGGTTGACTTGAATGGTATTTCTGCGAGGAATTTCCATAACCTACAAAACAGGAACAAAGATGAAGATCCAAACCCTTGAAATGGTTAGTGAATGCATATGATGCTTTATGATGTTTATGACGTATGCACAAAACATATGTACAAGCAAATCACATCAAACCCTAGTTTCAGGCTTGCATGGGGTTTCATAGGTAAGTACCCTCTTGAGTGTAGTTGGCTTAAAAACCTGTCCTATAAATAGTAACCGGGTTCTAAGGAGCTCAATATCACTGAATTGTTTTCATTGTTCATTGTTTTGGTTTAGCCACTTAACTAGCGACCAAAATATTCCAAGAAAACAAACCTCAATGAGTGTAGTATCGAGTATCTACCAACTTCGGACTGCACCAAAGCCGGTCATCTCACTACCCCTAATAAAGGCCAAGATGGTCAAGTAAGGTTCTAGGTCATTAGTGCTTAGTGACATCACTCAGCGGCCCCGTACTCTCCTTGATTGAACTCAAGGGTTACCGGTACTCACAAATATGTCGCACTAATATAGCTATCGCTTCAACCGTGTCGGTATACCCCGCACAGTCTCCACAACGTATTACTATCTATGAATGTTTCCCAAAATCCGGGTGTAGGATTGCAAACCCAAACAATAGAGCCAAGATGTAAAGCAATCAATTCAAACAATTAGTCATGCAAGAGGGTGATCTAAGCCCTAAGGTTACTCCACTTTTAAAATTATCCCCAGCAGAGTCGCCAGTTCTGTGATACGGTGGGAGAACTGACTTGAGTTTTGCGTTTGTTTTCGCAAATGTTTCGGTTGAGCAAGAGTCGCCACCGACTTTTCATTTTATCCTAAGGAAAGGTTTAAAAAGCACAGCAAAAACCTTTGAGATTTTTCTTGGGTTCGGGGAGTAGATTATAGAAAGGGAAGGTATTAGCACCCTTTCTATCCATGGTTATCCATGGGCTCTTAGGTACTTGCTTAGATCAACTTGCCTTGGTTTTCAATTGTTTGAAATGGTGCTTGGTGTGTGGTTTTGAAAAATGTTTTGAAAAGATGCCTTGCATAGGCTACCCTTGTAACAATTCTTTACTCGAATGTTTTACAAAAGGTGTTTTGTCTTTAGAAAAGATGTTTTCAAGGTTTTTTTGAAAGTTGGTTTTGAAAGTGTTTGTGAAGTGTGATTTGAAAATGGGCAAGTGTTTTCTTTGCAAATTGGCAAGTACCTAAGAGTTATCTATCCTAAAGTTTTCTCAAAGATTTTTGTTATGTTTTAAACCTTTTGACAATTTTGTTCCACCATTGCATTTGGTGGACAATCTTGTATTAGGAGGTGAAAGGGACGGGCGCGGGTCATCGTTTAGACCATAATTGCAATAGTGTTAAATGTCTTTGGGCAATTTTTTCTTTAAAAGGGACTTGATCATTCATTTAGGCAACATTTTGAGGGACTATGATCATTTGATTGTTTGTTTTACCCAAAGAAATTCAACATGCAATATGGCCCAATTATTTGAAGGCAACAAAGTGGAATACCCTAGGGGTGCAAGTGTGAAATGTGTTGTCCATTTTCATGCTTATTTATCTTGAAATTAGGTCAAACTATTTTGTTCGTTTTATTCGCATACAAACCCTAATTCTAGCATGGTAGGTTTAGAAAGCATTAAAGTGCGAAATTTAAATTCCTACACTATTACAACACAATAATATGGGGAGGGGGGTACAATGTTTCAAATGGGGTATATTTAGACAAGAAATTAAACCTAGCTATTACATCATTTTCTTTGAATGTTTACAATACAAATAATTGCATAATTAAATGGAAATGAAATAAACATGCAAAATGTAAAAAGAATTTTTATGTGTATGAAAAAAAAGTATTATTTACGTAAAAATAAGAAGAGATAAAAAAAGGTATTATTTTTGGAGTATTCTCATATTTAGGGCAAAACCCTAATTTTAATCAAAAGGGGATTTATTATTTAATAAATATAATATTTACTATTTATGTACAAAAAATAAAATAAAAATGAAGTATATTTGTAAAAAAAGTATTTTTTAGTATTAACTATTAATAAAATAAAAATATGTATATTTTTTGGTATTTTATCCTAAGTGTATTAATATATACATATTTATTTGTATTATTTACAAAATATGCATTATATATATTAATTAATAATATTTAATATTTAATAAAAAAATTATTTTTTCTATAAAATATTTTCAGGAGATAAAAATAAGATAAAAGTGTATAAAAATATATTTGTACTATTTTAGTATTTCAAACAAAAAGTATATATTTATTTATTTATGTACAAACTAAAAGAAAAAAATCAAATAAACACCTAATAAATTCAAAAATGATGAGAAAAAATATTTTTATATTTTTAATATGCTGAGAAAAAATAAATGAGTCAATTAAAAAAAGAAAAAGTCAAAAAACATTAAAAATAAAGCAAATGGGCTCAGGGGGTATGAAAATGGAAATAAGGTGTGAAAAGAAAAGACCACACAGGCCCAACCCATGTGGCTTCTTCTTCAACCTTCAGACAAAAAACTATCCAAAACGCGCGCCTGTTTCCTCCAGTTCAAACATCCTGATTCTTTGATCTTTTGCACAAACTTTCAACACAAAAAATGTTAAGCATGAAACCACGATTCCAAATATATAAAGAACATCTCCTAACTCTCAGAAATGAGAGAGAATTTTAACAATCCCAAATCCTGACCTAAGTTTTCTGCCATTTTTAAACCTTAAATTCTCACAGCTCAAGCAAAAGAAATGAAAAGTAAAAGCATGTACAGGTTCAGTGGCATGAGTAGAACATTGTTTATTCACAAACTTAGAGCTAATGATGCCTAATAAGAGAGATAGAAGTTCACCAAAATACCTGTTCAGTTGAAGTTCTATCTGGCAATGGGGGAGCTTTCAGTGCAAGATAATGGTTGGTATAGCTTCCTTGAGGTGTGGTGATGCTGTTCCAATATTTAATTTGCCTTGAGACACCTTGAATTGAGCTGTAGAACTTCAACTGCAAAATGAAAAAGTGAAAATGGTGGAACTTGTTAGAGGAATTACATGTCGTGTTTCAAGTCATGGTTAGCTTGCATAGATGCTAGGGAATGTGTGTGAACTGGTTTGGGCAAGAGAGCTTGAGGGAAATGGAAGATGGCACTCAAACTGCAGGCCTGGCCCTGTTTTTGCAGTTTGAAGGTGATTCTGAGATTGGGAGTGTATGAGAGATGTTAAGGTCGTGTACTAGCTTGGTTATGATGTCCTGGATCTGTTTTACAAGTTTGCTTAAGTGTTTGTAAGCTGATATGAGAGTTGTGTTACAATATGCCAAGTTACTTACACTTTAAGCAACAAATGCCCAAGTTGTGTTCTAGGTCAGTAGAGGCCCCCTAATGAGCTGTATAATATCTCCTTGATCAGAGTGTTTTTCTCATAATCTTGTGCCAATTAGATCTCATTTGTACTGCTTGGATTTTCAATTGGACATAAAGCTACCTTTTGCAAAAATGGAAGAAATGCTTTATCTATTTTGGGATTAATCCTCTAGGCAATGCTTGAACACACAAAACATGGTCTTGGCACAAAGGTTTTGCATTGAATTATTGAGTGTCAAAGGGTTTTAGGACCTGTAATTTAGCACAAACTATGCTGACTTGAAAATTGCCTAAGTTATGAACATGTTCATGATCAATTCAAAAGTGAGTTTTTGCCATATTGTGAAATTCGATTCTCTCAAGTTATGAGGTTGTTTGAGAAGTTCTTGGACATTTTGGAAAGCTTGGAATGTGTACTACAATCCATCTTTGAAATGCAAATTGAAATTCCAAGTGGAAGTGTATGGAAAATGGCCTTGAAGTTGGGTAGAAAACCTTGTCAAAATAGGTTAAAATTTCACTAAGTTAAGAATGGTTTAGTGCCCTTATTCAAAAATTTGTAACTTGATATACAAGCCTCAAATGGGAAAACTTTGTGAATCAAAGTTGTATATTATGCAACAAGCTACAACTTTCATGTTTTGACTTTTGTTTGAATCCAAATGGATCTTGGTGAAAAAGTGGGGCAAAGTTGGGAAAAAATTAGGGTTTTTCATAACTTAGAAAAATTCTAAGTTATGAAAAATTCTAATTTCTAACCCTAATTTGCAATTTGTGATTTCTTGATGAACAAGTTTCATGATTTGGCATGTTTTGATGAAAAATGAATCTTGACTCTTGACTTTGACCAAAAAGTCAAAGTTTGACTTTTCAGTATACAGTCAAAATTGATCAATTGACTGGGAAATTCAACTGTCAATCTTGTGTACTTGGGGTCTTTTGAGTTTGTTGAGCATGTCAAGATAATTACATGGGGTCCTTGAGTCCATATGTGAGCTTGGTTTGTCATTGGTTAGGTCAAACAGTCAAAAATTGCCTTTGTGCAGTCAAAACCCTAAAAATGACCATTTTGCCCTTTTGGTGATCTGATCAAATCTCTTGTGGAATTGTGATCCAAACTTGATCAAATGGTCCTTGTGAGTTCATAATGTTGATGGGGGTCAATTTTTATGAGGTTTGACTGTCAATTGGCCATAGTTGACTTTTTCCCCAATACAGCTGATTTCTAGATCAACTGTCCAATTGACTGGGCAAAACTTGGAATCAAGGCTTGAAACTTGGTATGGATAAACTTGGGAGTCCAATATGAAGCATGAAAGTCATCTTAGGCATTTTAGGTCAAAACATCTTTGTGCAAACACAACCCCTAATTTGGGTCAACAGTGCAAGGAGAAGTCTTGAGCAGATGAAACCCTAACTGGATCTTTGAGCTTCAAGGGCTTTGTGGTGAGAAATCAATGAGAAATGGGAGGGCAAATTTTGGGGTACAACAGACAATGGTACAAATCTTAATAATAAGATGATCACTGAGCTCTATAAGCAGTTCAAGATACAACATCACAACTCTTCTCCTTACCGGCCGAAGATGAATGGGGTTGTAGAAGCGGCTAATAAAAACATTAAGAAGATTGTGTAGAAGATGACAGTGACTTACAAAGATTGGTACGAGATGTTACCGTTAGCTCTTCATGGGTACCGTACCCCAGTGTGGACGTCAACAGGGGCAACACCTTATTCCTTGGCATATGGCATGGAGGCTATCTTTCCCAATGAAGTTCAGATACCCTCTCTCCGGATTATGAAGGATGCAGGTTTGAGCGAATATGACTGGATTCAAACCCGGCTTGATCAACTGAACTTAATAGACGAAAAAAGACTTACTGCTATTTGTCATGGTCAAACGTACCAAAAACGGACGATCAAGGCATTTAACAAGAAAGTTAGATGACAAGAGTATCAAGTTGGGGATCTGGTGATCAAACGCATCATTCTACCTCAAGGTGATCCCAGGGGCAAATGGACCCCTACCTACGAAGGGCCATTTGTGGTTAAGAACATTTTCTCAGGAGGAGATAT
The DNA here is from genome assembly GCA_948472305.1 of Vicia faba. NCBI lineage: Eukaryota > Viridiplantae > Streptophyta > Magnoliopsida > Fabales > Fabaceae > Vicia > Vicia faba. Next base: position 840,007,358 of record OX451736.1, on the reverse strand, counting down.
GATTCTAACCACCATAGATGGTGACGACCTTCCTCACCCCATCAATGCAGATATAATGAAAAAATACTACGCATAATCAAAGACCCGCTAGGTCGACTGGCCTAGGCAAAAATAAGGGCTTCCCGGCGAACCAAAAGGGTTCGGGCAAAAATAAGGGATGAAAATGAAAAAAATTTGTACACCCGGCAAGTCAAAAACCTGAAAAGGCGGCTTGGGCAAAAAAGGGTATCCCGGTGGACTGAAAACCCGAAAGGGTGGTCCAGGCAAAAATTAGGGATTAAAGCGTAACACTATGTCTCATTGGATCATCTTGCAACCAGACTTCAATATCGACTACCAAGCTCCGACGGCACCAAACAATCTGATCTACCTTCAGCCAAGTAGCAAAGTGATGAGATGCTCGAGGACATAGGCAATAGCAGAGTTGGAACCCAGTGGGATTGTTCACATTGCTGTTTTTTCTTGTTTTTCACAAATTGTATAAATTCTATTTGTTCGACGATGTTCTCTTACTAGGACGTCAGCCTCTTGTACAAAAACGCCTATTTTACAGGCTAACTTCAAAATCAATACAAGTCATGTTCACAAATAAATTTCAAACTGTTTTTATTTTTCTGTTTTGTTTTGCAAAGAACGTCCAATGTTCAGTTTTTGATATATGCATTTGACATTGATTGCTGCTCATAAATATTTACATACAAAACAAAAGACGATTACTTGTAATATCAGAAACAGGGGCAAACGAGAGATGTCCAAACCGAACAGTTGCTTTGTCCACCAGGTATAGGGATAGACCTAGCTGGAGGAAACGATTGAAGTCACATTCATTCCCCGCAGAGTAAGAGAAAGTTACTGGTGCTAGCTCTCCCCAGCTGAGACTCGCAATTTTGAATGAATCAGTAATATTCTCCCCAAACAGAGTTTATCCACCATCAGCACTGAAAAGTCTTATTATCCCCAGCGGAGTATAAAAATATCCCCAGTGGAGTTGGAAGAATTGTCCCCAGTAGATTCCGAAATATCATCCCCAGTAAAGTCTAAAAGGTATATCCCCAGTAAAATCTAAAAGGGATATCCCCAGTAAGGTCGCTATTGGAAAGTCATCCCCATCATAGTCGCCAGTTCTTCCCACCGTATCACACCCATCTTACTACAAACAAGTCATCCTTGTTACAAACCCACATCTGACTACTTCTCCAGTAAGGGTAAGGCTGGTTTGATCTCCATGATCAAAAAGGCATAGAAGCATTCATCTCACTACTTCTCCAGTAAGGGTATGGCTGGTTTAATCTCCATGATCAAAAGAGTATAATCATTCATACATGCCATATCGGTTTTTAACATTAAATTTTTTTCTTCATATATTTGCTTTATTTTTATTTCATGATATATAGTAATTTATTTAATGTGTTCATGAGATTCAACACTGCAGATTTAGACAGGATCTCATGCAGGATTATTACAAAATGCTGATGGCCAAAACAGAAGCTGATGGCCAAAACAGAAGAACAACCAATGCATGACGAGGAAGACATCTTGAGAAGGTTAAGAGCGTGGGTTCAACAACCACCCCTATTGGTATTGGTTTTCTTCCTTTCTATTTATCCTTTTACTTATTTTTATTCTTTCTGTTTAAAACTTTTTTTTCCATAAAACTTAACATTTTTCACAAACCTTTGATTTTTCCTCCTAAACTCGAATAATTAATTTTAGGTCTTTTTTTAATTTAATTTTAGGTTTTAAATTAATTTTTGGTTCAGTAACCACCCATGACATTTGCATTATTTTTATTTTCTAACCCTATTTTTCATTGATGTTTCTTCCCCTATCTATTTTTTGGCAAACTTAATCTTTTTTATTAATCATTAGACATAAACTTTTTTTTAAACCTTTTTTTAATTAAAATTAATTAGGTTTTAGGTTTTTTTAATTAACCTTTTTTTTTCAAAATTAACCTTTTTTTATTTATTAAAATTAGTTAGGTTTTAGGTTTTTTTCTTATTAACCTTTTTTTTTCTTTCAAAATTAACCTTTTTTTTAATTAAAACTAATTAGGATTTAGATATTTTAATTAATTTTTTTCAAAATTAACATTTTTTTATTAAACAATTAGATTTTAGGTTTTCTTTGTAATTAACCCTTTAATTAACCTTTTTTTAACAAATTAGGATTAGATTTTTGTTTTAGTTAGTAACTGAATTTTTGGCTTTTTTCATTTATTAATAAATTAAGTTAATTAACTTTTTTATTAAAATTAGTTTTTTAGGTTTATTTAATTAATTATCATAAATCACTTTTTCATAAAAAAATCACAAAAAATATTAACATAGAATTTTAAGTTTTAATTTTTCCTTAATTTCTTTTTATTTATTCTTTTACATTTTAATTTCTAGAAAAATTGTATAAGTCGCATTATCAATGTAATAGCGTAGATTTATCTTTTCTCGCATTTTTTTCTAATTATGTAATTGCTTCCGGGATGTAATAGTAATTAGGGTTTTAAATTCCGCATCTTTATTTTCAGTCTAAAATAATTATGTATCTGCAAAAGCCTTGTAATAGCTAGGACTTTAAACTTTCTGCATTTTATTTTCGCAAACTATAAGTTGCTTAGATGTATGTTAATAGGATTGTATGAAAAGACTAACTGGAAATTAAAACAGTAGATCACCTTAATTATGCAAAGATTAAATAACTGAAATCAAACACATGTACATGCTCACTCTTAGGGTATGCCTCACTTGGTTGCGTCGGAAAACAATGGTCATGTCCCTCGAACGTAGGGATATTGTTGTACCCCAAAATTTGCCCTCCCATATTCTTCAAGGTTTGCTAAGATTATGCTTCAAAATCTCCCAAAGGTTGCACAATCCAATGGCCTCCTAACAGTCAAAAATTAGGGTTTTGGTTCTGGCAAAGAAATTGAAGTTTCCAAGGGTCCAAACAAGTCCCGCATGCCTACATACATTGTCAAGCATCCATATGCCAAGTTTCAAGACTCACAACATCAGATTGCACAGTCAAAAACCCTAAATGCTTCACAGTCAACTGCAGGGGCAAAATGGTCATTTGACAGTCAAAAGTCAAAAATTTTGGTCAACATCTTATTTTGAAGCCACAAACATCATTTGATCAATTCTTGATCATGATTCTCAAAGCATGGCTCAAAAAGTCTCAAGATGCAAAAGTTTCTATTTTTGGACAGCTGAAAAAGTCAACTGCAAATTGACCAGGGCATAACTTCCACATGGTTTATCAGAAAAATCCCATCCAAATCTAATTGTGAAGAGAATGACATTTCCTACAACTCATCTTCACACTTCAAGTCCAAGAAATGCTCTCACAAAAAGTTATCAATCTCAACATTATAGGTCATTTTCAAAAGTCAACAAAAAGGAACTTCAAGTCAAAGACCATAACTTGAGATTGGTAAATCAAAATGACATGGGACCAAAGATATTCGTTAGAGGGCTTCAAGACCTTTCCAAAATGTCCAAGAACATGATCAAAGCTTAAACATTGAGCAAGATATGCCTTGTGGAAGTTGGGAAATTTTTGGGAATTTTGAAAAGTCAACTTTGCTTCAAATGCCTCAAAAGTGCTAATGGGCCTCAATTTCTTCCATGAGTCATTACCCAAAATCTATGCACGACCCATTAAGCTAAAAGGGAGTTATTTTCTTATTTTTAATTAATTAATTGAATTTTTAATCTTATTAATTCATTTAATTAAAATTAATTATGAGAAAAATACTAAACAATGGTTTTGAATCTTTTTGTGCAGCATATTCTTCCATTTATGAACCAAATATCTCATGTATCAATCACCAAGGACAAAATCATCCTAATTTGGCATAATTGGTATGAAAAAGATTGAAAAAAAGATATGGAAAATCAAATATTCAAAATCATAAATGGATGGATTTTGGGCTGGCTTTTTGACCTAGTTCTATTCACATACATATGCAAGACTGAAACCTAATGCACAAGACACAGAAGCTGCACTAAAGACAAAAGAACAAACTTGCAATTTTGGCCTAAAAACCTTGAAACTGTTTTCATACCTAGAAGGCGTTTCAAAGCTTGAAAAGCATTCCAAAAGCTTGCTAAGACATCCAGGAAACGATTCCAATCAAAACCGGACCTCCATACTCAAAGAAGTGGTAGAACGACATCACCCTGTTCATAAAATTTTTCATATTCGTGTTTTAGTTTACATGCATGTTTCATATGTTTTAAATGTTGATTTACGCTAACATGAACATTCTGAAGCTAATGGTACCGTTCAATTGAAGAATGGCTGCCTAAATAGGAATTCACCATGGACGTCCTCTAGGGTTTCAGAAGCTTTGATTTAGGGGTTTTCACGTCTGGAAAAATTGGCCGACCAAACCTATTCCATTGAAATCAGGACATCCAGACGATATCATTCCACACCTCGCGCCTTTTTTATATTGATCTATGTGCTAATCGTTATTTTCACACATTGCAGTTAGTGGGGGTTTAAAACCCCCGCTATTCGTTTTTTATTTACAGGCAGATGGAGAAGATGAAGCCTATGTGTCCAAGCATGACTGGATAATTCAAATGTTCGCGCGTGATTTTTGTGTTCTACCAATAGCGCTTGTTTTCTCTTATAATAAGCATGTTCCATAATAATATCAAAAGCGCGCGTTGGCTCAGATGGTTGGTTAGCTGGCTTGCAGGTACTGGGACCTGGGTTCGATTCCCAGGTCCCCTATTATATTTCATAATTTTGCCCATAACATGCTTCTGTGTAGCGCCTCTCCCAGGGTCCATCATGCAACCCTACGTCCAAGCCTGCCAAGTGTCCCAGAGCCTCAATCTGATGGCCATCACGTGAATTCCACCATGCACGTCAGTCAATGGATCTGCACGCAAACGCTGGAAAGTCAAAAAAGGCCTGATTCAATGGGCCAAAATTCTCACAAAAAACCTCCCTTTGGGGTCTGAATACCCCCCATGGTTTGTTCAATTTTCAATTTTTATTTATTTTTCCTTTTATTCTTTTAATTGTTCTTTTAAATTAATTGCTTCCTTTAAATTGCACAAAATAATTTTTACAATAATAAATACAGAAAAATACAAAAAAAATGCTTTATTGTTATTAACATTAATTTAATTCATTAATATTTTTGTAAATAAATTTTTAATAATCAATTTAGTAAAATTAGGTTTTAATTTTAATCTTTTCTAAATAACTAAAATACATAGAAATTAGGGTTTTTAGCATGTTTACCTTTTCTTTTAATAAATATTTTTTCTTATTATCATTATTATTAATTATTAATTTATTTTGTAAATACCCATGTAATTAAATAATTAGTATAAATTAGGTTAAAACTTTAATCTTTTTTCTTTAATAATTAAAAATATTTAGAACTAGGGTTTCATTTAACTTCTAACTTTAATTAGTTTTTCTTTATTTCATAAATACCAAAAACCAAAAAAAACATTCCTTTTCTTATTAAATAATTAATTAATTTTTAATTTCATTTAATTTCTTTAAAGGGTCCAACGCCCTCGAACACTCGATTCTAATTTCTGTTCGCGCATTTATTTTTATTTTCTTTTTTAATATTATGTAATTGCCCAAGCTTTGTAATAGTAATTAGGGATTTATTTATTTTCCGTATTTTTATTCAAAACGGGTCTTTGTTAATTTGGCGATGTATAGACCCGCGCCTTGTAATAGCGTAGGACTTTATTTTCCGCACTTTAATTTCCGCACTTTTTAAACTGCTAAACTTTTGCATGAAAGAATGAATGGCCCAAATAAAAACAATACGTAGCTCACCAAATGCATGACAAGATAAAACATAACTGAAAACAATACACAAATTCACACACCACTCTTAGGGTACGCCTCACTGTTGCCTTGCCCCTCGAAACGTGGTCGTCGAGTATAGGACGTTTTAGTAAGTCCTTATGTCCATGAACATGGCATAAGGGTAGCTTCTAAGGTGTCTTACTGTTGCTCCGGTGACCACACTGTCCCTACAAACGAATTGACCCGAACACCTCCAACGGTGGTGCTACCTATCTCTCAATGGTGGGATGGCACTACCTTAAGGATATTTACGCAGCCTAATTCCTTAGGGTAGGTAGATGACTCGTAGATACTTGCTCTAATTCAAAACAAATCAAAACTTATTTTCACACCGACACTTTTTTCAAAAAAGGCTTTCAAAATGATTTTTCAAACACTCTTGAGGACTGATACAAGAGTCGATCTGAAACTTTGAACGAAACTTTTTCAAACCCACTCACACTTGAAAAGCAAACAAACATTTTGAAAACACAAATGAGCAAGTATCTAAGAGCCCATGGATAACCATGGATAGAAAGGGTGCTAACACCTTCCCTTTCTATAAATCTACCTCCCGAACCGAGAGATAATTTCATAAGGAATTTTGCTGTGCTTTTGTCCTGTCCATGTTTGGAGAAAATAAAAGACGGTGGCGACTCTTGCTTCCGCGACATTTCGCGAACCAGCGTTAAACAGTCAGTTCCAGATCCACCGATCACCAGAACTGGCGACTCTGCTGGGGACTCTTATAAAGTGAGGTGTACCTTAGGATAGTTCATAATTGTGTTTTCAATTGTTGTGCTTTGTTTGCTTTAAATTGTGGGTTGCATCGGAGTTACATAGATCCTAACCCGAATCTGGGGATACCCTGTTAGGTAGCATAAGCTGTGAGGGACCTGTCCGGCGTAGACCGACATGGGTGAAGCAGTGGCTATGTTAGTGTGGCACCTTGGTCTGTACCGATATCCATTGTGTTGCAACGAGGAGAATATGGGTCTTCTGAGGAGTCATTAAGCACCAACCGACCTTAGAACCTTAAATGACCCAACTTGGCCAATAGAACAGTAGCAGTATGCTACGCCCATTGAGGCTAAACTCTCGTGATGGTTCTGGCTGCAAGAAAAGATTGTGATGCTGGAGTTATGACTGATTGAGGGTAGTCAGTGATATTGGGATCCTCTAGAACCCGGTTACTTCTGATAGGACAGGTCTTAACCAACAAACTGAAAGAGGGTAATACCTAGACCCCATGCCGGCCTAAACTCTAAGGGCTCTTTTGTGTGACTTGTGTGCCTTCGTACTTGACTACTTGCATACTTGTTATCTGACACTTGAGTTTCTTGCAGGTTTTGTTTACAGTCCTTAATCTGGACTCATAACATGGTTTACCTATGTTACGCCACACATAGCATAACATCATAACATCATACCATTGCATGCATTCTACATAAGGACTAATCCATTTCAAGGATCTCAAGGGCTTGTGATGCAGGTCATGATGAACCAACATGTCTGGCAAAGGGCAAAGGGGATTTATTTTCCTCTAGCCAAGGTTGTCAGGGGCTATGACCCACTCGATATGGTGAGCCTTGACTCTTGAAGAAGGACTCTCAACAACATGAAGTTCCTTCAATCAAGTTACCAGTTTCCAACTCTAACAATTTTCTTGTTTACCCCGCGAGGTCCTTGAAAACATTACATGCATATCATACATATCATTGCATTACAAGTACCCTTGTTACAGGTCACTTACCATCGGCGCTGTTTATTTCAGCAATGGCTTCCCAACAGTACAACCAGGACCTTCTTGCTCAAGAGACTCGGTTCGGGGAAATCCTCCTGAATCTATCCAAGGGGCAGGAAGAGCTGAGAACACTTCTCATGGGGACTTTGGTCAGGAACAGTGCTGAGGATGATAAGGACGAACGGCTGAAACATCTGCAAGCTGAGGTGGATGCAATGAGAGCCCAGATGCTGGGGCAGGTGACTATCATTCAAGACTTAGCTCAAAGACAAGAAGAGCTCGGGGTTCTCGTCAACCAACTGCTTCGGGGTAACCAACTGGGGCAAACATCTAAGGGTGAAGAGCCAGTCATCATTCAACCACCTTTGAGGCAAGAAGATAAGGGGAGAGCTCCTCAATTGGCTTCAGTGTCACAAATTCAACATCAATCTCACCAGCTTCAGCCAGACAAGCCCAAAAGGCAATTCACCAAGCTCAACGTGTCGCTGCCTCAAGCTTTACAACAACTGTTGAGGTCGAATTTGGTAACTCTAAGGGATCCTCCTAGGAACCCCAACAGGACACCTTCAAGGTATAACCCCAACGCTCGCTGCGCTTATCATTCTGACAGCCCGGGGCATGCTACAGATGATTGTTGGACCTTGAAGAACAAGATCCAGGACCTGATTGATGAAGGAGCTGTGGAATTCACCCAAGATGGCCAGGCTGAATGCTTCTACCATCCCTACAGGATTCACCAGTTGAAGTAACAAGCCCTGAGATGAGAAGACTTTTGTTTATTAGGAATTTCGAGTTGTAATTTTCTTTTGACTGTTCAAACATTTATTCATGTTAAACGTTGTTATTTCATTAATGCATCGTATATGTCTATTTTGAACCAATATAATCGTATTCACTATATGCAAACTGTTTTCATATTTTTGTGATGATCAATTCTCGGTTAATAATTCTAAGCCTCTTGAGGGAGGATGACAAAAACGATACCACGATCTTTACAGTATGCTTTTGAACAGACCCCGCTGATGAGGTACAGGCATTGTTTCAATTCCTAAACACTGGAGTTATAAGGAAGATAATCCCTCGTCAACCCCTCTGAGCCAAAGAAGTAGGAGTTTTTTCTTTTCGAAATTTAAAACCCTTAATCATAACCTGGGGCAGGGTAGTTCTCTCAGTTGATCCAAGTGCATAACAAATGGCACCAAAGAGGTCCTTACAAAACAAAAGGCCGTGATGGTTCCGAATAATCATAAGGATAGGCAGTCATTATATCTCAAAAATAAAAACTCAATAAGTCAAAACCTATGAAGGAGACTTATAAAACTGGGGCATCCCGCTGACTGTAAATCACAAAAGAAATAGTTCAGGCAAAAAACAGGGATAACGAAATCAAAAAGAAAGAGGTCCTACAAACCCTCAACCAAAAAAGGAATGACTGCCTATAAACTGTCAATATCCGAACCATCACTGGAATATCCGGACAAAGACTCAAACAAGGTCTAACGCACGATCAACTGAGCTTAGGTTTGAAGAACATCACGAAGAACGGGTGGGTACAAATACTTTGAGCCTCTATCCTTTGTTTCTTAAACCGTGAACCAGGCCATGCTACAACCCTTAAAAGTCCTAGCTGAAGCATGGGTTGGTTCGAAAGCATACTGTTACAAGGTATCCTGACTCCTTAAGGCCTACGGTGAATACGGAGTTGACATCACGTTTTACAAACATTCACTTGTTTTATGAAAGAGAGTGCATTTTCAAAATCTTCAAGACAGACATAAGCTTTGCATTTTGATATAACATTGTTTGCATATGATTATTTGTTTGAACAGCAGGGAAATTCGCACGATGAATACCTAGTGAACAAAAGCACTTCAAATCAAGGGGCACGACATGATCATGGTCCATCATCTGGGGCAGTCCAATCAAGGGGCACGACATGATCATGGTCCATCATCTGGGGCAGTCCAATCAAGGGGCACGACATGATCATGGTCCATCATCTGGGGCAGTCCAATCAAGATTCGGAGAATCTCTCAAAGGCCAAATAGCCTGGGGCAAATCTCCGCCTGAGTCACTTGGGGCATTCCAACAACGAATCTTGCCTGATCAAACACCTTCTGGTGGCATGACAAAACACTTCTAACAGGGGCAACTCCCTACATTCTGAGAGCGTGGACATAGTCGAAAAAATACTACGCATAATCAAAGACCCGCTAGGTTGACACACCTAGGCAAAAATTAGGGCTTCCCGGCGAACCAAAAGGGTTCGGGCAAAATGAGGGATGAAATGAAAAAATCTGTACACCCGGCAAGCCGAAAACCTGAAAAGGCGGCTTGGGGCAAAAATGGGTATCCCGGTGGATTGAAAACCCGAAAGGGTGGTCCAGGCAAAAGTTAGGGATTAAAGCGTACGACTATGTCCTGTCATCTCGTCACTTGCCTGCCAGAAGAAGGTTTGTCAATCGGCAGTTATCAAGGCCTCCACCAGTATCTTCTCCCATAGAAACAGGGGCAATAATAAGTCGTCTAAGCGGTCTAATTGTTCGGCCCACCAAGGTACCAAGGTAAGTTCGGCTGAAGAATGTAACCAAGATACCTTAAGTCCCCAGAGAGTGAGCCAGCAAGTCAATGCACTCTCCCCCAAGCAGAGTTATCCTGTCAGCCTTAAGGAAGTTGGGTATCCTCCAGCAAATCTCAACATTCCTCAGCGCAATATACGAACATTCCTAACAAGCATCCCTGGAAATCTTGATCTAAGATTGTTCCCCGGCGGTATACCAGACATTCAGTGGAGCCACTTCCCCAATATATCTCAAAAATTTCCCCAGGAGAGTCCAGTCTGAAGATTTCCCCAGGAAAGCTGATCCATCTCCCCAGCAGGAAGCTTATCCCCAGTAGATTCTGGAAGCTCATCCCCTGCAGAGCACGAATGCTCCCCCGGCTTTATTCAGAAGGTTATTTCCCCACCAGGATATAACTGGGTTATCCTCAGCCAATAACCATGGAAAGATCGTCCTCTGCGAAGTCTTCTTATCCCCAGCGGAGTCTATTAAAACTTCCAACACATCAATGGTATCCCCAGCGGAGTTATCAACATCCCAGCAAAGTACCTCTCTTCCCACAGAGTATTGTTCCCCGGCAAGGTCGCTAGAGTAATTTCTCCCCACAGAGTATTCGCCAAGTCTATTCCCCAACGGAGTCATCTTCTCCTACCGGTATTCTTGCAACCATCACCCCCCAGTGGAAACAAAAGCTCTACATCAGCCCAGGATTTAACTTCCCGGCATCCGTCAAGGATTTATTTTCCTAAGACGAAAACATACATTCATAAACATCGCATCTTCATACATTATAGCATGCATATACGCATCATGAACATACAATCTCACTTATTTTGAGAACATCACGCATGTCATACATCATGACATTGCACGCAACTAACATTTTGTCTTTTCAGGACAAAGGTTAATACCAAGATGATTACTATCAACGGTCGTGATTCCAGATCCGATTCCTGTATCTTGCCAGGGTGTATCTGTTGACGACTAACAGTACCAGACCCGATTCCTGTATCTTGCCAGGGTGCGTCTGAAGAGTTTGAGGATCCGATTCATGTATCTTGCCAGGGTGTATCTGTTGACGACTAACATTACCAGACCTGATTCCTGTATCTTGCCAGGGTGCATCTGAAGGGTTCGAATATTTGATTCCTGTATCTCGCCAGGGTGTATCTGTTGACGACCAACATTACCAGACCCGATTCCTGTATCTTTCCAGGGTGCGTCTGAAGGGTTCGAAGATTCGATTCCTGTATCTCGCCTGGGTGTATCTGTTGACGACCAACATTACCAGACCTGATTCCTGTATCTTGCCAGGGTGCGTCTGAAGGGTTCGAAGATCTGATTCCTGTATCTCGCCAGGGTGTATCTGTTGACGACCAACATTACCAGACTCGATTCCTGTATCTTGCCAGGGCACGTCTAAAGGGTTCGAAGATCTGATTCCTGTATCTTGCCAGGGTGTATCTGTTGACGACCAGCATTAACAGACCCGATTCCTGTATCTTGCCAGGGTGCGTCTGAAGAGTTTGAGGATCTGATTCCTGTATCTTGCCAGGGTGTATCTGTTGACGACTAACATTACCAGACCCGATTCCTGTATCTTGCCAGGGTGCGTCTGAAGGGTTCGAAGATCCGATTCCTGTATCTCGCCAGGGTGTATCTGTTGATGACCAACATTACCAGACCTGATTCCTGTATCTTGCCAGGGTGCATCTGAAGGGTTCGAAGATCCGATTCCTGTATCTCGCCAGGGTGTATCTGTTGACGACTAACATTACCAGACCCGATTCCTGTATCTTGCCAGGGTGCGTCTGAAGGGTTCGAAAATCCGATTCCTGTATCTCGCCAGGGTGTATCTGTTGACGACCAACATTACCAGACCTGATTCCTGTATCTTGCCAGGGTGCGTCTGAAGAGTTTGAGGATCTGATTCCTGTATCTTGCCAGGGTGTATCTGTTGACGACTAACATTACCAGACCCGATTCCTGTATCTCGCCAGGATGCGTCTGAAGAGTTTGAGGATCCGATTCCTGTATCTTTCTAGGGTGTATCTGTTGACGACTAACATTACCAGACTCGATTCCTGTATCTTGCCAGGGCACGTCTGAAGGGTTCGAAGATCCAATTCATGTATCTTGCCAGGGTGTATCTGTTGACGACCAGCATTACCAGACCTGATTCCTGTATCTCGCCAGGGTGCGTCTGAAGAGTTTGAGGATCCGATTCCTGTATCCTGCCAGGGTGTATCTGTTGACAACTATATTTCTCCGGACTCGATTCCTGTATCTCGCCAGGGCACGTCTGAAGAGTTTAAAGATTCGATTCCTGTATCTAGCCAGGGCACAGGGTTTGAAGATCAACTCCTGTAACAAGCCAGGTAATTATTTTTCTTTCTCAGGTACGCAAGTTCTCGCTAAGAAATCTCTTACGCGATCGACAACCTCCCGATGGCATCTATAAGCCCATCTCTACACATACCAATAGTCTCCAAATGGCATCTATAAGCCCATTTCCGACAAGGTTCTGTCACATTTCCAGATGGCATCTATAAGCCCATTCCCCACATCATACTGCTGACACTCTACAATGTGAGTGCAAATTTCTGGGCACTCTAGTGTTCAATCATCTTCCACCTTCGGATTACGAAAGGCACGACAACCAATCTATATCCTCCGGTCTAAGAAGATTGAACAGGGGCAACTGTTGTACCCCAAAATTTGCCCTCCCATATTCTTCAAGGTTTGCTAAGATCATGCTTCAAAATCTCCCAAAGGTTGCACAGTCCAATGGCCTCATAACAGTCAAAAATTAGGGTTTTGGTTCTGGCAAAGAAATTGAAGTTTCCAAGGGTCCAAACAAGTCCCACATGCCTACATACATTGTCAAGCATCCATATGCCAAGTTTCAAGACTCACAACATCAGATTGCACAGTCAAAAACCCTAAATGCTTCACAGTCAACTGCAGGGGCAAAATGGTCATTTGACAGTCAAAAGTCAAAAAAATTGGTCAACATCTTATTTTGAAGCCACAAACATCATTTGATCAATTCTTGATCATGATTCTCAAAGCATGGCTCAAAAAGTCTCAAGATGCAAAAGTTTCTATTTTTGGACAGCTGAAAAAGTCAACTGCAAATTGACCAGGGCATAACTTCCACATGGTTTATCAGAAAAATACCATCCAAAGCTCATTGTTAAGATAATGACATTTCCTACAACTCATCTTCACACTTCAAGTCCAAGAAATTCTCTCACAAAAAGTTATCAATCTCAACATTATAGGTCATTTTCAAAAGTCAACAAAAAGGCACTTCAAGTCAAAGACCATAACTTGAGATTGGTAAATCAAAATGACATGGGACAAAAGACATTGGTTAGAGGGATTCAAGACCTTTCCAAAATGTCCAAGAACATGATCAAAGCTTAAAAATTGAGCAAGATATTCCTTGTGGAAGTTGGGAAATTTTTGGGAATTTTGAAAAGTCAACTTTGCTTCAAATGCCTCAAAAGTGCTAATGGGCCTCAATTTCTTCCATGAGTCATTACCCAAAATCTATGCACGACCCATTAAGCTAAAAGGGAGTTATTTTCTTATTTTTAATTAATTAATTGAATTTTTAATCTTATTAATTCATTTAATTAAAATTAATTATGAGAAAAATACTAAACAATGGTTTTGAATCTTTTTGTGCAGCATATTCTTCCATTTATGAACCAAATATCTCATGTATCAATCACCAAGGACAAAATCATCCTAATTTGGCATAATTGGTATGAAAAAGATTGAAAAAAAGATATGGAAAATCAAATATTCAAAATCATAAATGGATGGATTTTGGGCTGGCTTTTTGACCTAGTTCTATTCACATACATATGCAAGACTGAAACCTAATGCACAAGACACAGAAGCTGCGCTAAAGACAAAAGAACAAACTTGCAATTTTGGCCTAAAAACCTTGAAACGGTTTTCATACCTAGAAGGCGTTTCAAAGCTTGAAAAGCATTCCAAAAGCTTGCTAAGACATCCAGGAAACGATTCCAATCAAAACCGGACCTCCATACTCAAAGAAGTGGTAGAACGACATCACCCTGTTCATAAAATTTTTCATATTCGTGTTTTAATTTACATGCATGTTTCATACGTTTTAAATGTTGATTTACGCTAACATGAACATTCTGAAGCTAATGGTACCGTTCAATTGAAGAATGGCTGCCTAAATAGGAATTCACCATGGACGTCCTCTAGGGTTTCAGAAGCTTTGATTTAGGGGTTTTCACGTCTGGAAAAATTGGCCGACCAAACCTATTCTATTGAAATCAGGACATCCAGACAATATCATTCCACACCTCGCGCCTTTTTTATATTGATCTATGTGCTAATCGTTATTTTCACACATTGCAGTTAGTGGGGGTTTAAAACCCCCGCTATTCGTTTTTTATTTACAGGCAGATGGAGAAGATGAAGCCTATGTGTCCAAGCATGACTGGATAATTCAAATGTTCGCGCGTGATTTTTGTGTTCTACCAATAGCGCTTGTTTTCTCTTATAATAAGCACGTTCCATAATAATATCAAAAGCGTGTGTTGGCTCAGATGGTTGGTTAGCTGGCTTGCAGGTACTGGGACCTGGGTTCGATTCCCAGGTCCCCTATTATATTTCATAATTTTGCCCATAACATGCTTCTGTGTAGCGCCTCTCCCAGGGTCCATCATGCAACCCTACGTCCAAGCCTGCCAAGTGTCCCAGAGCCTCAATCTGATGGCCATCACATGAATTCCACCGTGCACGCCAGTCAATGGATCTGCACGCAAACGCTGGAAAGTCAAAAAAGGCCTGATTCAATGGGCCAAAATTCTCACAAAAAACCTCCCTTTGGGGTCTGAATACCCCCCATGGTTTGTTCAATTTTCAATTTTTATTTATTTTTCCTTTTATTCTTTTAATTGTTCTTTTAAATTAATTGCTTCCTTTAAATTGCACAAAATAATTTTTACAATAATAAATACAGAAAAATACAAAAAAAATGCTTTATTGTTATTAACATTAATTTAATTCATTAATATTTTTGTAAATAAATTTTTAATAATCAATTTAGTAAAATTAGGTTTTAATTTTAATCTTTTCTAAATAACTAAAATACATAGAAATTAGGGTTTTTAGCATGTTTACCTTTTCTTTTAATAAATATTTTTTTATTATTATCATTATTATTAATTATTAATTTATTTTGTAAATACCCATGTAATTAAATAATTAGTATAAATTAGGTTAAAACTTTAATCTTTTTTCTTTAATAATTAAAAATATTTAGAACTAGGGTTTCATTTAACTTCTAACTTTAATTAGTTTTTCTTTATTTCATAAATACCAAAAACCATAAAAAACATTCCTTTTCTTATTAAATAATTAATTAATTTTTAATTTCATTTAATTTCTTTAAAGGGTCCAACGCCCTCGAACACTCGATTCTAATTTCTGTTCGGGCATTTATTTTTATTTTATTTTTTAATATTATGTAATTGCCCAAGCTTTGTAATAGTAATTAGGGATTTATTTATTTTCTGTATTTTTATTCAAAACGGGTCTTTGTTAATTTGGCGATGTATAGACCCGCGCCTTGTAATAGCGTAGGACTTTATTTTCCACACTTTAATTTCCGCACTTTTTAAACTGCTAAACTTTTGCATGAAAGAATGAATGGCCCAAATAAAAACAATACGTAGCTCACCAAATGCATGACAAGATAAAACATAACTGAAAACAATACACAAATTCACACACCACTCTTAGGGTACGCCTCACTGTTGCCTTGCCCCTCGAAACGTGGTCGTCGAGTATAGGACGTTTTAGTAAGTCCTTATGTCCATGAACATGGCATAAGGGTAGCTTCTAAGGTGTCCTACTGTTGCTCCGGTGACCACAGTGTCCCTACAAACGAATTGGCCCGAACACCTCCAACGGTGGTGCTACCTATCTCTCAATGGTGGGATGGCACTACCTTAAGGACATTTACGCAGCCTAATTCCTTAGGGTAGGTAGATGACTCGTAGATACTTGCTCTAATTCAAAACAAATCAAAACTTCTTTTCACACCGACACTTTTTTCAAAAAAGGCTTTCAAAACGATTTTTCAAACACTCTTGAGGACTGATACAAGAGTCGATCTGAAACTTTAAACGAAACTTTTTCAAACCCACTCACACTTGAAAAGCAAACAAACATTTTGAAAACACAAATGAGCAAGTATCTAAGAGCCCATGGATAACCATGGATAGAAAGGGTGCTAACACCTTCCCTTTCTATAAATCTACCTCCCGAACCGAGAGATAATCTCATAAGGAATTTTGCTGTGCTTTTGTCCTGTCCATGTTTGGAGAAAATAAAAGACGGTGGCGACTCTTGCTTCCGCGACATTTCGCGAACCAGCGTTAAACAGTCAGTTCCAGATCCACCGATCACAGATATCTTAGCAAAAGACCCTCAATCTAAAAGTCATCATAAAGATCATAGTCCCTTAGCGTCCCTCGAGTTGCCTACGAGAAATGATCTTGTCCCTCGATGTTGCCTACGAATATATGATGACAGTCCCTTCGGAATGCTAAGGTATCCTTACATGTTGCCTTCAATGACCATTACGTCTCTTTCGATAGTCCCTCAAACTCCAATGACGGTGCTACCTATTTCTCAATAGTAGGATATCGCTGTCTAAAGGAAACAAGAATAGAAACAATCTTTTTTCGAGTAGGTAGATGCTAGTAGGTACTTGCTCAAAACGACAAATATTTTACACCATACATTTTCAAACAAACTTTTCAAACTAAAGTTTTCAAAAACAACTTCGTAACACTCTTGAGGACATAAATAAGGGTTAAAACGAAGTAAAACAAAACTTTTCAAAGCAAGCACACACAAGCAATTTTCAAAATGAGCAAGTACCTAAGAGCCCATGGAAAACCATGGATAGAAAGGGTGCTAACACCTTCCCTTTCTATAATCTACCCCCCGTACTCAGAAACATTTTGAAAAAGGATTTTTTTCTGTACTTTTTTCCTTTACGATTGGATGAAATAAAACTCGGTGGCGACTCTTGCTTACCACAACATTTTGAGAACAAAAAATACAAAATGCAAACCAGTATTAAACAGTCTGGTTCTGCCACCGTTTCACACAACCCAAAGAGGAGCGGGATACGTTTGAAACTCAATTCTACGCCATCGAGAAGAAGGTCTTAGAACTCTCTATGCTACATCATGAAGAGAGGAATATAAACGCCTACATTGCACCAAAGAGGATGCGCTCTTGGGAGACCTAATTTTCTTTTTTGCTTTAAGTTTTGTTTTTTTGTAAGCCTAAAAGACACCCTTTGTAACAATTCAAACTTATTAATATAATTAACGTGTGTTTCTTTTGGTTAAGCAAATTTGAGCCTTTAAGAGTCCTTGAAATCATTGCATACGCATATCATCCATGATATTGCATAAACAGGTTTCTCATCTTCTGCGCTGTTTAATTCAGCAAAAATATCTTCTGAACAAAGCATCAAGGACCTCCAGGCACAAAATGCCCAATTTCAGCAAATGTTCGTAGCCTTGGCTAAGGGGAAGGAAGATCTGAAGGCCCTTATTCTGAAAGAGAAGAAGAAGAAGAAGAAGACCGCTGGTGTCCTGAATCTGGGCAGAAGATTCAAGGGACCGTTGAAGCAACCGGTTGATCTGACCTCCTCGTCCAAAGAAGGGGAGAATCAAGGAGGAGAGACAAGGGAGGAGAACCCTAGCCTTGAGATTTCTGATAATGACACAAATTACAATGATGAACAGTATCCTCCTGCTGAGGATAGATACAAACAGTTAGAAGATCGTCTAAGCGCAATGGAGATCTAAAGAATACCAGGACTAGATTTTGAAGAGCTGGGTTTGGCATATGAGGTAGTCATCCCACAGAAGTTCAAGGCTCCATTATTTGCAAAGTATGATGGGGTGTCTTGTCCCAAGCTTCATCTCTGTTCCTATGTGAGGAAGATCCAGCCTCACACTGCTGATAGGAACTTGTGGGTCCATTTCTTTCAGGACAGTCTGTCTGGGACTCAGCTTGAGTGGTTCTATCAGCTGGAGGGAACCAATGTCCACAACTGGGAAGATTTGGCTACTGCTTTTTACAAGCAGTATCAATATAACGCTGACCTTGCTCCTACTCGTACTCAACTCCAGAGTATGTCAGTGGGTGCAAGCGAAGGTTTCAAGGACTATGCGCAGAAGTGGAGAGATCTGGTAGGGAGAGTCCAACCCCCCTTTGTCTGATAGGGAGTTGGTGGATATGTTTCTTGGTATACTGTCTGGTCCGTTCTTTAATAATTTGATTGGTAGCTCCTCGGTTGGTTTCACAGAGCTGATATTGATTGGGGAAAGGGTAGAAGATAGGATCTGGAGCGGCAAAATCCATAAAGACACCTCGTCAAGTATGATGAAGAAGTCGTTCACGGGTAAAAAGGAGGTCAGTGCCATTTATAACCCAAGAGGTCATAGAAAAGCTGAGCACCGTCCAATGGTAGGGGCTGCGATGATACCTAGGAATACGACTACTCAACAACAAAACAATCAGCAAAGGGTAGAAAGACCGCAAAGGCATTTCACCCAGATTAATATGACATTGACTGAGGTTTTACCCCACTTGTTAAGATCTAACTTGGTAACCTTAAAGGAGGCTCCCAAGAATCCTAACACCACATCTCCTAGGTACAATCCAAACGCTCGGTGTGCTTACTAATCTAAGAGTTCAGGCCATGATACAAAGACTGTTGGGCTCTGAGGAATAAGATACAGGATCTGATAGAAGCAAAGGAGATTGAGTTTGATGCTCCGGAGAAGCCTAATGTCATAATTGCTCCCATGCCCAAGCACAACCGTGGTGTTAATGCCATTGATACTGATCTGTTTGTTACCTTTATTGATGAATTTTTCACTCCTCTCATGACTGTCAAGAAGAATTTGTTGCTAGCCGGTTTATTTCTGGGTTGTGGTGAAGGTTGCCACATGTGTTCATCTCTTCCCTCTGGTTGTTATTTGCTGAAAGCAGGTGTTCAACGCCTAATGGACAATAGAGAGATTTTGTTTGAAAAGACTCTGATTCCGAGTGTTCCGCATGAATATGTTGCTATCATAACCATTTCCTCCAATCCTTCCAAGGTCTCCTCTAAAAGACCTGTTAGAATTACACCTGCTCCAAGAATTGCTCCATTGATAATCACTTTTCTTAGTCCTGTACTGTACTCATCGGACGAAGCTGTCCCTTGGAATTATGGTGTTGACGTTTACTATCATGGTGTAAAATAGGATTTGAAGACTGAAGAGGCTGATCCCGATGTCAGTAACATTGTCAGGACCAACAAAGTTACTCGAAGTGGAAGGGTTTCTCTCCTGAGATCTCCCCGAAGATTGTTGCTAAGCCTGTTGTTATTCCATCTGTTGTTCCTGATAGTACTTCTACTACTACTCTTATCCTTACTCTAGTTGTTACCCCTACCGATGAGTCATCTGCGACTCGGGGCAAAGAAGATGTAGGTGAGCCTGCCCGGACAGAGGCACCTAGAAAAGTTGTTTTGGAATCCTCTAAACAAGAAATGGAGGAAATTTTAAAAATAATTAAGAAGAGCGACTACAATGTGGTCGAGCAGCTGTGGTAGAACCCCTTCGAAGATATCAATGTTGTCTTTGTTGTTGTGTTCTGAGGCCCATGCAAAGGCTTTAATTGCATTTCTCAAGACTGCACATGTGCCGCAAGAAACCTCCGCTGACCAATTCAAGGACTGTGTAGCCAGTTTGACTGCTGACAATGGGTTGGGTTTTTCAGATGCCGATTTGACACCCAAGGGGAGAAAGCATAATGATGCCCTTCATGTCTCGATCGAATTCAGGGGCACTACTATGGCTCATGTGCTAGTGGATACTGGATCGTTACTGAATGTTCTGCCTAAGAAGGCTCTTGATAGGCTAGATTGTGAAGGCTTGACCTTAAAGCCCAATAACATTATGGTGAAGGCTTTTGACAGGTCAAAAAGAATGGTGCATGGGGAGGTGGACATCCATGTCAAAGTGGGTTCCCAGACCTTTGAATCCACCTTCTACGTGATGGATATCAGGCCATTGTACTCTTGTTTGTTGGGTCGTCCTTGGATCCATGAAGCTGGGGCCGTTACTTCTATGCTGCACCAAATGCAGAAGTATCCAGTAAAGGGGAAGATTGTCATCATGCATGGTGAAGAGGAGTATATGGTGAGCCACCTAAACTCTTTCAAGTATGTGGAGATGGACGGGGAATTCATAGAGACCCCTTGTCAAAATTTTGAAGAGGTTCCCCATATTATGGCATCAACTAAGACCATCACTAGTGCACCGAAGATCACCAAATATCCTTTGAAGATGGCTTCTCTCAAGGACGCCAGAGCGGTAGTTGAGGAAGGTGGGTGTACCATTTAGGGACAACTCCCTGATTTTCCTTATAAAACTGACAAATTTAGTTTGGGCTTTACTTCAGGAGCTCAAAGGGCGGTTCGACGTGCTCGGGATGGAGGACCTCCCCTACGCATCAACAATCGTGGGGTTAATGCTACAGGAGACAATGACGAGGATTCTGATATTAACAGCTGGATCTACCCTACTACCAATGGTGGACCTAGTAACTGGACGACCAGAGATTTTGTGCCAATTTCTTTTGTTCAACAGTAATTGTCTCACTTGTTTTTTGAATTTGTAATAAACAATATAAACTATATGGACTTGTGTCTTACCCGAGGCACAATGGTTTATTTGTGATGGTTATTATATGTCATTTTCATATGTCAATTGTGATCGGTGGAAATGAGAACTGACTGTTTTTAGCTGGTTTCGCGAAATGTCGCGGAAGCAAGAGTCGCCACCGTCTTTTATTTTCTCCAACATGGACAGGACAAAAGCACAGCAAAATTCCTTATGAGATTGTCTCTCGGTTCGGGAGGTAGATTTATAGAAAGGGAAGGTGTTAGCACCCTTTCTATCCGTGGTTATCCACGGGCTCTTAGATACTTGCTCTTATGTTTTCAAAATGTTTGCTTTTCAAATGTGAGTGGGTTTGAAAAAAAGTTTCATTGAAAGATTTCTGAATAACTCTTGTATCTGTCCTCAAGAGTGTTTGAAAAATTTGTTTTGAAAGTTTTTGAAAGTGTCAGTGTGAAAAGATTTTTGATTTGTTTTTGAAGAGAGCAAGTATCCATGAGTCATCTACCTACCCTAAGGAATTAGGCTGTGTAAAAGTCCTTAAGGTAGTGCTATCCCACCATTGAGAGGTAGGTAGCACCACCGTTGGAGGTGTTCGGGTCAATTCGATTATAGGGACAGTGTGGTCACCGAAGCAATAGCAGGACACCTTAGAAGTTACCCTTACATCCTAGATCCTTTTTTAATCCGAGGCAACCATTTCGAGGCAACTGTTTCGAGGCAACTGGATCTTGGACATAAGAGTGACCTCTAAAACGTCCTATACTTGATGACCATGTTTCGAAGGCAACGAGTGAGGCGTACCCTAGAAGTGGTGTGTGCATTGTGTGTTGTTTTCATGTTAATATTTGTCTTTGATCATGGCATTGTGAGCTACGAGTTGTTTTTAGTTATCATACATTCTTTCATGCAATTTAGAATTTAGGAGTGCGGAAAATTAAAAGACAGAAAGATAAAAGCTACGCTATTACAAGACGCAGGTCTATACATCGCCAAAATACAAAGACCCGTTTTTGATAAAAATGCGGAAAGTAAAAGAAACAATAAACCTAATTACTATTACATTCCTTGAACAGTTACATAATGATCAATAAGAAAATAACGCGCGAAAAGAATTAAAATCAGGACGTCCGAGGGTTTTGACCCTTTGCTTGAAATTAAATTGAATTAGGACTTAATTATCATTTGATTAAAGAAAAGAAAGTATTTTTTATGTTTTTTGTATTTAATGAAAATAAGAAAAAGAATTAAAAGGAAACCCTAAATCTAGATTATTTTAATTATTAAAGAAAATGTCAAAGTTGACCTAATTTACTAATTAATTAATTTACATGTTTATTTACAAAAATAGCAATTAATAATAATAATAAATAATGATAATAATAATGATAAAAAAGAATCAAAACCTAATTCTATAGAATTTTATTTATTAAAGAAAAGATTGAATTTCAAACCTAAATTAACTAAATTAATTATCAACATTTATTTACAAAAATAAATTAGTGAGGAAATTAATAAACAATTAAACATATTTTGTATTTTGATTTTCTGATTTTTATTATGAAAAGTTGATTAATGGTGAATTATTAAAAACAATTAAAACAATTAAAAAGAATTAGAAAGAAAAGAAAATTAAATTGAAAAAGCATGTAAACCAAAGGGGGTGTCAGGCCCATGTGGAGGTGTGATTTGAGGAATTCTGGCCCATTAGACAAAGCCTGTTTGACTTTCTCTGGCTGTATGCGCAATGGTTGACTGGAGTATACCATGGGCTTCATTCTGTAACCACTGGATTGGTCATCATGAGCGCGTGGCAAGCATAGGCGTGAGGATGCATGGTGGGATACTGAACGAATGCTGCACTAGAACACTTTAAAACAAAAATCAAGAATTATATGGGGGACCTGGGAATCGAACCCAGGTCCCAATGCTTGCAATACACGTCCTCCACCAACTGAGCCACCAAGCGCGTTTGTAAACAATATAATAAAGAATTATAACATACGTAAAGTGCCAAATATGCTGGGATATAAAAAAAGCACGCTAAAGTTTGAATGTTCCAATAGCGCTTGGACAGCTCATCCTTCTTCTTCGTTCTTCCTGCAATTACAAACAAGATAGCGGGGGTTTTAAACCCCCACTAAGTGAAAGTGTGAAAAATAGCGAATAGAAGAGGAATCAATATAAAAAGGGCGCGATAGGTTGGTTGAATTCGTCTGGCCTTGACGAATTCAACCATGGTCATGGCTTAGTCCAATTTTTCCTGACGCCTAAAGCCCTAATTTGAAGCTTCAGAAACCCTAGGTTTCGTCCATGGTGAATCTTGATTCAGGCAACGTTAATTCAATTGAACTGTACCAATCGCTTCAGAAGGTCACTATTAGTGTAAATCAAACAAGAAAACAGATTAAAACACGTGAAACATGATATGCAAGTTTGAAAAATAAGGCAAACCATGTGGCCTATGTTCTTGGATTCTTCACGTGTTAGGATTGGTTCTTGATGCCAAATGCTTCCTGGAGACTCAGACAATGCGTTTGAATCAAATAGAAGCTTTGAATTATGCTGCAAATAGGAAATCCGTTTTCAAGTTTTTATGAAAATTTTGCAAAGTGATTATGCAGTTTCAGCATTTTTCACGTGTCTCTGAGTAGGGTTAGCTTATGCCTTTGTATGTGAATGAATTAGGTCAAGAATAAGCCCATGAATCCATTGCAATAATGTTTTCAATCCTTGACTTTCTACCATATATTTTCCAATCTTCTTTCAATGAAAACCTTGCCAAATATGGATGATTTTCCTTCTTTGATTGAGAAACGGTTTTGCCAGCTTGCCCTGATATGATTTGCTTCACAAAAGATCCAAAAACATATCTTTTTTAATTTTCCTATAATTAAAACCAATTAAATGAATTAATATAAATATAAATTCAATTAATTAATTAAAAATAAGAAAATAAATTATTTTGAGCTTAATGGGTCGTGCATAGGCTTTGGGTAATGATTCAAGAGAGAATTTGAGGCCCATTAGCAAATTTGAAGCTTTTTAGGCAAAGTTGACTTTTGAAAGTTCCCAAAAATTTCCCAACTTCTCCAATGCATATCTTGCTCAATTTTGAAGCTATGATCATGTTCTTGGAAATTTTGGAAAGGTCTTGAAGTCCTCTAACCAATGCCTTTGGTCCCATGTCATTTTGATTTACCAATCTCAAGTTATGGTCTTTGACTTAAAGTGCCTTTTTGTTGACTTTTGAAAATGACCTATAATGTTGAAATTGATAACTTTTTGTGAGAGCGTTTCTTGGACTTGGAGTGTGAAGATGAGTTGTAGTAAATGTCATCCCCTTCAAAATGAGCTTTGGATGGGATTTTTCTGATGAACCATGAAGAAGTTATGCCTTGGTCAATTTGCAGTTGACTTTTCAACTGTCCAGAAATAGAAACTTTTGCATCTTGAGACTTTTTGAGCCATGCTTGGGAAATCATGATCAAGACTTGATCAAATGATGATTGTGGCTTCAAAATAAGATGTTGACCAAAAATTTTGACTTTTGACTGTCAAATGACCATTTTGCCCCTGCAGTTGACTATGGAGCAATTAGGGTTTTTGACTGTGCAACTTGATGCTGTGAGTCTTGAAACTTGACATATGGATGCTTGACAATGTATATAGGCATGTGGGACTTGATTGGACCCTTGGAAACCTCAATTTCTTTGCAAGAACCAAAACCCTAATTTTGACTGTGTTAGGAGGCAATTGGACTGCGCAACCCTTGAGAGATTTTGAATCATCTGGAGATTGATCTTGGCAAATCTTGAAGAATATGGGAGGGCAAATTTTGGGGTACAACAGTTTCCCCTGTTCAATCTTCTTAGACCTGAGGATGTAGATTGGTTGGCGTGCCTTTCGTAATCCGAAGGTGGAAGATGATTGAACACTAGAGTGCCTAGAAATTTGCACTCACATAGTAGAGTGTCAGCAGCGTGATGTAGGGAATGGGCTTACAGATGCCATTTGGAGACTGTCGGTATGTGGATGGGCTTATAGATGCCATCTAGGTGTCGATCGCGTAAGAGATTCCTTAGCAAGAACTTGCGTACCTGAGAAAGAAAAATAATTACCTGGCCTGTTACAGGGGTTGATCTTCAAACTCTTCAGACGTGCCCTGGCAGGATACAGGAATCGAGTCCGGAAAATAGTCGTCAAGAGATACACCCTGGCAAGATACAGGAATCGGATCTTCAAACTCTTCAGACGTGCCCTGGCAGGATACAGGAATTGAGTCTGGAATTAGTCGTCAACATATACACCCTGATAAGATACAGGAATCGGATCTTCAAACTCTTCAGATGTGCCCTGGCAGGATACAAGAATCGAGTCTGGAATTAGTCGTCAACAGATACACCCTGGCAAGATACAGGAATCGGATCTTCAAACTCTTCAGACGTGCCCTGGCAGGATACAGGAATTGAGTCTGGAATTAGTCGTCAACAGATACACCCTGGCAAGATACAGGAATCGGATCTTCAAACTCTTCAGACGTGCCCCGGCAGGATACAGGAATCGAGTCCAGAAAATAGTCGTCAACAGATACACCCTGGCACGATACAGGAATCAGATCTTCAAACTCTTCAGACGTGCCCTGGCAGGATACAGGAATCGAGTTCAGAAAATAGTCGTCAACAGATACACCCTGGCAAGATACAGGAATCGGATCTTCAAACTCTTCAGACGTGCCCTGGCAGGATACAGGAATCGAGTCTGGAAAATAGTCGTCAACAGATACACCCTGGCAAGATACAGGAATCGGATCTTCAAACTCTTCAGACGTGCCCTGGCAGGATACAGGAATCGAGTCTGGAATTAGTCGTCAACAGATACACCCTGGCAAGATACAGGAATCGGATCTTCAAACTCTTCAGACGTGCCCTGGCAGGATACAGGAATCGAGTCTGGAATTTCTTCATGCAGATATGCCCTGGCTAGATACAGGTGTCGAATCCACAAATAATCGCTCACAGATGTGCCCTGGCTAGCTACAGGTATCGAATCTGGAATTACGACAATTGCTAGTAATCATCTTTGTATTGACCTTTGTCCTGAAAAGACAAAACGTTAGTTGTATGCAATGCCATGATGTATGACATGCATGATGTTCTCAGAATAAGTGAGATTGTATGTTCATGATGCGTATGTGCATGCTATAATGTATGAAGATGTGATGTTTATGGACTTTTGTCTAGGAAAATAAATCCTTGACGGGTGCCGGGAAGTCAAATCCTGGGCTGCTGTGGAAGAGTAGAGCTTTTTATTTCTGCTAAGGGTGATGGTTGCAAGAATACCGGTAGGAGAAGATGACTCCGTTGGGGAATAAACTTGGCGAATAGATTACTCTGCGGGGAGTGAACTCTGTGGGGAAAGAGAGGTACTTTGCTGAGGTTGATGATAACTCCGCTGGGGATACCATTGATAAGTTTTGTCGGGAAGATTTGATGAACTCCGCTGGGGATAGGAAGACTTCGCTGGGGACGATCTTTCCGTGGCAATTGGCTGAGGATAACCCAGTTATATCCTGGTGGGGAGTAACTTTTTGAATAAAACCGGGGAGAGCGTTCGCACTCTGCAGGTGATAAGCTTCCAGAATCTACTGGGGATAAGCTTCTTGAATCTACTGGGGAGATTGATTGAACTCTCCTGGGGAACTTTTGGAAATTGCACTGGGGAGGTGGCTTCACCTGATGTTCTGTATTCCACCGGGGAACAATCTTATATTAAGACTGCCGGGGATGCTTGTTAGGAATGCTTGTATACTCCGTTGGGGAATGTTGAGATCTTCGGGGGATAATCTAACTTCATTAAGGCTGACTGAGTATAACTCTGCTCGGGGAGAGTATTGCTGACTTGCTGGAGATATGGTGCCTTGTTAGGGTTGATGGGAGACCAACTGCTTGGGCGAGAATTGTTGAATCTTATCTTACTCGGCGGGGAGTGAAGGTAATTGGGTTACATTATTCAGCCGAACTTACCTTGGTACCTTGGTGGACAGAGCAATTAGATTGCTTAGACAACTCATTATTGCCCTTGTTTCTGATGTTACCTGTAATTAATCCTTTGTTTCGTATGCAAATATTTATGAGTTAGCAATTAGGGTCAAATGCATATATCACAAATGAACATTGGACGTTCTTTACAAAACAAAACAGAAAAAAGGAAAAAAACAATTGGCAATTGGTCTGAAAAGTGAATTTGTATTGATTTTTGAATTTGCCTGTAAATAGGCGTTTATGTACAAGAGGCTGACGTCCTAGTAAGAGAACACCGCCGAACAACAGAGTTTATACAATTTTGTGAAAAGGGAAAACAAAACAGCTATGTGAAAAGAATAATCCCACTGGGTTCCAACTCTGCTACCGCCTTTATATCTTCGAGCGTCTCATCAGTTGGCTGCTCGGTTGAAGATGAAGCTGACTGATCGATGCCGTCTAAACTTGATATTGATACCGAATTCTGGATGCAAGGTGATCCAATGAGACATAGTATTACGCTTTAATCCCTAACTTTTTCCTGGACCGCCCTTTCGGGTTTTCAGTCCACCGGGATACCCATTTTTGCCCAAGCCGCCTTTTCAGGTTTTCGACTTGCCGGGTGTACAGATTTTTTCATTTCATCCCTTATTTTTGCCTGAACCCTTTTGGTTCGCCGGGAAGCCCTAATTTTTTCCTAGGTATGTCAACCTAGCGGGTCTTTTATCATGCGTAGTATCTTTTACTATGTCTGCATTGGCGGGGTGAGGAAGGTCGTCACCATCCATGGTGGTTAGGATCATGGCTCCTTCTGAGAACACATGTTTAACCACGAATGGCCCTTCGTACGTAGGGGTCCATTTGCCCCTGGGATCACTTTGAGGAAGAATGATGCGTTTGATTACCAGGTCCCCAACTTGATACTCTTGTGGTCTGACTTTCTTGTTAAATGCCCTGATCATTCGTTTTTGGTACGTTTGACCATGACAAATAGCAGTGAGTCTCTTTTCGTCAATGAGGTTTAACTGATCAAGTCGATTCTGGATCCAGTCATCTTCGCTCAAGCCTGCATCCTTCATTATCCGGAGAGAGGGTATCTGGACTTCAATCGGCAAGACTGCCTCCATGCCATAGACCAAGGAAAAAGGAGTTGCCCCGGTTGACGTTCTTGCTGAGGTACGGTACCCATGAAGAGCAAACGGTAACATCTCGTGCCAATCTTTATAGGTCACTGTCATCTTCTGCACAATCTTTTTGATATTCTTATTCGCCGCTTCTACAGCCCCATTCATCTTCGGCCGGTAGGGGGAAGAGTTGTGGTGCTGTATCTTGAATTGCTCGCAGAGCTCAATGATCATCTTGTTGTTAAGATTGGTACCATTGTCCGTAATGATCCTTTCCGGGACGCCGTATCGACAGATCAGGTTATGCCGAATGAACCGTGCCACGACGTTCTTGGTTACAGTGGCATAGGAAGCTGCTTCAACCCACTTTGTGAAGTAATCGATCGCCACCAGGATGAAGCGATGCCCGTTGGATGCTGTAGGTTTGATCTCGCCGATCATATCAATGCCCCACGTTGCAAAAGGCCAAGGTGCAGTCAAGACATTCAGAGGAACTGGAGGAACGTGCACCTTATCAGCATAGATCTGGCACTTATGACATGTCCGAGAATGTTGGTAACAATCAGCTTCCATTGTGGACCAGAAATATCCTGCCCGAAGGATTTTCTTTGCCATGGTGTGTCCACTGGAATGCGTTCCGAAGGTACCTTCATGCAGTTCTTCCATGATCCTTTCTGCTTCAGTCTTATCCATACAACGCAATAAGGTTGAATCATGGTTTCGCTTGTATAGAATGCCATTGCTGAGGAAGAACTTTGCTGCGAACCTTCTCATGAACTTCTTGTCATTGACAGATGCACCCTCGGGGTATTCTTGAGCTTCCAGATACCTCTTCACCTCATGATACCAGGGTTTTTCAGTTACCACCTCAGCCTCAAGATCACAGCAATACGCGGGTTCATCCAGTTTCCAGATAACGATCCGGGGAGCTTCGTTATCCCATTTGACTTTGAACATAGAAGACATCGTAGCCAGCGCGTCCGCCAACTGATTCTCCTCTCTTGGGAAGTGTTCAAAAGTTATCTCTGTGAAATGGGGGATCAACGTCAACACACATTCTTTGTAAGGAATGAGGTTTGGGTGTTTCGTATCCCACTCGCCTTTGATCTGATTGATCACGAGAGCGGAATCTCCGAAGACACTCAGAAACTTGATCCTTAAGTCAATTGCAGCTTGAAGACCCATGATGCATGCCTCATACTCCGCCATGTTGTTGGTGCAGTTGAAACATAGCCGGGCAGTGAGTGGAGTATGAGTGCCTTGAGGGGACATGATCACAGCGCCGATACCATTACCCAAAGCGTTGGAGGCTCCGTCAAAGTGCATAGACCATCGGGATCCTTCCTCAGGTCCTTCATCCGGTCCAGGTACTTCACAATCAGTCACTACCATGATGTTCTCGTCAGGAAATTCAAAGTTCATTGACTGGTAGTCGTCCACTGCCTGGTGTGCCAAGTGGTCTGCCAATAAACTTCCCTTGATAGCTTTCTAAGTCGTGTACTGGATGTCGTATTCTGTCAAGATCATCTGCCATCTTGCTATTCTTCCGGACAGAGCAGGCTTTTCGAATATGTACTTGATCGGATCCATTTTTGAAATCAATAGAGTAGTGTGAGTCAGCATATACTGTCTCAGCCGGCGAGTAGCCCATACCAAAGCGCATCAAGTTTTCTCGAGCAGTGAGTATCGGGTCTCACAGTCGGTAAACTTTTTGCTAAGGTAATAAATGGCGTGCTATTTTCGGCCAGACTCGTCATGCTGCCCCAACACACACCCCATTGAGCTGTCAAGTACTGTCAAGTATAGTGTTAGAGGTCTCCCTTCAACCGGTGGCATAAGAATGGGTGGTTCTTGGAGATACTCTTTGATTCTGTCGAAAGCGACCTGACATTCATCATTCCAACGTACTACTTGATCTTTCTTCAGCAGCTTGAAGATTGGTTCACAGGTAGCAGTTAGATGCGAGATGAATCGGGCAATATAATTCAGACATCCTAGAAAGCCTCTGACTTCTTTCTCTATCTTGGGAACTGGCATCTCTTGTATGGCTTTAACCTTGGCAGGGTCCACTTGAATACCTTTGTCGCTCACGATGAAGCCTAGCAACTTTCCAGATCTTACCCCAAATGTGCACTTGTTTGGGTTCAACCTCAGCTTGTACAACTTCAGACGGTCAAACAGCTTCTGCAGATGGTCAAGGTGTTCCTCCTCAGTTTGGGACCTTGCAATCATATCATCGATATACACTTCAATCTCATGGTGGATCATGTCATGAAATAAAGCAACCATGGCACGTTGGTAGGTTGCCCCAGCATTTTTCAACCCGAATGGCATGACCTTGTAGCAGAAGGTGCCCCACTGAGTAACAAAGATAGTCTTCTCCATGTCTTCAGGAGCCATCTTGATCTGATTATAACCTAAAAAACCATCCATGAAGGAGAACACCTTGTGCTGAGCAGTATTGTCAACCAAAACGTCGATGTGAGGTAGAGGGAAGTCATCCTTGGGGCTTGCCCTGTTCAAATCCCTGTAATCAACACACATTCGGACCTTACCATCTTTTTTCGACACCGGAACCACGTTGGCAACCCATTGAGGGTAAGAAGTCACTGCTAGAAACCCGGCATCAAATTGCTTCATAACCTCAGCTTTGATCTTTTCGGACATCTCTGGACGCATACGGCGGACCTTTTGCTTTACCGGAGGGCATTCTTCCTTGGTAGGCAAGTGATGGACCATAATGTCGGTATCCAACCCAGGCATGTCTTCGTAGGACCAGGCAAAGATTTCCACATAATTATGCAACATCTGAATCAACCGTTGTTTTACGCTGAGCTCTAGATTGGCACCAATCTTAACTTCCTTTCTATCTGTCTCAGTACCCAGATTTACCGTTTCCACTGGATCTTCATGTGGCTGAATGACCCTCTCTTCCTGGAGTAACAATCTTGCAAGCTCACCAGGCACTTCGCAATCATCTTCACCTTCGTCTTCGGCTAAGTTGATCAGATTTTTGAAGTCATAACTGGCAGTAGCAGAGTCGTTACCAGTGAGATCCAGAGTGGATTGGAACCTGTATAAGTGAGTGTGTGTAAACATAGTTGTTTTGAAATAAAGAAATAAAGGGAGCACAAGATTTGAAATGCGAAAAACGTCCAATGTTTTTATTCATGATATATGGTAATGACAAGTAATAAGCCCTCACAAATGAAGCCACGGTGCCCCGGGTAAGACACCGGGCCATAAAGTTTCAATTTATTGTTCATTACAAATTAAAAAACAAAGGAATTCATTACTGAGTAACAAAAGTAACAGGTATGTAGTCTTTTGCAGTCCAATTATTCAGTCCATCGTCGGTCGTCGGGTAGATCCAGCTATCAAACTCAGATTCCTCTGCATCGCCTTCAATAGCATTCACTCCCGGGTTGGTGATGAGCACGGGAGGTCTTCCGATCCTTGCTTTGCGTACAGCCCTCTGAGCCTCTGCAGTGAAACCCAGCCCAAACTTGTCAGTCTTAGGAGTAAAATCAGGGAGTCTGCCCCAGTTTGCACATTCACCTTTTTCAATCACGGCCCGGGCGTCCTTCAAGGAAGCCATCTTCAAAGGAGAGTCTTCTTCAATCACTGTCTCAGCTGACGCCAATGTTGGAGGTACCTCTTCGAAATGTTGAAAGGGGGTTTTAATGAATTCCCCGTCCATCTCTATATACCGGAACGAGTTCAGATGACTAACCATATATTCTTCCTCCCCCTGCACTGTAACAATCTTCCCTCTGACAGGGTATTTGAGATTCTGGTGTAGAGTGGAGGTCACAGCCCCAGCTTTGTGAATCCAAGGACGACCCAGCAAACAAGAATAGGATGAACGAATGTCCATCACATAGAACGTTGAATCAAAGACTTGGGAACCAACCCGGATTGGAATATCTACCTCACCATGTACCATCCTCTTCGACCCGTCAAAGGCTCGGACAACGATGTTACTAGGCTTCAACTCCAAACCCTCACAATCCAATCTGTCTAAGGCCTTCTTGGGCAATACGTTTAGTGAAGAACCGGTGTCTACCAACACGTGGGCGAGAGTAGTGCCCCTGCATTCAATGGAGACATGCAGGGCATCATTGTGGTTCTTTCCCTTGGCGGTCAGATCAGCATCAGAGAAACCCAACCCATTGTTAGCGGTCAAATTGGCCACACAATCAGTAAATTGATCCGCAGACGTCTCTTGTGGCACATGGGCCTTCTTCAGAAATGAAATCAGGGCCTTGGCGTGGGCTTCTGAGCACAACAACAATGATAGCATAAAGATCTTGGAGGGGGTATGCCCCAGCTGTTCAACGACGTTGAAATTGCTCTTCTTGATGATCTTAAGGATTTCTTCCATCTCTTACTGGGAGGCTTCAACATTAACAGTCTTCGGTGCCTCCATCTGGGCAGGCACATCAGCAATCCCTTTGCCCCGAGTATCAGATGACTCGGCAGCAGGGGTAGAAACTTGATCAGGAGGGGAAACAGGCGCACTTATAGGCGTGATGATAAGAGGTCTTCGGATAACTGGTGGCGCAATGTCAGGCGAGAAGAGCCTGCCACTGCGAGAATCTTTAGCAGGACCGGTGATGTTACTGATACCGGTACTGGTATTGAACTCCTGCTTCACTCCAAGCACATACACATCTGCCCCGTAGTGCCATGGGACAGCCTTGTCAGATTTATAGGGGAGGGGCCCCGGAACAGTAATAATGATGGGTGCAACAGACATGATTTTGACTGGCCTCCTCGGGGGAGCCTTGGTAGGATTATTGAAGATGGTGACAACAGATACTTCTTCAGTAGGAACAATAGGAACAACGGTCTTCTTGAATAAGATCTCTTTGCTATCCATCAGGTTTTGGACGCCTGACCTCAACAACGGACAACCAGCAGGGGAAACGACACATAGAAGGCAACCCCTGCTACAACCCAGAAATAAACCGGCTAGCAGCAGGTTCCTCTTGACAGTCAATAAAGGGGTAGAAACATCATCCACAGAAACTGTGTACAGGTCTTCCTCAATAGCATTTACTCCATGCTGGGGCATAGGAGCAGTCACAACGTTGGGTCTTTCGGGCGCCTCAAACTGTATTTCCTTGGCATCGATAAGGTCCTGGACCTTATTTCTTAGGGCCCAGCAATCATCAGTAGAATGCCCCGGGCTATCAGAGTGATAAGCACAACGGGCGTTGGGATTATACTTCGGAGAGGTTGTGTTTACCACCTTCGGGGCCTCTCTGACGGTTACCGAGTTGGTCGATAGCAGTTGCGGCAAGATCTGCGACAAGGTCATACTAAGCCGAGTATATTCTCTTCTGGGTCTCTCACCCCTTGGTTGGTTAGGTTGTCGAGGAGCGGCAGCAGGCTTTGCAATTACCACCGCGTTGACAGCTTGGCAGCGTTCTGGTTTGTTTTGCCTCCTGGGCCCATACACGGCACTGGCTTCCTTCTTGAAAGGCTTCTTTTCAGAACTTGAGGACGCACCTTTCTGTATCTTCCCTGATTTCATACCAGCTTCTATCCTTTCCCCAGTCAGAATGAGATATGTAAACCCTACAGACGAATTGCCAATGAGATGATTGAAGAATGGACCAGATAGGGTCCCCAAGAACATGTCCACTAGTTCACGGTCATTTAACGGTGGCTGCACCCTGCCAGCCAGGTCCCTCCACTTCTGCGCATACTCTTTAAAACCTTCTCCCGATCCTAGCGACATACCCTGGAGTTGGGTACGCGTAGGAGAGAGGTCGGCATTATACTGATATTGCTTGTAAAAAGCAGTAGCCAAGTCCTCCCAGTTACGAACCTTGGTTCCATCCAGCTGATAGAACCATTCGAGATGAGTCCCTGAAAGACTTTCCTGGAAGAAATGGATCCATAAGTTCTTGTCTACAGTGTATGGTTGGATCTTCCGCACATAAGATCTGAGATGTAGCTTAGGGCAGGACGCCCCGTCATACTTTGCGAAAGATGGTGCTTTGAACTTATGTGGGATCACCACACCAGAATATAGACCCAGGTCCCCAAAATCCAACCCAGGCACCTGTTGAATTTCCATGGAATTCAGGCGATCCTCTAACTGCTTGTACTTATCTTCAGCGGGAGGATACTGCTCCTCATTGAAATCAGTCTCATTGTCAGAGACCACCGGACTAGGAACCCTTCCCCCTTGGGGACTGCCTTTCCTTACAGAAGAACCAGCTTGATCCACCTCATTTTGCAGTGTGTTACCAAACCTCCGGCCAGTGTTGAATAGTACAGTTCTCTTCTTCTTCTTCTTGACCAGCAGAGCCTTCAATTCCTCTTGACCTTGGGCTAAACTCATGATCAGCTCTTGGAACTGGGCGTTCTGACCCTGGAGGGCCTTGATGTATTGCTCAGTAGATGATTCAGGATTCATGATGGCGAGCTGAAATAAACAGCGAAGAAGATTAAACCACCTGAAAAAAAGAGTACCTGCTATGCACATGATGAATGGAATACGTATGATTTATGTTTTCAAAGACAATCGGGATTCAACTTTGTAAACAAAAAGGAACACACTTCATTAGATTTAAACTTTGGAATTTAGATTGTTCAACAGATTGCCCTTAGACGTTACATAAAATGGAAATACTGAAAAGGGAAATAAAAACTGTAAAAGAACATCCAAAGCTCATCAGTGATCCCAAGGTCTCCTCTTCTCAGTACGGATGTAGTCATTCAAGGCCCGCTCGCTCTCCAACTGCTTTGTCAGCTTCTGGATCTTCAATTCCTGCTCGTTGAACTTTTCCCGATAAGAATCCCGTTCTTCTCGTAGTTGCACCCAAGACCTTTTTAGTGTATCAACATCAGTAGGTATCTGAGGAGGGAGAACAGTTGGGGGAGCCCCATCTCTATCAGGATATTCAAGAATGATGGGTCTGACAGCTTCATATGGCATACCTAAATTCTGAGCACGGATGCGGACCCATCTGTAGTAGGGTTCTATAGGTAGAGAAGTCTTTGGTCCCAACTCATGTGGGTCAGCTTTGTGAATTCTGTCCCAAGCCTTGATGAACCTACGACGCAGCTCGTCACTATCTACCTGAAACTCAAAACTGATATGAGGCACCAACATCTCATGAGGCCCTGCTCTTCTGGCTCTTCCAAACTGACGGAGAGCTAGACATGGATTATAAGAGATTCCTCCTTGGGTACCAATCAGAGGAACATTAGGATATTCTCCGCAACAATCAATAACATCTACCTCCTCCAAACCCCTGAGAGTCCAAATGATGTCATTATCAGTGAGAGACATTAACCTATGAGCCCAACCTCTTCCTTCTTTGTTCTTCAGCACGAACTTAGGGAGGTGCGAAATAAACCACCTCACTAACAAAGGAATACAACACCACAGAGTTCCTCGTCTTCGGGCAGTACGAGCATAGAGTTGTTGCAGGATATCACCCAAGAGAGTGGGCACAGGGTTCCGAGACATGAAGATCCTTATGGCAGTGATGTTAATGAAGTTATCAGGATTAGGAAGCAGAACCAGACCATAGATTAAGAGAGCCAGAATGTCTTCATACGCCCTAAAGTCTAGGTCATTCCAGAAACTGTTAGCTTTACCGATCAGAAACTTCGCCAAGAAACCCTTAACTCTGCTTCTAGTCACCCAGTTGTCCATTACTTCCTTGTGGGTCAAGGGAAGGGCTGCAGCAATCTCCTCAAACCTAAGAGTCTTTTCCCAACCAGTGAAGGGAGTCTGATCCAAGATAGGGACACCAAGCAAATCAGAGAACTCTTCCAGGGTAGGGACCAGCTAGAAGTCTTGAAAGGTGAAGCAGTTGTACAAGGGATCATAAAACTGGGTCAGGACACTCATTAGTTGTTGGTCCCACTTTGCAGTGACTAAGCCGAGAAGAGAACCATGCCTCTGGATGAAGGAAGTGGTGTTTGGGATTCTGCTAACCAATTCTTCAAGCAACTCAGGTGGGTGAACAAAATTGAACCTGATAGTGTTCCTTCGCACAGGCATCATGATGTCCTACAAAACAGAGCAAAGGTGAAACCCTCTTGTCTTTGAAATGGGTCAGTCCTTATGCAGGATGCATGCAATGTCTATGATGGCATGATGTCATGATAAAGCACACCACAAATATTCACAAAGGCAAACATGATAAGGCACACAAGTCACACAAGACAGCCCTTAGGGTTTAGGCCAGCATGAAGCTCAGGTACTACCCTCTTTCAGTTTGTTGGTTAAGACCTGTCTTATCAAAAGTAACCGGGTTCTAGAGGATCCCAATATGACGGACTACCCTCAATCGGTCATAACTCCAGCATCGCAATCTTTTCTTGCAGCCAGAACCATCGCGAGAGTTTAGCCTCAATGGGTGTAGCATACTGCTACTGTTCTATTGGCCAAGTTGGGTCAAATTAAGATTCTAAGGTCGGTTGGTGCTTAATGACTCCTCAGAAGACCCATATTCTCCTCGTTGCAACACAAGGGATATCGGTACAGACCAAGGCGCCACACCAATGTAGCCACTGTTTCACCCGTGTCGGTCTACGCTGAACAGGTCCCTCACAGCTTATGCTACCTAACAGGGTATCCCCAGATCCGGGTTAGGATCTATGAAACTCCAAGACAATGCCCATAATAATAAAGCAAACAAAACACAGCAATTGAAAACACAAGTATGAGCTATCCTAAGGTACACCTCACTTTAAATTTCCCCAGCAAAGTCGCCAGTTTTGTGATCGGTGGAAATGAGAACTGACTGTTTTTAGCTGGTTTTGCAAAATGTCGCAGAAGCAAGAGTCGCCACCGTCTTTTATTTTCTCCAACATGGACAGGACAAAAGCACAGCAAAATTCCTTATGAGATTGTCTCTCGGTTCGGGAGGTAGATTTATAGAAAGGGAAGGTGTTAGCACCCTTTCTATCCGTGGTTATCCACAGGCTCTTAGATACTTGCTCTTATGTTTTCAAAATGTTTGCTTTTCAAATGTGAGTGGGTTTGAAAAAAAAGTTTCATTGAAAGATTTCTGAATAACTCTTGTATCTGTCCTTAAGAGTGTTTGAAAAATTTGTTTTGAAAGTTTTTGAAGAGAGCAAGTATCCATGAGTCATCTACCTACCCTAAGGAATTAGGCTGTGTAAAAGTCCTTAAGGTAGTGCCATCCCACCATTGAGAGGTAGGTAGCACCACCGTTGGAGGTGTTCGGGTCAATTCGATTGTAGGGACAGTGTGGTCACCGAAGCAATAGCAGGACACCTTAGAAGTTACCCTTACATCCTAGATCCTTTTTTAATCCAAGGCAACCGTTTCGAGGCAACTGTTTCGAGGCAACTGGATCTTGGACATAAGAGTGACCTCTAAAACGTCCTATACTTGATGACCATGTTACGAAGGCAACGAGTGAGGCGTACGCTAGAAGTGTTGTGTGCATTGTGTGTTGTTTTCATGTTAATATTTGTCTTTGATCATGGCATTGTGAGCTACGAGTTGTTTTTAGTTATCATACATTCTTTCATGCAATTTAGAATTTAGGAGTGCGGAAAATTAAAAGACGGAAAGATAAAAGCTACGCTATTACAAGGCGCGGGTCTATACATCGCCAAAATACAAAGACCCGTTTATGATAAAAATGCGGAAAGTAAAAGAAACAATAAACCTAATTACTATTACATTCCTTGAACAATTACATAATGATCACTAAGACAATAACGCGCGAAAAGAATTAAAATCAGGACGTCTGAGGGTTTTGACCCTTTGCTTGAAATTAAATTGAATTAGGACTTAATTATTATTTGATTAAAGAAAAGAAAGTATTTTTTATGTTTTTTGTATTTAATGAAAATAAGAAAAATAATTAAAAGGAAACCCTAAATCTAGATTATTTTAATTATTAAAGAAAATGTCAAAGTTGACCTAATTTACTAATTAATTAATTTACATGTTTATTTACAAAAATAGCAATTAATAATAATAATAAATAATGATAATAATAATGATAATAATAATGATAAAAAAGAATCAAAACCTAATTCTATAGAATTTTATTTATTAAAGAAAAGATTAATTTCAAACCTAAACTAACTAAATTAATTATCAACATTTATTTACAAAAATAAATTAGTGAGGAAATTAATAAACAATTAAACATATTTTGTATTTTGATTTTTTTATTTTTATTATGAAAAGTTGATTAATGGTGAATTAATAAAAACAATTAAAACAATTAAAAAGAATTAGAAAGAAAAGAAAATTAAATTGAAAAAGCATGCAAACCAAAGGGGGTGTCAGGCCCATGTGGAGGTGTGATTTGAGGAATTCTGGCCCATTAGACAAAGCTTGTTTGACTTTCTATGGCTGTATGTGCAATGGTTGACTGGAGTATACCATGGGCTTCATTCTGTAACCACTGGATTGGTCATCATGAGCGCGTGGCAAGCATAGGCGTGAGGATGCATGGTGGGATACTGAACGAATGCTGCACTAGAACACTTTAAAACAAAAATCAAGAATTATATGGGGGACCTGGGAATCGAACCCAGGTCCCAATGCTTGCAATACACGTCCTCCACCAACTGAGCCACCAAGCGCGTTTGTAAACAATATAATAAAGAATTATAACATACGTAAAGTGCCAAATATGCTGGGATATAAAAAAAGCGCGCTAAAGTTTGAATGTTCCAATAGCGCTTGGACAGCTCATCCTTCTTCTTCGTTCTTCCTGCAATTACAAACAAGATAGCGGGGGTTTTAAACCCCCACTAAGTGAAAGTGTGAAAAATAGCGAATAGAAGAGGAATCAATATAAAAAGTGCGCGATAGGTTGGTTGAATTCGTCTGGCCTTGACGAATTCAACCATGGTCATGGCTTAGTCCAATTTTTCCTGACGCCTAAAGCCCTAATTTGAAGCTTCAGAAACCCTAGGTTTCGTCCATGGTGAATCTTGATTCAGGCAACGTTAATTCAATTGAACTGTACCAATCGCTTCAGAAGGTCACTATTAGTGTAAATCAAACAAGAAAACAGATTAAAAGCACGTGAAACATGATATGCAAGTTTGAAAAATAAGGCAAACCGTGTGGCCTATGTTCTTGGATTCTTCACGTGTTAGGATTGGTTCTTGATGCCAAATGCTTCCTGGAGACTCAGGCAATGCGTTTGAATCAAATAGAAGCTTTGAATTATGCTGCAAATAGGAAATCCGTTTTCAAGTTTTTATGAAAATTTTGCAAAGTGATTATGCAGTTTCAGCAGTTTTCATGTGTCTCTCTGAGTAGGGTTAGCTTATGCCTTTGTATGTGAATGAATTAGGTCAAGAATAAGCCCATGAATCCATTGCAATAATGTTTTCAATCCTTGACTTTCTACCATATATTTTCCAATCTTTTTTCAATGAAAACCTTGCCAAATATGGATGATTTTCCTTCTTTGATTGAGAAACGGTTTTTCCAGCTTGCCCTGATATGATTTGCTTCATAAAAGATCCAAAAACATATCTTTTTTAATTTTCCTATAATTAAAACCAATTAAATGAATTAATATAAATATAAATTCAATTAATTAATTAAAAATAAGAAAATAAATTATTTTGAGCTTAATGGGTCGTGCATAGGCTTTGGGTAATGATTCAAGAGAGAATTTGAGGCCCATTAGCAAATTTGAAGCTTTTAGGCAAAGTTGACTTTTGAAAGTTCCCAAAAATTTCCCAACTTCTCCAATGCATATCTTGCTCAATTTTGAAGCTATGATCATGTTCTTGGACATTTTGGAAAGGTCTTGAAGTCCTCTAACCAATGCTTTTGGTCCCATGTCCTTTTGATTTACCAATCTCAAGTTATGGTCTTTGACTTAAAGTGCCTTTTTGTTGACTTTTGAAAATGACCTATAATGTTGAAATTGATAACTTTTTGTGAGAGCATTTCTTGGACTTGGAGTGTGAAGATGAGTTGTAGGAAATGTCATCCCCTTAAAAATGAGCTTTGGATGGGATTTTTCTGATGAACCATGAAGAAGTTATGCCTTGGTCAATTTGTAGTTGACTTTTCAGTTGTCAAGAAATAGAAACTTTTGCATCTTGAGACTTTTTGAGCCATGCTTGGGAAATCATGATCAAGACTTGATCAAATGATGATTGTGGCTTCAAAATAAGATGTTGACCAAAAATTTTGACTTTTGACTGTCAAATGACCATTTTGCCCCTGCAGTTGACTGTGGAGCAATTAGGGTTTTTGACTGTGCAACTTGATGCTGTGAGTCTTGAAACTTGACATATGGATGCTTGACAATGTATATAGGCATGTGGAACTTGATTGGACCCTTGGAAACCTCAATTTCTTTGCAAGAACCAAAACCCTAATTTTGACTGTGTTAGGAGGCAATTGGACTGTGCAATCCTTGAGAGATTTTGAATTATCTGGAGATTGATCTTGGCAAATCTTGAAGAATATGGGAGGGCAAATTTTGGGGTACAACATCAATCAATAAAACATTGGACGTTTCTTGCATACAAATTTTGCCCTCTCTGTTTTCTTTTCTGCTTTTTCACTTTATCAATACAACTATGCTCTTACACATACTCACATATCCAACTGCAGACCTATATCCACTCTGGATCCCATTAATAATAGTTATGCTATTTCCAGTTATAACTTCGAACATCCGATCAACCAAGCTGAGGACGAAGGTGAGGAAGATTGTGAGGTACCGGGAGAACTTGCTAGACTATTACAGCAGGAAGAGAGGGCTATACAGCCCCATGAAGAGCTAGTTGATATGATAAAATTGGGCATAGAGGTAGACATAAGAGAGGTCGAGATCGGCACAAATCTGGATATTAATGTCAAACAGCGGTTGATACAGATGTTGCATGATTCTGTTGAGATCTTCGCCTGGTCATATGAAGACATGCCTGGTTTAGACACTGATATTGTGGTACATTGTCTGCCGACAAAAGAAGATTGTCCTCCGGTTAAGCAAAAGGTCCGTCGTATGCGCCATGAAATGTCAGAGAATATCAAAGTAGAGGTTATGAAACAGTTCAACATTGGGTTCCTAGCGGTCACCTCTTATCCGCAATGGGTTGCTAATGTTATTCCGGTACCTAAGAAAGACGGTAAGGTACAAATATGTGTGGACTACAGAGATATGAATAGGGCAAGCCCCAAAGATGACTTTCCGCTTCCCCACATTGATGTTCTGGTTGACAATACCACACAACATAAGATCTTTTCCTTCATGGATGGTTTCTCTGGGTACAATCAGATCAAGATGGCTCCTGAAGACATGGAGAAGACAACCTTTGTCACATAGTGGGGCACCTTCTATTACAAGGTAATGCCTTTCGGGTTGAAGAATGCTGGGGCAACCTATCAGTGAGCCATGGTAGCTCTGTTCCATGATATGATTCACCATGAGATAGAGTTTTATGTTGATGACATGATAGTCAGGTCTCAAACCGAGGAAGAACACCTTGATCATCTACAAAAGTTGTTTGACAGGTTGAAGACATACAAACTGAGACTGAATCTGAACAAGTGCACCTTCGGAGTAAGGTCCAGTAAAATTCTGGGGTTCATTGTCAGTGACAAAGGTATTCAGGTAGACCCCGCAAAGGTGAAGGCCATACAAGAGATGCCAACTCCCCGCACTGAGAAGGAAGTTAGAGGTTTCTTGGGACGCCTAAACTATATCGCCAGGTTCATTTCACATTCGACTGCTACTTGTGAGCCAATCTTCAAGCTCCTGAAGAAAGATCATGTGGTAAAGTGGAATGACCAATGTCAGATC
Organism: Vicia faba; assembly: GCA_948472305.1. Classification (NCBI taxonomy): domain Eukaryota; kingdom Viridiplantae; phylum Streptophyta; class Magnoliopsida; order Fabales; family Fabaceae; genus Vicia; species Vicia faba. The sequence goes on along the minus strand of OX451736.1, from coordinate 839,965,527 downwards.
GCTTTCGAAAGAATCAAGGAATACCTTCAAGAACCACCAATTCTGATGCCTCCAGTTGAAGGAAGACCTTTGATATTGTACTTAACAGTGCTAGACAATTCAATGGGGTGTGTGCTGGGGCAGCATGACGAGTCTGGTCGAAAAGAGCATGCAATATACTACCTTAGCAAAAAGTTTACCGACTGTGAGACAAGATACTCACTGCTCGAGAAAACTTGTTGCGCTTTGGCATGGGCTACTCGCCGACTAAGACAATATATGTCGAGCCACACCACTTTGTTGATATCTAAGATGGATACAATCAAGTACATCTTCAAGAAGCCAGCCTTCTCAAGAAGAATAGCAAGATGGAAGATGATCTTAACTGAATACGATATACAAAATACAACCCAAAAAGAAATCAAGGGAAGTGTATTGGCGGATTATTTGGCTCATCAGGCCGTGGATGACTACCAGTCCATGAATTTTGAGTTCTCGAACGAGAATATTATGCTAGTGACTGACTATGAAGAACCTGGACCGGATGAAGGACCTGAAGAAGGATACCGATGGATTATGGTTTTTAACGGGGCCTCAAACACACTCAGTAATGGCATTGGTGTTGTAATCATATCTCCTGAGGGTTGTCATACTCCTTTCACTGGCCGACTATGTTTCAATTGCACTAACAACATGGCGGAGTATGAAGCATGTATCATGGGTCTCAAGGCTGCTATCGACCTAAGGATCAATTTCTTGAACATTTTCGGGGATTCAGCCTTGGTGATAAGTCAGATCAAAGGAGAATGGGATATGAAGCATCTGAATCTCATCCCGTACAAAGAACATGTACTGACATTACTCCCACACTTTGAGAAGGTAACCTTTGAACATTTCCCACGAGAGGATAATCAGTTAGTGGACGCGCTAGCTACCATGTCTTCTATGTTCAAGGTCAGGTGGGACAACGAAGCTCCTCGAATCACTATTGAGAGGTTGGATGAACCAGCGTACTGCTGTGATATTGATACTGAAGAGGTAGCAGACAAACCCTGGTTTCACGAAGTAAAAAGGTATCTCGAGACTCAAGAGTATCCCGAGGGGGTATCTGTCAATGATAAGAAGTTTCTAAGAAGGTTCGCAGTGAAATTCTTCCTCAATAATGGAATCCTCTACAAGCGCAACCATGACTCTACCTTACTGCGGTGTGTAGACACGAGCGAAGCAGAGAGGATTATGGCAGACTTACATGAAGGTACCTTTGGCACTCATTCCAGTGGACATACCATGGCTAAGAAGATCCTACGAGCATGATACTATTGGTCCACTATGGAAGCAGATTGTTATCAGCACTCCCGAACTTGTCATAAGTGGCAAACCTATGCTGATAAGGTGCATGTGCCTCTGGTTCCTTTGAATGTCTTGATGGCTCCTTGGCCCTTTGCAATGTGGGGCATTGACATGATCAGAGAGATTAGACCTACCGCTTCCAATGGGCATCGCTTCATCCTGGTGGTCATTGATTACTTCACGAAGTGGGTTGAAGCTGCCTCTTTTGCTACCGTTACCAAGAATGTTGTGGCGCAGTTTATCAAGCATAACCTGATTTGTCAATATGGTGTTCTAGAGAGAATCATCACTGACAATGGTATGAATCTCAACAACACGATGATCACCGAACTCTGTAAACAGTTCAAGATACAACATCATAAATCTTTTCCCTACCGGCCGAAGATGAACGACGCTGTTGAAGCGGCTAACAAGAACATCAAGAATATTATACAGAAAATGACGGTGACATATAAAGACTGGCACGTGATGTTACCATTTCCTATTCATGGGTACCGCACTTCAGCACGGACGTCAACATGGGCAACACCCTATTCTTTGGTATATGGCATGGAGGCAGTCCTACCTATGGAGGTCCAGATTCCTTATTTAAGGATTATGAAGGATGCGGGTTTGAACAAAGACGACTGGATCCAGACTCGACTTGATCAACTGAATTTGATCGATGAGAAGAGACTTACTATTGTCTGTCATGGTTAAATGTATCAAAAACGGATGATCAAGGCTTTCAACAAAAAAGTCAGACGCCAAGAATATCAAGTCGGGGATCTAGTAATCAAGCGCATCATATCGCCGCAAGGTGATCCCAGGGGAAAATGGACTCCCACATACGAAGGGCAATTTGTGATTAAAAACACTTTCTCGGGTGGAGCCATGATTCTAACCACCATGGATGGTGACGACCTTTCGCACCCTGTCAATACGGACATAGTGAAAAGATACTACGCATGATTAAAGACCCGCTGGGTTGACTGGCCTAGGAAAAAATAAGGGCTTCCCGGCGAACCAAAAAGGTTCGGGCAAAAATAAGGGATGAAAATGAAAAAATTTGTACACCCGACAAGTCGAAAACCTGAAAAGGCGGCTTGGGCAAAAAAGGGTATCCCGGTGGACTGAAAACCTGAAAGGGAGGTCCAGGAAAAAGTTAGGGATATAAAGCGTATCACTATGTCCTATTGGATCACCTTGCGACCAGACCTGAATATCAACTGTCAAGCTCAAACGACACCAAACAATTTAATTAGCTTCGGACAAGCAGCAAAGTGATGAGACGCTCGAAGACATAGCGGCAATAGCAGAATTGAAACTTAAATGGGATTATTGCACATATTTGTTTTCTTTTCGTTGTACACAATATTGTATAGCTTCCATTTTTATGGCAGCTTTCTCTTACTAGAGCGTCAGCCTCCTTGTACAAAAACGCCTGTTATAGGCCAACTTCGAAAATTAATACAAGTCATTTTTACAAAACCATTTGTTTTTCTTTTTCTGTTTTGTTTTTCAAAAACGTCCAATGATTTATTCTTGACATATGCATTTGAATATGATTGATGTTCATAAATATTTGTATAGGAAACAGAAAGACAATTGTTCGTAACTTAAGAAACAGGGGCAAAAACTAAAAAATGTCAAACCCGACAGTTACTATGTCCAACAGGTACTGGGGAAGAGACAACTTTGAAACAAAGTCATCAATACATATGACCCCGTGACGTCTATACTCCCCACAAAGTAGAGGCAATTAAAGCTTTGACATCGGCTTCCCCAAAACAGGAGGTACTCTCCCCAGCCAGGTTCCTTCAGAAAACTGACATTTATATTCCCCAGACGCATTTCATAATCGCAAGCGGGTCATAAAGTTTTCTCCGGAACAGAGTTTATTTCTCTGAATACAGAAGCTTAATCCCTGACAGAGTTTATCCCTTCAGCTATGGAAATTCATCCTCCAACATAATTATTTCCCCAGCAGAGTTATTCTCAAGCAGAGTCTCTCCCCCGGCAGAATATCCGTAAACAAGGAGCAAATCTCTAGCATAGTCATCTCCGTTCACCATCCCCAGCGTAAGTAGAAGAACCACGGTTTTCTACAACAGTCAGGAATGATATTTCCAATACTCTCCAGCAGCAGTCAGGAATTTATTTTCCCAGACTCGGATATGTCACAATAGCATCTCGTGTTCATACATCATGACATACGCATACATATCGCATACAGCATAATCTCATTTATTTTGAGAACATCATCCCATAATGCATTTCATGCATCACATATAATTAACCCTGTTATCTTTTCAGGAAAGAAAATTATCATCAACAATCCTAGCAGTTATACATGTCACATTTGCAGACAACTAATGGAAAATCAGTTCTCGAAACCAAACGGGTCAACCAACATACGTGATCATCTCGAAGTAACCCTACTATCCAGGTTCCTTCCCATAAGCCCTACTATCCAGGCTCTGATCTCGAAGTAACCCTACTATCCAGGTTCCTTCCCATAAGCCCTATTATCCAGGCTTTCACCTCGAAGTAACCCTATTATCCAGGTTCCTTCCCATAAGCCCTACTATCCAGGCTTTCACCTCGAAGTAACCCTACGACCCAGGTTCCTTATCATAGCTCTACTATCCAGGTTCCTTCCTGTTGTACCCCAAAATTTTCCCTCTCATTTCATCAATATTTTCTCATCACAAGACTCTTGGAGCTCAAGATCAAGTTAGGGTTTGCTCTGCTCAGGACTCCTCCTTGCACTGTTGACCCAAATTAGGGTTTGAGTTTGCACAAAGGTGTTTTGACCTAAAATACCCAAAGTGACTTTCATGCTTCATGTTGGACTCACAAGTTTATCCATATCAAGTTTCAAGCCTTGATTCCAATCTTTGCCCAGTCAATTAGATAATTGACCTAGAAATCAACTGTATTGGGGGAAAAGTCAACTGTGACCAAATGACAGTCAAACCTCATGATTTTTGACCCACATCAACATTTTGAACTCATATGAACCATTTGGTCAAGTTTGGATCATAATTCCACAAGAAATTTGATCAGATCACCAAAAGGGTAAAATGGTCATTTTTAGGGTTTTGACTGCACAAAGGCAATTTTTGACTGTTTGACCTAACTAATGGCAAACCAAGTTCACATATGGACTCAAGGAATCAATGGCATGGTCTTGACACATTCAACAAGTTCAAAAGATCCCAAATGCATAGGATTGACAAATGAATTTTCCAGTCAACTGATCAAAATTTGACTGTGTACTGAAAAGTCAAACTTTGACTTTTTGGTCAAAATCAAGTGCCAAGATTCATTTTTCATCAAAACATGTCAAATTATGAAGCTTGTTCATCAAGAAACCCAAAATTGCAAATTAGGGTTTAAAATGAAGAAATTTCATAACTTAGAATTTTTCTAAGTTATGAAACTTCCTTATTTTTTCCTAACTTTGCCCCATTGTTTCACCAAGATGAAAATGGATTCAAACAAAACTCATAACATGAAAGTTATAGTCCATTACAAAATCTACAACTTTGATTCACAAAGTTTTCTCAAAGGAAGCTTGTAGCTCAAGTTATGATTTTTGGAATAAGGGTGCAAAACATTTTTAACTTAGAGAAATTTTGACCTATTCTAGGCAGGATTTTTGTCCAACTTCATGGCCACTTTTCACATGGTTCCACTTGGAGTTTCAATTTTCATTACAAATATGGATTGTAGTACACATTCCAAGCTTTCCAAATTATCCAAGAACTTCTCAAACACCCTTGTGGTTAGGGAGAATAGAATTTGCAAAGTTGGGCAAAATCCACTTTTGTTCTTGGCCAAGGCTTGTTCATAACACTTTGCATTTTCAACTCAGCATGGTTTATGCTAGCTTACAGGCCTCTAATCCTCTTCACACTCAATAATTAAATGTCAAACCATTGTGTTCAAGCATTATTTTGTTCATTTGGTCATTACATGCAAGATTAATCCATAATTAGAAAAAGTAAATTTGCCATTTTGGAAAAGATGCACTTTATGTCAAATAACAAATCCAAGAGGCATGGGCCAGATCTTTGAAGCTAGCATTTGTACACAAATCCATCTGATCAAGAAGAAGATATGCAGCATGCTCAAGGACTTGGTACAGGCCTATAACCCAACTTGCATTTCCTTACTTCAAAAACAAGCAAGATTGCAAAACACATACAATCTCTCATTCCTGTAAAGACCAACCTAAGAAAAATTTGTTCTCATCTTTCACACTCCCTAATTGACCTAAAGCACGATTACTTCACCCTCAATCCATCCTCATATCCAAAAGCACAGTTTTTCTGCAAAATAGAGTCCCTGTTGCAGATTGACTTCCACAGCCCATTCCACTCGTGCACTTTGGCCAAAAAGAGTTCAAACATGTTCCATATCACCCACTGAAGCTATCCCAAGCATTGAACACAAACTGTAACATCCCTAACATCACTTGCCATTTTCAGTTTTCAGTTTTGCAGGTGGACTTCCATATCTTGATTCAGAGAGATTCAAAGCAAGCTAAGCATAGGAGAAACATCCTTGGACTTCAGGCAAGCTGTACCAAAATTCAAACTCCACTGAAGATACCTCCATTGCTGTACACGACTCAAGCTGAACAGGTAAAAATATGAACTTCTATCTCTCTATCCAGGCATGATTAGGCTTAGCTTTGTGAAGAAAACATGTTTTACTCATAACCCCGAAACCATCCATGTATTTACTTTTCATTTATATTATACGTGCTGTGAGAATTTTGGCCATGAACATTGAGAAAAACTTAGGTCAGAAATTGGGGATGAAGAAATTCTCCCTCGTTTCTTAGAGTTAGGTAAAGTTTTTTATATGTATGAATTCGTCTCTTGATGCTCTACATTATTGGTGTTATGAGTTTTGCATGAAAGTCCAGGAATCAGGAGTTAGGAAGCGCGCGTTCTGGCTTGTTCAAACAAAGTTGGAGGTTGAAGATGACTGGCTTGGGCTGGGCCTGAGTCAGTTTTGCTTTTTGCACCTCTTTTCTCATTTTGCACCCCCTGGCCCATTGTGTGAAATATCCATTATTTTTTACTTTTTATTTTTTCTTCTGACTTATTATTTTTTGTCAAAACATAAAAAACATTAAAAATATTTTTCCACCCATTTTTGCATTTATTTGGCATTTATTTGTTTTATTTAGCATATATATATAAACAAATATATTTCTTTTTATTTAAAATATTAAAAAATAGTACAAAATATATATATTTTCAGTCATTATTTTTTATTTACATTTTGACAACATTTTCTAAAATATACCATTTTTGTAAATAATTAATATTTTTATTCTTGTATATATTTAGTATATTAAAATATATGATATAAATACTTGTATATTTATTAGAATATTTAGGATAAATATGAAAATAATACATTTTTTGTTTTATTAATATATGACATTAAAAAATACCTTTTTTTTTACAATATACTTCTTTTTTTTATTTTTTTGTATAAATTAATATATAAATATTGTATATAATTAATAAATAATTGCTATTTATTCAAAAATTAGGGTTTTGCCCTAAAACCATAAAAATATCAAAAATTAACCTTTTTATTTTTGTTTATATTTTACATTGAAAAATACTTTTACATACATAAAAAACCATTTTTGTGCATAATACATTTTGCATATTTATTGTATTTATTTAATTATTGTACAATTAAATAATTTGTATATTCAATATGGATGTAATAGTTTTAGATTTAATTTCTGGCTAAATATCCCTCCATTCAAACATTTGTACCCCCATCCCCATAATCATGTTGTAATAATTTAGGACTTTAAATTTCCGCATTTAAAAGCTTTCAAATTATACCATGATAGACTTAGGGTTTGTATGCAAATCAACCAACAAATAGTTTGACTAATACAAAGACAAAAAAAGCATGAAAATGGACAACACCAATCACACTTTCACCCTTAGGGTTACTCCACTTGTTGCCTTCAAAAATGGGCCATGTTTGCATGTTGAGTTTCTTTGGAAAAACAAAAACAATTCAAATGATCATAGTCCCTCGATGATGTTTTCTCAAGTTGCCTAAAAAATGATCAAGTCCCTTAGAGAAAAATTGCCAAAGACACTTGGCACTATTGCATTCATGGTCTAAACGATGACCCGCGCCCGTCCCGTTAACATCCTAACACAAGATTGTCCACCAAACACAATGGTGGAACAATACTGTTAAAAGGGTTAAAACATAGGAAAAATCTTTGAGTAAATTTAGGGGTAGACAACTCTTAGTTACTTGATCAAACTTGCAAAACAAATCCTTTCCATTTTTCAAAACACACATCACAACACAATTTCAAAACAAACTTTCAAAACATTGAAAACTTTTCAAAAGACAAATACACCTTTGTATACATTCAAACATGGATCATTACAAAGGTTGCCACAACAAAAGGCCTCTTTTCAAAACCTCTTTCAAAATCACACACAAAGCACCATTTCAAACAATTGAAAGCACCATTTCAAACAATTGAAAACACCATTTCAAACAATTGAAAGCACCATTTCAAACAATTTAAAATGCAAGGCAAGTGATCTAAGCAAGTAACTAAGAGCCCATGGATAACCACGGATAGAAAGGGTGCTAATACCTTCCCTTTCTATAATCTACTCCCCGAACCCAAGAAAACATCTCAAAGGTTTTTGCTGTGCTTTTTAACCTTTCCTTAGGATAAAATAAAAAGTCGGTGGCGACTCTTGCTCAATCGAAACATTTGCGAAAATAAACGCAAAACCTCAAGTCAGTTCTCCCACCGTATCACAGAACTGGCGACTCTGCTGGGGAAAAATTTAAAAGTGGAGTAACCTTAGGGCTTAGATCACCCTTTTGCATGACTAATTGTTTGCTTTGATTGCTTTACATCTTGGTTCTCTTGTTGGGGCTTGAAATCCTACACCCGGATTTGGGGAAACATTCATAGATAGCAATACATTGTGGAAACTGTGCGGGGTATACCGACACGGTTGAAGCAATAGGTATATTAGTGCGACATATTTGTGAGTACCGGTAACCCTTGAGTTCAATCAAGGAGAGCATGGGGCCGCTGAGTGATGTCACTAAGCACTAATGACCTAGAACCTTACTTGACCATCTTGGCCTTTTATTAGGGGTAGTGAGATGACCGGCTTTGGTGCAGTCCGAAGTTGGTAGATACTCGATACTACACTCATTGAGGGTTGTTTTCTTGGAATATTTTGGTCGCTAGTTAAGTGGCTAAACCAAAACAATGAACATAGAAAACAATTCAATGATATTGAGCTCCTTAGAACCCGGTTACTATGTATAGGACAGGTTTTTTAAGCCAACTTCACTCAAGAGGGTACTTACCTATGAAACCTCATGCAAGCCTGAAACTAGGGTTTTTGTGTGACTTGTTTATACATATGTTTGTGCATACATCATGAACATCATAAAGCATCATATGCATCCACTAACCATTTCAAGGGTTTGGATCTTCATCTTTGTTCTTGTTTTGTAGGTCATGGAAATTCTTCACAGGAAAACTATCCAAGTCAACCTTGTGAGAATCCCTCCTCAACTCAAGGAGCTTACATCCAGAATTCCCGAAATCTCTCTCTTCAGTGAAAGACATGGTAGACTGCTCAGCCTAGTCAACACCAACATTGAAGAAGACATGGTGAAAGTGTTGTTCCAGTTCTTTGACCCCCTTCACCACTGTTTCACATTCCCCGACTATCAATTGGTGCCTACTTTGGAGGAATTTTCTCAACTCCTGAGAATTCCTATTCTTAATCAACTACCCTACAACGGTATGGAAAAAGAACCAAAGCCTGAAGATGTTGCTTAAGCACTACACTTGCAACCATCTGACATCAAGGGGCATTGGGAGACTAGAAGTGGTGTCAAAGGCTTCCTGGCAAAATTCTTGTTTGAGAAGGCACAAGAGTGTTGGAACTCCTTGGATCTACAAGTCTTTGAAGAGATTGTGGCACTCCTCATTTATGGGTTGGTCTTGTTCCCAAATCCTGACCAACTTATAGATGTCAATGCTGTCAAGATTTTCCTATCCAGGAATCCCGTACCTACATTGCTTGGGGACATCCTCCACTCTTTTTACACACGAACAATGAGAAAGAGAGGTGTTCTCATGTGTTGTACTCCTCTCCTTGCAAGGTGGTTTATTTCTCACCTTCCACGGTCTATTTTGAAGATGACCAAGGCTTAAGGTGGTCACAACGGTTGATGACCCTCACACATTCTGACGTACATTGGTGTTCTCGGTCCAGAGAAAATGTCATCATCATCGATCGTTGTGGTGAGTTCCCTAATGTTCCATTACTTGGCATTAGATGGGGCATTACCTACAACCCTTGTCTAGCTTTGAGACAATTTGGATATGCACGGAGGGATGGCCCTCATGACATGCTGATTCCTGACCTAGTTTTTGACTTCGACAACAATACGCAAGGACTTCGCCAAAGATTCATCAGAGCTTGGAGGATGCCTAACAAGGTAGATAGCAAGACACTGGGGCACAAGAACTCCATCCCTCTTGAGCCTTACCTCAAGTGGGTACGAACCCGAGCCCAGGGTCTTATGATGCCTTACCCTCACATTCTCCCTTTGATTAAAGAGCCTGTTAAGGAAGGAGGGGTTCCTTACACCATCCTACATCTTGACATGCCTACATCATGGGAGGAGATGCAGAAGAGTTGGATCCAACTCAAAGAGGAACGAAATACTTTTGAAGCCAGCTTCTACGCCAGTGAGAAGAAGGTTTTAGAGCTTACCCACCGACTTCACGAGGAGGAAACCCTCAATACCTACATCGCACCAAAGAGGATGCGCAACGTCTTTTTACCTTAAGAAGTTTTTGTAATATTTGGCCCATTGGGCATTTATGTACTGACAAAATTTCTTCTTATTAATATGACGTGTGTTCTTTTGTTTGTAAAAATTTTTGAATTTCTAAATCCTTGAATGCATTACATGAATAAACATATCATTCATCATATGCATAAACAGGTCTTCACACCAGGTTTCCTTATCTTTCTGTTGTTTATTTCAGTAAGATGGATCTCGAACAGACGGTCAAAGATCTGCAGTCACAAAACTCACAGTTTCAAGAGCTCCTAATGACCTTGGCAAAGGGTCAGGAGGATCTAAAAGCACTGCTTGGGAACAAAGAGCAAGAAAAAGTGAAAAAGAAGAAGAAAAGAGTCGGGGTAGCTACACTGGGAAGAAGGTTTGAGAATGAAGCTAGAAGAGTTCTTGAATTCCCCTCCGCATCTGATGAGGGAACCAGTAAGGGAAAAGGAGCTGGATTACCTTCTGAGTCTGAGGCTGAAGAGGAAGAGGTTGAGGAAGATGAAGACTACTCAGAGCAGCAATACCCGCCAGCGGATGACAAATACAAAAACCTGGAGGATAGACTGGCAGCTATGGAGCTGCAAAGGGTTCCTGGGATAGATTTTGAAGAATTGGGATTAATTGCTGGAATTGTGATCCCTCCAAAGTTTAAAGTGCCAATTTTTGCAAAATATGACAGGCTGTCTTGCCCGAAAATGCACCTAAGGTCATATGTCAGAAGAATTCAACCTCATACATCCGACAGAAATCTTTGGGTACACTTCTTTCAGGACAGTTTGTCCGGTACACAGCTAGACTAGTTTTACCAGCTTGAGAGGTCAGAGGTGCATAGTTGGGAGGATTTGGCAGCTGCCTTTTATCGTCAGTATCAATATAACGCTGACTTAGCGCCAACCCGTACTCAGCTACAGAGTATGGGAATGGCCTCAAATGAGGGATTCAAAGAATATGCCCAGAAATGGCGCGACTTAGCCGAAAGAGTGCAGCCACCTATTTCAGATAGGGAACTAGTTGATATGTTCTTGGGGACCCTATCTGGCCCGTTCTTCAACCATTTGATCGGGAGCTCTTCCGCAGGGTTTACTGAATTGATTCTGACTGGCGAACGGGTGGAAGCTGGTATTAAGAATGGGAAGATTCAAAGGGATGCCTCTGCATCTACAACTGTTAAAAAGTCATTTCCAGCCAAGAAGGAGGCAGCTGTTGTGTACTCTCAGAAGGGGTCAGGAAGAACTGAGCGCCGACCGACTGTAGGGGTCGTGATGATTCAAAATTCGTCAAATGATCAGCCTCGTACCAATTAGTCTAGACCTAACTAGCAACGGGTAGAACGGCCATAACGGTAGTTCACCCGCATCAATATGACGCCTGCACAAGTTCTTCCCCATTTGTTGAAGTTGAATCTGACTGGTTTAAAGGAGGCACCGAAAAACCCTAACACCACCTCTCCATACTATCATGCCAATGCTAAATGTGCCTACCATTCTGATAGCGTCGGACATGACACCAACAATTTTTGGGCGCTAAAGAATAAAATTCAAGACTTGATAGACGCAAAAGAGGTTAAGTTCGACGCACCCGAGAAGCCGAACGTAATATATGCTCTGATGGCGAAGCATGGCCATCATGTGCATGCTGTTGAAGAAGATCTGTATGTCTCTGCTGTTGATGATCAGGTAACTCCATTACTGACAATCAAGTTGAATCTGTTGAAGGCTGGAATTTTCCCAGGTTGTAAAGAAGACTGCTACTGTTGTTCCTCTCTACCAATCGACTGTCCATTGATGAAGATATGCATTCAAGGCCTAATGGACAGCCAACAAATTCTTTTCGAAAAGATTCCTGCTACTCCAACCCCTATCAAAGATGTTTCAATAATCACCATTTCCACCAATCTTTCCAAGGTCCCTAAAAAGCCTGTTAAGATTACATCCGCTACGAAGTTTGTTCCTCTGAAAATAACCATGCCTGGGCCTGTCCCCTACAAATCTGACAAATCAATACCATGGAATTATGGTGGAGAAATCTACTACCATGGTGTTAAACAAGTTGAGATAACTGAAGAGAGCTCTGACGAAGAAGATGCCGACATTGGAAACATTGCCAGTACGAGCAAGATTACCCGAAGTGGGAGAATATTTTCTCCAGAGATTGCCCCTCCAAAGGCAATCTTTGGACCCTCAGCTGCTGCCAAAGTTACTCCTGCACCAATAAAACTTTCTGCAAGAATTCCGTTGATTGAAGAAACCGTTACTCCTGTGGTTGTCCCTCCTACTTCTGCTGATAAGGGGAAAGGGATCCAAGATGAGCTCATCAGGACGAGGGCTCAGCCATTGGTTATCCCCGAAACCTCTAAGAAAGAAGTGGAGGAGATTCTGAAAATAATAAAGAAAAGTGATTATGACGTTGTAGAGCAACTGGGGCAAACCCCCTCGAAGATATCCATGCTAGCTTTGCTGCTTTGTTCGGAGGCTCATGCCAAAGCTTTGATAAGGTTTTTGAAGACAACCCATGTGCCCCAGGAAACCTCAGCCGATCAATTCCAGGATTGTGTAGCCAGCCTTACTGCCGACAACGGCCTGGGTTTCTCTGATGCCGACCTAACTCCGAAAGGCAGAAAGCATAATGACGCATTGCATGTGTTAGTCGAATGCCGAGGAACTACTCTCACCCATGTCTTGGTCGACACTGGTTCTTCTTTAAATATGCTGCCTAAGAAGGCTCTCGATCGATTGGATTGTGAAGGCTTGGAGCTGAAACCAAGTAATATCATTGTCAGGGCCTTTGACGGGTCTAAAAGAATGGTGCATGGGGAGGTCGACATTCCCATCAAGGTGGGCACTGAAGTATTCCACTCAACTTTCTATGTGATGGACATCCGTCCGTCATACTCTTGCTTGCTAGGGAGACCATAGATACATAATGCTGGCGCGGTCACTTCCTCCCTACATCAGATGCTGAAATACCCTGTCAAGGGAAAAATCATAACTGTACACGGTGAAGAGGAATATAGGATCAGTCACCTAAACTCCTTTCGGTATGTGGAAGTGGAGGGCGAATTCATTGAAACATCGTTCCAACACTTCGAGGAAATTGCTCCCGAGGTTGCGGTAGCAAAGGCAGTGGCTGAGGTACCCAAGCAGGTGGCCAGGATGGCATCTCTGAAAGACGCACAGGCTGCAATGAAGGAGGGAAAGAGCTCAACATGGGGTCAGTTGCCTGACTTTCCCCACAAGACAGACAAGTTTGGGTTGGGATTTACCGCCGCGGGGCAAAAAGCTATGCGTCGCTCAAAAATCGAAAGAACACCCATCAAGATTTCTCCTCATGGAATCAATGCTTTGGAAGACGAAGACGAAGAGGGTAACATTGAAGATTGGATCTTCCCAACCATCGAAGGAGGACTACACAACTGGGAGGCGAAAGACTTCATCCCCATTACTTTAATTAATCAGTAACTTATCTTTCGAACATTTCCCGTTGGTCTGTAATAATTACTTTTAAACAATCTGCACACTACTTTTTCACCTCATGCCTTGCCCGGGGCATGTAGGTCCATTTGTAAGGGTTTTGATTCTCTTCATATTCATATGCCATGTTTAATGAATCATTGGACGTTTTTCATTTATAAACTGCTGTGTTCATTTTCTTTCCTTTTGCATTTTTGTTTGTTTAAGGATGGCTATCCCTTACACACACCCACACTCACAAATGCAGGTACCCATCCATTCTGGATTCTATGGGTGACTATTCTACTATGTCCTTCAATAACTCTGAAGATTTGGTCAATCAGGCTGAGTATGAAGATGACGAAGATTGTGAAGTACCAGGAGAGTTAGCCAGACTTCTACAACAAGAAGAAAGGGCCATCTTGCCTCACGAAGAGTTGTTGGAAACTGTCAACTTAGGAACAGAGGAAGACCGGAAGGAAATACAAGTGGGTGCCGATCTGGAACCAAGTGTCAAGGAGCGTTTAATACAGTTGTTGAATGAATACGTTGAAATCTTCGCCTGGTCTTATGAAGACATACCGGGTTTAGACACAGACATTGTGGTTCACCGTCTCCCTACAAGAGAGGACTGTCCACTGATCAAGCAAAAAGTCCGCCGAATGAGGCCCGACATGTCTGAAAAGATTAAAGCGGAAGTAATGAACAATTCAACGCTGGTTTTCTGGCTGTTACATCCTATCCACAATGGGTTTCTAACATCGTGCCAGTTCCTAAAAAAGATGGCAAGGTCAGAATGTGTATGGACTACCGGGATTTGAACAGGGTTAGCCCCAAAGATGATTTTCCGCTACCGCATATCGACATTTTGATTGACAACACAGCTCAGCACAAGGTGTTTTCCTTCATGGACGGATTCTCGGGCTACAACCAGATCAAAATGGCCCCCGAGGACATGGAGAAAACAGCCTTTGTTACACAGTGGGGAACCTTCTGTTACAAGGTGATGCCGTTCGGGCTGAAGAACGCAGGGGCAACTTATCAGCGCGCCATGGTAGCTTTGTTTCATGATATGATACATCATGAGATCGAAGTTTACGTAGACGATATGATAGCTCGATCACAAACAGAGGAGGAACACCTTGGACATTTGCAGAAGCTGTTTTCCAGGTTGAAAGAATACAAACTCAGGCTGAATCCAAGTAAGTTCACTTTTGGAGTTAGGTCAGGTAAACTCCTAGGGTTTATTGTCAGCAACAAGGGCATTGAGGTCGATCCAACAAAAGTGAAAGAAATACAAGAGATGCCTGCCCCCCGTACTGAAAAAGAGGTTAGAGGGTTCTTGGGGCGCTTGAACTATATTGCCAGATTCATCTCTCATCTGACACCTACCTGTGAGCCAATTTTCAAACTATTGAAGAAAGATTAGGTAGTCGAATGGAACGACGATTGCCAAGCTGCTTTTGATAAAATCAAGGAGTATTTACTAGAACCTCCTATTCTGATGCCACCCGTCGAAGGAAGGCCGCTGATCATGTACCTGACCGTTTTGGATAATTCAATGGGATGTGTACTGGGCCAGCATGACGAGTCTGGTCGAAAAGAGCATGCCATTTATTACCTTAGCAAAAAGTTTACCGACTGTGAGACTCGCTACTCACTGCTCGAGAAAACTTGCTGCGCTTTGGTATGGCCTGCTCGCCGACTAAGGCAGTATATGTTGACTCATACCACTCTATTGATTTCCAAAATGGATCCTATCAAGTATATCTTCGAGAAGCCTGCTTTATCTGGAAGAATCGCTAGATGGCAAATGATCCTGACTGAGTATGACATCCAGTACACTACCCAAAAATCTATAAAAGGGAGTGTACTAGTTGATCATCTAGCTCATCAAGCTATCGAAGATTATCAATCCATGAGATTCGACTTCCCGGACGAGGACATCATGAATTTGGACAACATTGAAGGTAACGGACCGTATGACGGACCTGAAAAAGGATCCCGATGGACCCTGTACTTTGACGGTGCTTCAAATGCACTTGGAAATGGTATCTGTGCGGTACTCATTTCCCAGGAAGGTTGCCACACACCTTTCACGGCCCGACTTTGCTTCAGCTGCACCAACAACATGGCTGAATATGAAGCTTGCATCTTTGGTCTCAAGGCTGCTATAGACTTGGGGATCAAATCTTTGATCGTATTTGGGGACTCGGCTTTGGTTATCACTCAAATCAAAGGAGAGTGGGATACCAAACATCCTAATCTTATCCCATACAAAGAACATGTCCTGACATTGTTGCCTCATTTCGAGCAAATCACCTTCGAGCATTTCTCGCGAGAAGAGAATCAGCTAGCGGATGCTCTGGCTACAATGTCTTCCATGTTTAAACTCAATTGGGATAACGAGGCTCCCCAAATCACCTTTGAGCGAATGGATGAACCTGCGCATTGTCATGAGATTAATACCGAAGAAGTAGTGGAACAACCCTGGTTTCACGAAATCAAAAGGTATCTTCAGACTAGAGAATATCCCGAAGGAGCTTCCGTAAATGACAAAAAGTTCCTAAGGAAATTTTCTACCAAGTTCTTCCTGAGCAACGGAATCCTCTATAAACGCAGCCATGATTGTGTTTTACTCTGATGTGTAGACAAAGCTGAAGCAGAGTTAATCATGACTGAGATACACAGCGGTACATTTGGCACCCACCTGAGTGGACATACGATGGCTAAGAAGATTCTAAGGGCAGGCTATTACTGGTCTACCATGGAAGCAGATTGCCATCAACATTCTCGTACTTGCCACAAATGTCAAGTCTACGCTGACAAGATTCATATTCCTCCTGTTCCTCTCAACGTTCTGACAGCTCCTTGGCCATTCGCAATGTGGGGCATTGACATGATTGGAGAAATCAAGCCCACGGCGTTCAATGGACATCGCTTCATCCTGGTCGCCATTGACTATTTTACCAAATGGGTCAAAGCAGCTTCCTTCGCCTCTGTTACTAAAAATGTGGTTGCCCGCTTCATCAAGCAGAATCTCATATGCCAGTATGGTGTTCCCGACAGGATCATCACAGACAACGGTACAAATCTGAATAATACTATGATCACTGCTCTATGCGAACAGTTCAAGATTTATCATCATAATTCATCTCCATATCGGCCGAAGATGAACGGTGCTGTTGAAGCTGCGAACAAAAACATTAAGAAGATCATTCAGAAAATGACAGTTACCTACAAAGACTGGCATGAGATGTTACCGTTTTCTCTACATGGATACCATACCACATCACGTACTTCAACAGGGGCAACCCCATTTTCTTTGGTATATGGCATGGAAGCTGTCCTGCCCATGGAAGTTCAGATTCCTTCTTTAAGGATTATGAAGGACTCTGGTTTGAGTGAAGATGATTGGATTCAGACCCGACTTGATCAACTCAATTTGATCGACGAGAAACGACTCGCTGTTGTTTGCCATGGTCAGACGTATCAAAAATGGATGATCAAGGCTTTCAACAAGAAAGTCAGGCGTCAAGTATACCAAGTCGGAGATCTTGTAATCAAGCGGATTATCTTGCCGCAAAGTGATCCCAGGGGCAAATGGACTCCTACTTACGAAGGACCATTTGTGATCAAGAGCATATTTTCTAGTGGCGCAATGATTCTGACCACCATGGACGGCGACGATCTGCCGCACCCTGCGAACGCAGACATAGTCAAAAGATACTACGCATAAAACAACCCGACAAGTCGAAAACCTGAGAGGGCGACTTGGGCAAAAATGGGCATCCCGGTGAACCGAAAACCCGAAAGGGCGGTTCAGGCAAAAATTAGGGATAAAACAAAAATCTGTATACCCGGAAAGTCGAAAACCCGAAAGGGAGGCTTGGGCAAAAAGGGGTTTCCCGGTGGATTGAAAACCCGAAAGGGAGGTCCAGGCAAAAGTTAGGGAATTAAAGCGTATGACTATGTCTCGTCGGATCACTTTAAAGAACAATTTCTTCATCAACAAGCTCTGAGCTTCTGATCAATCCAGTCATCGGCAGACGAAGCAGCGAATGGACATATATTCAGAGTTGTGAAGGCTACAGCAGAATGGGGATCCCATGGAATTGTTTCACATAGCCATCTTTCTTTTGTATAAATTTTTCAATTTTTACGACAACATCTTCTTACTAGGATGTCTGTCTCCTTTGTACAAAGATACTCACAAAAAGTTAATACAAATACTTTTCCAAATACAGAAATTTGCTTTGTCAATCTTTTTCTCTTTTTGCACTTATGTTTTATTTGAGAAACGTCCAATGTATTGTTAAATAGGTATATGCATTTGAACATAATCATTTCCTTACAAATCAGGAAAGATGATTACTGATAGGTTGAAGGTACAAATAAATATCTTGGTACCCTTTCAGAAGGATTCCCCAACGGTTTTGAACTCCAAATTCCTCAACAAAGTAAAAACCCAGAACTTAATTCCCCAAAAAGAGCTAAACTTCAGGATCCTCAGCAGAACAAAAGCTTTCTCAAAACTGATTTCCCCAGCCAGAGAGCCTTCCGGAACTCAATTCCCTTCAGAGTTAAGTTCCAGTATCCCCAGTAGAGCCTTAAAAATATGAAAATCCTATCCTACCAATCCCCAGCGGAACTAAAACTTCCAACTATCAATCCCCAGCGGAACCAGACTAGTGAACCTTCTCCCCACAGAGATGCTTCCCACCAGACTAAAGATTCTCAGTCTTACGTCCCCAGCATGAGTCTACCAGATTCTGGACCCCCCAGTAGAGATCATCAGAATTCTCTTGCCCTACAAGTCACCAAGGAGTTCCAATCCCCCGCAGTGGTCCTAAGATCCCTCAACAATTGAAGATCTTGCATTCCCCAAGCAGAATGAAGACTCTCATTCTCAGTTCCTCACAGGATATTCAGATATTCCCCAGTGAAGATCTCCTCAGGACAGGAATCCCCAGTAGATTGGCATACAACCCAAGCTCCTGATTCCAAACAGTAGTCAATAAGGATGTCTCATCTTCAGCAATCCAAAATTCTCGCACTCCCCTGCAGCAGCAAGGATTCACTTCCCCTGGCAGCAGTCAAGATTCTATTATCTTCGGCTATCCAGGATCCATCCATCCTCAGCAAGACAGCTCATCAGCTTACATGCGCATTCATTACATTCATATATCATAAACATTAATATAACATACATATTACATCATACATATCATACAACATAACTTTGTGTTTTAGCTAACATTTCATCCTTTTCAGGATAAAATTAAAAGGCTATCATTCATATACAGTACAGATACACCCCAGACACGGCGGTCCTTCTATTACTCATTCAGAATTTCAAGTCAGATACAGTACAGATACACCCCAGACACGGCGGTCATTCTATTACTCATTCAGAATTTCAAGTCAGATACAATACAGATACACCTCAGACACGGCGGTCATTCTATTACTCATTCAGAATTTCAAGTCAGATACAGTACATATGCACCCCAGACACGGCGGTCATTCTACTACTCATTCAGACTACAGCAATCAGATACAGACTAGATACGCTCCAGACATGGCAACCATTCTATCTCTCATTCAGATTCACTTATCCACCTCAAGGTTCAATGCATTCCAAGCACGGATACCATTCTGACCCTTACAATAGCAGTTTGATTCTCCCTAGTGCATTCGCCACGGAAGTCATTTTGTCATTTATATAGATCCCAACTACAGTTTCAGATACACTCCAGACACGGAAGTCATTCTGCTACTCATACAATTTTCAACCTCAGATACAATACAGATACACTCCAGACACGGTAGTCATTCTGATATTCATTCTACATTCAAACACAGTTACAGCTCAGATGCGCCCCAGATACGAAGGCCATTCTTTTGCTCATACAAACTCAGTCTCCAGATATAGTTCAAATGCATTCCAGACACGGATACCATTTTGATCCTCATTTTTCTGACCAATCACATTGCAGTTCAACAAACATCCCAGATGGCATCTTTAAGCCCATCCCCGACAAGATTCTGTCACCCCTCCAGATGGCATCTTTAATCCCATCTCCAAATGGCATCTCTAAGCCCATTCCCGCATCCATGATTTGACGAGTGCAAATTTAAGGGCACTCTAGTGTCCAATCTCCTTTTACCTTCGAGACGCGAAAGGCAAACTTGCCAATCTAACTCTTCAGGTTCAAAAAGATTGAACAGGGGAAACTGTTGTACCCCAAAATTTTCCCTCTCATTTCATCAATATTTTCTCATCACAAGACTCTTGGAGCTCAAGATCAAGTTAGGGTTTGCTCTGCTCAGGACTCCTCCTTGCACTGTTGACCCAAATTAGGGTTTGAGTTTGCACAAAGGTGTTTTGACCTAAAATACCCAAAGTTACTTTCATGCTTCATGTTGTACTCATAAGTTTATCCATATCAAGTTTCAAGCCTTGATTCCAATCTTTGCCCAATCAATTGGACAGTTGACCTAAAAATCAACTGTATTGGGGAAAAAGTCAACTGTGATCAAATGACAGTCAAACCTCATGATTTTTGACCCACATCAACATTTTGAACTCATATGAACCATTTGGTCAAGTTTGGATCACAATTCCACAAGAAATTTGATCAGATCACCAAAAGGGTAAAATGGTCATTTTTAGGGTTTTGACTGCACAAAGGCAATTTTTGACTGTTTGACCTAACTAATGGCAAACCAAGTTCACATATGGACTCAAGGACTCAATGGCATGGTCTTGACACATTCAACAAGTTCAAAAGATCCCAAATGCATAGGATTGACAGATGAATTTTCCAGTCAACTGATCAAAATTTGACTGTGTACTGAAAAGTCAAACTTTGACTTTTTGGTCAAAATCAAGTGCCAAGATTCATTTTTCATCAAAACATGTCAAATTATGAAGCTTGTTCATCAAGAAACCCAAAATTGCAAATTAGGGTTTAAAATGAAGAAATTTCATAACTTAGAATTTTTCTAAGTTATGAAACTTCCTTATTTTTTCCTAAATTTGCCCCATTTTTTCACCAAGATGAAAATGGATTCAAACAAAACTCACAACATGAAAATTGTAGTCCATTACAAAATCTACAACTTTGATTCACAAATTTTTCTCAAAGGAAGCTTGTAGCTCAAGTTATGATTTTTGGAATAAGGGTGCAAAACATTTTTAACTTAGAGAAATTTTGACCTATTCTAGGCAGGATTTTTGTCCAACTTCATGGCCACTTTTCACATGGTTCCACTTGGAGTTTCAATTTGAATTACAAATATGGATTGTAGTACACATTCCAAGATTTCCAAATTGTCCAAGAACTTCTCAAACACCCTTGTGGTTAGGGAGAATCGAATTTGCAAAGTTGGGCAAAATCCACTTTTGTTCTTGGCGAAGGCTTGTTCATAACACTTTGCATTTTCAACTCAGCATGGTTTATGCTAGCTTACAGGCCTCTAATCCTCTTCACACTCAATAATTAAATTCCAAACCATTGTGTTCAAGCATTATTTTTTTCATTTGGTCATTACATGCAAGATTAATCCATAATTAGAAAAAGTAAATTTGCCATTTTGGAAAAGATGCACTTTATGTCAAATAACAAATCCAAGAGGCATGGGCCAGATCTTTG
The DNA here is from genome assembly GCA_948472305.1 of Vicia faba. Lineage (NCBI taxonomy): Eukaryota > Viridiplantae > Streptophyta > Magnoliopsida > Fabales > Fabaceae > Vicia > Vicia faba. Next base: position 839,944,202 of record OX451736.1, on the reverse strand, counting down.
AAGCTAGCATTTGTACACAAATCCCTCTGATCAAGAAGAAGATATGCAGCATTCTCAAGGACTTGGTACAGGCCTATAACCCAACTTGCATTTCCTTACTTCAAAAACAAGCAAGATTGCAAAACACATACAATCTCTCATTCCTGTAAAGACCAACCTAAGCAAAATTTGTTCTCATCTTTCACACTCCCTAATTAACCTAAAGCACGATTCCTTCACCCTCAATCCATCCTCATATCCAAAAGCACATTTTTTCTGCAAAACAGAGTCCCTGTTGCAGATTGACTTCCACAGCCCATTCCACTCGTGCACTTTGGCCAAAAAGAGTTCAAACATGTTCCATATCATCCACTGAAGCTATCCCAAGCATTGAACACAAACTGTAACATCCCTAACATCACTTGCCATTTTCAGTTTTCAGTTTTGCAGGTGGACTTCCATATCTTGATTCAGAGAGATTCAAAGCAAGCTAAGCATAGGAGAAACATCCTTGGACTTCAGGCAAGCTGTACCAAAATTCAAACTCCACTGAAGATACCTCCATTGTTGTACACGACTCAAGCTGAACAGGTAAAAATATGAACTTCTATCTCTCTATCCAGGCATGATTAGGCTTAGCTTTGTGAAGAAAACATGTTCTACTCATAGCCTTGAAACCATCCATGTATTTACTTTTCATTTATATTATACGTGCTGTGAGAATTTTGGCCATGAATATTGAGAAAAACTTAGGTCAGAAATTTGGGATGAAGAAATTCTCCCTCGTTTCTTAGAGTTAGGTCAAGTTTTTTATATGTATGAATTCGTCTCTTGATGCTCTACATTATTGGTGTTATGAGTTTTGCATGAAAGTCCAGGAATCAGGAGTTAGGAAGCGCACGTTCTGGCTTGTTCAAACAAAGCTGGAGGTTGAAGATGACTGGCTTGGGCTGGGCCTGAGTCAGTTTTGCTTTTTGCACCTCTTTTCTCATTTTGCACCCCCCCTGGCCCATTGTGTGAAATATCCATTATTTTTTACTTTTTATTTTTTTCTTCTGACTTATTATTTTTTGTCAAAACATAAAAAACATAAAAAATATTTTTCCACCCATTTTTGCATTTATTTGGCATTTATTTGTTTTATTTAGCATATATATATAAACAAATATATTTCTTTTTATTTAAAATATTAAAAAATAGTACAAAATATATATATTTTCAGTCATTATTTTTTATTTACATTTTGACAACATTTTCTAAAATATACCATTTTTGTAAATAATTAATATTTTTATTCTTGTATATATTTAGTATATTAAAATATATGATATAAATACTTGTATATTTATTAGAATATTTAGGATAAATATGAAAATAATACATTTTTTGTTTTATTAATATATGACATTAAAAAATACCTTTTTTTACAATATACTTCTTTTTTTATTTTTTTGTATAAATTAATATATAAATATTGTATATAATTAATAAATAATTGCTATTTATTCAAAAATTAGGGTTTTACCCTAAAACCATAAAAATATCAAAAATTAACCTTTTTATTTTTGTTTATATTTTACATTGAAAAATACTTTTACATACATAAAAAACCATTTAATACATTTTGCATATTTATTGTATTTATTTAATTATTGTACAATTAAATAATTTGTATATTCAATATGGATGTAATAGTTTTAGATTTAATTTCTTGCTAAATATCCCTCCATTCAAACATTTGTACCCCCATCCCCATAATCATGTTGTAATAATTTAGGACTTTAAATTTCCGCATTTAAAAGCTTTTAAATTATGCCATGATAGACTTACGGTTTGTATGCAAATCAACCAACAAATAGTTTGACTAATACAAAGACAAAAAAAGCATTAAAATGGACAACACCAATCACACTTGCACCCTTAGGATTACTCCACTTGTTGCCTTCAAAAATGGGCCATGTTTGCATGTTGAGTTTCTTTGGCAAAACAAAAACAATTCAAATAATCATAGTCCCTCGATGACGCTTTCTCAAGTTGCCTAAAAAATGATCAAGTCCCTTAGAGAAAAATTTCCAAATACACTTGGCACTATTGCATTCATGGTCTAAACGATGACCCGCGCCCGTCCCATTAACATCCTAACACAAGATTGTCCACCAAACACAATGGTGGAACAATACTGTTAAAAGGGTTAAAACATAGGAAAAATCTTTGAGTAAATTTAGGGGTAGACAACTCTTAGTTACTTGATCAAACTTGCAAAACAAATCCTTGCCATTTTTCAAAAAACACATCACAACACAATTTCAAAACAAACTTTCAAAACATTGAAAACTTTTCAAAAGACAAATACACCTTTGTATACATTCAAACATGGATCATTACAAAGGTTGCCACAACAAAAGGCCTCTTTTCAAAACCTCTTTCAAAATCACACACAAAGCACCATTTCAAACAATTGAAAGCACCATTTCAAACAATTGAAAATGCAAGGCAAGTGATCTAAGCAAGTAACTAAGAGCCCATGGATAACCATGGATAGAAAGGGTGCTAATACCTTCCCTTTCTATAATCTACTCCCCGAACCCAAGAAAACATCTCAAAGGTTTTTGCTGTGCTTTTTAACCTTTCCTTAGGATAAAATAAAAAGTCGGTGGCGACTCTTGCTCAACCGAAACATTTGTGAAAACAAACGCAAAACCTCAATTCAGTTCTCCCACCGTATCACACTTCCCATAAGCCCTATTATCCAGGCTTTCATTTCGAAGCAACCCTATTATCCAGGTTCCTTCCCATAAGCCCTATTATCCAGGCTTTCACCTCTAAGTAACCATATGACCCAGGTTCCTTTTCATAGCCTACTATTCAGGCTTTCATTTCGAAGTAATCCTACTATCCTAGTTCCTTCCCATAAGCCCTACTATCAAGACTTTCATTTCGAAGTAAACTTATTATCCAGGTTCCTTTCCATAAGCCCTACTATCCAGGATTTCACCTTGAAGTAACCCTATGACCCAGGTTCCTTCTCATAGCCCTAATATCAAGGCTTTCATTTCGAAGCAACCCTACTATGCAGGTTCCTTCTCACAACCCTACTACCCAGGCTTTCATTTCGAAGCAACCCTACTATCCATGTTCCTTCTCTCTTATCTCCAGACAACAGTTTATAACGCTGTAAGACCTGGACCCGACCAGATACGGTCGATTTCACATTTCCCCAGTAAGTCGCTGTGCATCCTGGACCCTGACCAGACATGCAGTTTACTTCCACCTCCTCAATTAAGAGTTAATTCCCCAGTAGAGTAGCGGACAACCAAATCTCCTGGCCTCTATTTCCCAAGATATAAATCAACATTCCCCAGTGAAGTTCTCCTCAACGGCAGTTACAGGAATTCTCGCAATGGAATCTCTTATGTGACCGATATCTTTTCTGCATGGAATATTTAAGCCCATCTTCGACGACTCTCCATCACCTTCCAAATGGCATCTGTAAGCCCATTCTCGATATTATCGACTGACACTCACTTCATGCGAGTGCAAATTTCTGGGCACACTAGTGTTCAATCATCTTCCACCTTCAGATCACAAAAGACAGACAAGCCAATCTACACCCTCAGGTCTAAGAAGATTGAACAGGGGAAGCTGTTGTACCCCAAAATTTTCCCTCTCATATCACTCAACTATTCTCATTGAAGCCGTCAATCTGCTCAAGAATTCCCAAGAGTTGACCAGACAAACTCTCTCCTAAAGCAATGAATCTCCAATTAGGGTTTCCATTTTCATCAATATGGGTGAGCTCCAAAGGCCTAAAATATTTTCTATGGTCCTAATATTTTCTCAAGACCATCCATGTCAAGTTTCATGCCTTTCACAAGAAGTTTACTCAGTCAAGTGCTCAAATGCCTAAAAATCAACTATACTAGGTCAAAAGTCAACTGTGACCCACATACAGTCAAACATCAAGATCTTTGGTAAATATCAATATTTTGAAGTGATATCCATCATTTGATTAAGGTTTGACCATTATTCCTCAAGGAATGCTCCTAATCCATCAAAACTCAAAAGTTGCTAAATTGGGGTCTTTGTAAGAAAAGTCAACCAAACTTTGACCAGGCATAACTTTCTCATACTATATCAGAAATTTCTCATCCAAGGCTCATTTTGAAGAGAATCCAATTCCCTACAACTCCTGTTCATCCCTCAAGTCCAATAAATGCACTCATGAAAAGATATAAAATCAGACATTATGGGTCCTTTTCAAAAGTCAACAAAAACACCTTTTGGGTAAAAGCTTCTTACATAAACATGGAAGATCAAATTGAGATGAAACCAAAATTGTTGTTTAGAGGACATCCTAAAATTTCTAAAAAGTCCAAGAACACCCTCCTAGGGTCAAAATTGAGAGAGAAATGCATTGTCAAAGTTGGCCATTTTTGGAAATTTTGCACAAAGTCAACAATGCTTAAAATTGCATTTTTTCCACAAGAGCACATATTTTCAAGATTGAATCTGAGTCCTAGTATGATCCACGACCTATGGGACCCTCCTTGCCTCATTTATTTATTTATTTAGTTTGTTTTGATTTTATTTATTTAAAATTCAAATTAAATTAAATTAAATCAAAATAAATAAAATCAATGGGATGAGATTTGTTTTGCATTGAATTAGAGATCATGCTTGCTGTCACAAAGCCAAACAAAATTGTGCAAAATAAAAAACAAGAGGAAATCTCCTAGTTTGGAAAGTTTGGAAAGTTTGGAAGCAATTTTCAAAAGTTATCAAATCTTGATTTTTTTCTGAACTTAGCACCCTAATTTGATTCACATACTTATACACAAGCATTCTCAACCCTAAGGACAAGAATTCAGGCACGCAACGTGCCTCAAGGAGTCAAACAAAGTTCCAAATTTTCAAAGAAAAGTGCAGATTGAATCTTTCTCCACATGCCAATTCAAAGAGTTTTGGAGCATCAGTGATCATCCACGAAGGTCCTTGAAGCTTTTCCAGTCGCTATCCAAGCTCGCAGCCTTAGGAATCTCCAGATGTAAATCACGGTTTGCACCCTTGTAACTTAAATTCGTTTTCTTGGTTTTATAGTTTTTAAATCGAATTTGATTGCATAAATGTGTTTATAATCATGCTTGGAATCTGTTTGAAGGCCTGGATTTGAGTTTTGGCGCAGGAACGGGCTTACACCATTGTTAGGGTTTGTAAGCTCAAAATCAGGGCTTCTTTTTCTAGGACAAATTGAAGGGGATTATGGGTATTGTTGTATCCCAAAATTTTCCCTCTCATATTTCTCAAGATATTGCAAGAAAAATCTCCAAGTGGCTCAAGGTAGCTCAAAAGTTGGTCAGACAAGCTATCTCCTAAAGCAGTCTACCCCAAATTAGGGTTTTGTGTTGCATCAAGATCATTGAATCCAAATGACCTCAAGTGTTCAAAATTGTCCTAATATACTCTCAAGATCATCCATGCCAAATTTCAAGCCTTGCAGAGAAAGTTTGCTCAGTCAATTGCTCAAGGGTTCAAAAATCGACTATGCTAGGGCAAAAGTCAACTATGACCCAAATACAGTCAAACTTCAAGATTTTTTGTCAACATTCTCATTGTGAAGGTTATTTCATCATTTTATCAAGGGTTGATCATGATTCATCATGTATTGCTCAAAATTCATCAAGATTCAAAAGTTGCTAAATTAGGGTTTTGTAGGAAAAGTCAACTCAACTTTGACCAAGCATAACTTTCTCATACTTTATGAGAAATGACCCATCCAAAGCTCATTTTTAAGAGGATGCAATTCCCCACAATCCATCTTCACACACCAAGATCAAATTATGCACTCACAAGAAGTTACAAATTTGGATATTATAGGTTATTTTTGAAAGTCAACAAAAACACCTTTTTTTCCAAAGCTTATAACTTGAGCATGGAATATAAAAATGATATGAGACCAAAAGGGTTGGTTAGAGTACATATCTAGATTTCTAAAAAGTCAAAGAAAACCTCTAAAAGTTCAAAATTGAAGAAGTTATGCAATGTTGAAGTTGGACATTTTTGCAAAATTGCCAAAAGTCAACTATCCCCAAAACTTCAAATTTTGTCAAATGGGCCCATTCTTTTCCACTTGATTTGAGCTTGCATCATTGCCCACGTGTCGTAGCTTCAGCCATGAGCTCATATTTCATTTTTATTATTTTATTTTATTTTTTATTGAATTTATTCATTTTAAATCAAATTAAATCATATAAAATCTAGAACTTTGATAACATGAGATCTTTTGGCTATTTCAGGATTTGATTACCATCATTAACATCATCAAAATCGAATCAGACCAATTCATGTGCAAAAAGATTGAGATTTGGAAAAATTAGCAAGTTTGTAAAGGGAGAATCAAATCAAATATGTATGCATTGATATGGGAAGATTTGATTCATAATTCTTACCCTAATACACTACACACTACATAAGCAAGCCAAAGCAATCGAAATAAGGGTTGGAAGCTGCAGGCAGAGGCAGGACAAAACTTGAAAAATTCACTAAAAAGCTTGAAATCAAAATCATAGCTAGAGGAATTTTTAAAAGCCAAGACCTATCCCAATCACTTCCTGGACGTTCATTGAAGCTAAACCAATCCAAAGCGAGCTTGTTCATACGCCAAAACACATTGTAAGTGTCACGAAACCCAGCCCTGTTCTTGAAATCGTGACTCTCCATTCTTGCATCTATAATGAAAATTACTTGCATATTTGTAATCCTCACAACATTTCTAAGCTATTTGCATCATTCAATTTTGTTTATCTAACCTGTAATGTAAAACGCCATAGCTAGAGTTCTTGGAAGCGTTTTTGGGGTTTTTCTTTTCAGGTGAAATTAGGCTACAAGATGGACATGGTTGTGACCGGGAGGGAAGGACGAGTACAACCATGCCCTTAGAACTCATTTTTGTGGCCTGGAATGAATTTTGGAACAAGCCTGCGCATTTAGCCGCGGATTCAAATCCGCAGGTAATGTTGTTACAGGCCTGAGGACAGGGATGAGTGCGTGTCATCCTCCGGTTGGCCCATTCAAATATTTTTCGCGCATTTTATTTTTCTGATCAATAATTGTTGTTTTGTTTTATTATTATAATTTTGTATATTACTAACAGACAAAACAAAGCAGCGTAGTGGCAAGGCAAGCGTTCCAATCACTTTTAGGACCTGGGTTCGAATCCCAGGTCCCCCACTTTCTCAATGTTTTTATTCTCCAGGTGATTCAGTGCATATGCCTAGCTACAACATACCATGCGCCCTCGTCCATTCAATGGCCAGATGGCCTAAATGCTAAATCTGAGAGTTCCAAGCTAAGGGTCCACCATAGGCAAAGTCCACGCATGCTCACCAGATCTCAAAAGTCAAACAAGGGCCAGCGTTTTGGGCTTCCAATTGTTGTTCACGCACCCAAATCCATGCCCATACTCCCTTCTACTTATTTATTTTATTTTGTTGATTTAATTGTTTTATTATTTTCATTTGATTTACTAACAAATTAAAATTCAGTCTTTCATAAAATAAAATCACAAAAATATTTTTTATTAAATCAAATTTTAATTTAAAAAAAACGCTAATTAATTAATTTAGGTTTTAATTAGAATAACTTTAACATATTTTTTGTAAATAATTAAAATTAAATTAGATTTAATTAGGGTTTAATTACTAACTTAATTATTTTATTTTTTATTTCTTAAAATAACAAAAAAAAACCAAAAATAATTTATTTTTATTAATTAATTAATTAATTTAATTTACAATTAATTTAGGATTTATTTCTTTCTTAATTTAAAAAAACAACAAAAACAAAAAAAAAGACATTTTCTTTAATCAAAAGGGTCAAAACCCTAAACTCGCATTCGATCTAATTTCCCGCGCGCTTTATTTATTTTTATCATATTAATGTACTTGCCTCCAGTCTGTAATAGTTAATAGGACCTTTATTTATTTTTTATCGCTTTATTTATTTTTAAAGGGTTTGTCTTTGGCGATGTAAATACCCGACGCCTTGTAATTTAAATTCCGCATTTTATTTCCGCAAAATATAACTGTTAGATGTTTGATAATAGGATGGCATGACAAGACTGAATGTTTTAACCTAAAATCAACTTAGATCACCCTTAACATGTACAAAGATAAAAATAACCGAAAACGACACACTCGCACATGCGCACTCTTAGGGTACAAGCCACTTGGTTTCCTTCATATGCGGTCATTGAGTATAGGTCGTTTTAGAGGTTGCCCTCTTGTCTAAAAGATCATAGTCACCTCGAAACGGTTGCCTTGGATATTGTTGCCTCAAAACAAATGATTTAAGACATTAGGGTTACCGCTAAGGCATCCTAACATTGCTTTAGTGACCGTAAGTACCGCATTCGAATTGACCCTCAAATTCCAACGACGGTGCTACCTACTCATCCATAGTAGGATAGCATTGTCTAAAGGAAATTAGCATAGAACGATTCTTTTTTCGAGTAGGTAGATGGTTCTTAGATACTTTCTCTTTCAAAACAAAATCTTTTTCACACTTACACTTTTTAAACAAAGTTTTCAAAAATACTTCATACGCTCTTGAGGATAGAAGCAAGAGTTAAATCAAAGTTTCAAATAAAAAAATTTTCAAACCCACAAGCACAAAGAAAAGCAATTTTGAAAACATTGAGCAAGTACCTAAGAGCCCGTAGATAACTACGGATAGAAAGGGTGCTAATACCTTCCCTTTCTATAATCTACCCCCCGTACTCAGAAATATCTCGAAAAAGGAATTTTCCTGTGCTTTTTTCCTTTCCTTGTTGGATAAAATAAAACTCAGTGGCGACTCTTGCTTACTGCGACATTTTGCGAAAACAAATGCAAAATGAAAACCAGCATTCCAAAAAACAGTCAGTTCTTCCCACCGTATACCAGAACTGGCGACTCTGCTGAGGACTATTATAAGTGGGGTGTACCTTAGGAATGGTTCATAATGTTTTCAATTGCTTGACTTGTATGCTTTATTTTTGTGGGTTGAATCGGAGTTACTATAGATCCTAACCCGGATCTGGGGGATACCTTTTAGGTAAATAGCAATAAAATGTGAGGAAACTGTACAGCATAGACTGATACGGTTGAAGCAGTAGCTACGTTGGTGTGGCACTTTAGTATGTACTGATATCCCTTGTGGTGCAACGAGGAGAATATGGGTCTACTAAGGGGTCATTAAGCACCAACTGACCTTAGAACCCTTAAATTGACTAACTTGGCCATAGAAAAGTAGCAGTATGCTACACTCATTGAGACCAAACTCTCGCGATGATTCCGGCCGCAAGAAAAGGTTGCTAAACTGGAATTATGACCGATCGAGGGTGGTCAGTGATATTGAGATCCTCTAGAACCCGGTTACTATTTTTAGGACAGGTTTGAACCAACTAAACTGAAAGAGGGTAGTACCTAAGCTCCTTGCCAGCCTGAAATCTAAGGGCTATCTGTGTGACTTGTGTGCCTTTACCATGTTTGCTATTTGTGGATACTTGTGGTGTGATTTCTATCATAACATCATGACATCATGACATTGCATGCATCTTGCATCAAGACTAACCTATTTCAAAGACAGGAGGGATTCATCTTTGTTCTGTTTTGTAGGTCATGGCACCCATACGTAGAAACACCATCCGGATCAACTTTGTTTAGGTTCCCACTCTGCTTAAAGAATTGGTTGCAAAGATGTCAGATACTACCTCCTTCATCAGAAGACATGGACACCTTCTTGGTTTGGTCACCTCCAAGATGGATGAACAGATGATGAGTGTCTTAGTCCAGTTCTTCGATCCACTGTACTATTGCTTTACTTTTCCGGACTACCAACTGGTCCCTACCTTGGAAGAGTTCTCTGATCTATTGGGTATCCCCATTCTAGAGCAGACCCCGTTTACAGGTTGGGAGAAGATCCTTAGGTCGGAAGAGATTACTTCAGCCCTTCATCTGACAAAGGCTGAGGTAATGTGTAATTGGGAAACTCGTAGTGGAGCAAAGGGCTTCTTGACTAAATTCTTGGTTGGTAAGGCTAATCAGTTCCAGGACAGTCTAGACTTCCAGGCATTTGAAGACATTCTGGCTCTTCTCATATATGGTTTAGTGTTGTTTCCTAACTCTGATTCCTTTGTTGACGTCAATACGGTAAAGATCTTATTTTCTGGTAATCCTGTGCCTACTCTCTTGGGTGACATTCTTCATTCTCTTTATGCCTGTACTGCTCGGAAGCGGGGAACCCTTATGAGCTGTGCACCATTGTTGGCGAGGTGGTTTATTTCTCACCTCCCCAAATCAGTTCTGAAGAACAAGAAGGCATGGGTTGGGCCTATAGGGTTATGTCTCTCTCTCATAATGACATCATTTGGACCATCAAGGGTATGGAAGATGTGGCTATTATTGATCGATGTGGGGAATACCCCAATGTTCCCCTGATAGGAGCTAATGCAGGAATCACTTATAATCCGTGCTTAGCCTTACGTAAGTTTGGGCGAGCTAAAAGAGAAGGACCTCATGAGTTGTTAATGCCTAGTATTGTCTTTGACTTCCAAGGGGATAGTGATGAGCAACGCCGCAGATTCATAAGAGCTTGGGATAGGGTACACAGGTCTGATCCACACGAGCTGGGTGCGAAGACTTCTCTACCAATGGAACCATATCTCCGATGGGTTCGCATACGTGCCCAAAAGCTGGGAATGCCCTACGAAGTCGTCTTGCCTATAACTCTTGAAGTTGCTGATGAAGAAGGGGTTCCTCCTACCATCCTCCATCCATACATGCCTACTGACATTGGGGCATTAAAGAGATCATGGATGCAACTGAGGGAAGAACGGGATACTTATAAAGAAAAGTATCACGATCAAGAGCAGAATATTCGGAAGTTGACAAGGCAGCTGGAGAACGAGCGGATCCTTAATGACTATGTCTGCACCGACAAGAAACAACCATGGGAGCACTGATTGTCTTTTTTATTGTTTCTAGTTTTTTATTTACTTTTCGGTTTTTCTTTCTTGTAACGCCTTAAGGGCATTTGTTGAACAATTTAATTCAAAGTTTATCTAATAAAAGTGTGTTTCATTTTGGTTTACGAATTTGAATCTCTCGACGTCTTTGAAATCATACCATACGCATTTCATTCCATACACCTCATAACAGGTGCCCTTACAGGTTTTTCTCATCTTCTTCGCTGTTTATTTCAGCATCATGTCTTCTGAACCATCAACTGAACAAGCAATCAAGGCTCTACAGGCTCAAAACGCCCAGTTCCAGGAATTGTTCATGAATTTGGCTAAGGGTTAGCAAGATCTGAAGGCCATTGTCCTGAAAGATAAGAAGAAGAAGAAGAAGACAATCCTATTTAATATGGGTCACAGATTTGGAAACGATTTGCGAGAAGAGGTTGATTTAACCCACTCATCTGGAGGGGGAGATAATCAGGAAGAAAGGAAGGCTCCTAGCCCTGTGGTTTCAGACAACGAGACCGACTTTGACGAAGACCAGTATCCTTCGGCTGAGGATATATATAAGCAACTAGAAGACCGGTTGAGCACGATGGAAGTTCAGAAAGTGCCTGGTCTAGACTTTGGTGATCTGGGTCTGTCATCTGGGGTGGTGATTCCCCACAAGTTCAAAGCACCAGCCTTTGCTAAGTATGATGGAGTTTCTTGTCCAAAGTTGCATCTCCGGTCATATGTTAGAAAGATTCAGCCATACACCGCTGACAAGAATCTCTGGATCCACTTCTTTCAAGACAGTCTCTCAGGGACTCAGCTTGAATGGTTTTACCAGCTGGAAGGAGCTAGTATCCGTAATTGGGAAGATTTGGCTGCTGCTTTCTACAAGCAGTACCAATACAATACCGACCTTGCTCCTACGCGTACCCAACTTCAGGGTATGTCTATGGATGCGGGTGAAGGTTTCAAAGACTACGCTCAGAAGTGGAGAGACCTTTTTGGGAGGGTGCAACCACCCTTGGCTGATAGGGAGCTAGTGGATATGTTTCTGGGGACCCTGTCTGGTCCGTATTTCAACCATATGATTGGAAGTTCATCGTCCGGGTTTACAGAGCTGATTATGACCGAGGAGAGAATTGAGGCTGGTATCAAATCTGGTAAAATACAGGAGGGTGATTCGTCTAGTGCCGAGAAGAAACCCTTTAAGAAGGAATCCAGTGTTGTTTACAATTTAAAAAATCAGAATAGACCTGAACACTGCCAAGTTGTTAATGCGGTGGTTATATCAAGACCTGCTGGTGTTCCTCAGCGCAACAATCAGCCAAGGGCCGAGAGGCCACGAAGACAATTCACTCAGCTTAACATGACGTTATCTCAGATTCTACCACAGTTACTAAAGACCAACTTGGGGATTCCGAAGGAGGCCCCGAAGAGTCCAAATACAACATCACCAATGTACGATGCAAATGCCCGCTATGCTTTTCACTCTAATAGCCCGGGGCATGATACAGATAACTGTTGGGTCTTGAAGAACAAAGTACAGGACTTGATTGATGCGAAGGAGATTGAATTCGAAGCACCTGAAAGACCTAATGTTCTGACTGCTCCTATGCCCAAGCATGGAGTAAATGTTATAGATGAAGACTTGTTTGTGGTTTCTGTGAAAGACATTGTTACTCCCTTAATGACTGTAAAGAAGAACCTTTTGCTAGCCGGTTTATTTCCGGGTTGTGGCGAAGGTTGCCATCTGTGTGTCGTTCTACCTACTGGTTGCCATCTTTTGAAGTCAGGTGTCCAACGCCTGATGGATAATAAAGAGATTGTGTTTGAGAAGACTGTTGTTCCTTTGGTTCCTACTGAAGAAGTTGCTATAATCACCATTTTCGACAATTCTTCCAAGGCTTCCTCGAGAAAGCCTGTTAGAATTACATCCGTTCCAAGAATCGCACCATTGATCATCATTGTTCCTGGGCTTATCCCCTATACATCCAATAAAGATGTCCCTTAGCATTACGGGGCTGACGTATATTATCACGGAATTAAGCAAGACTTGAGTGCTGAAGAGGCTGATACTGACGTCAGCAATATTGTGGGATCTAGTAAAGTCACCCGCAGCGGAAGGCTTTTCTCCCCTGAGATCTCTCCACCAGTTGTTCGGAAACTTGTTGTCATTATGCCTGCCAGTGTACCTGCTACTATTCTTGTTCAAGTTCCCATTCTTACCCCTGTTGCCTAGTCATCTGACACTCGGGGAAAAGGGACCACTGATGAGCCTGCCCGGACGGAGGCACCAAAGACAATTACTGTTGAAGCCTCTAGACAAGAGATGGAGGAAATTCTGAAGATTATCAAAAAGAGCGACTATAATGTAGTCGAGCAGCTGGGGTAAACCCCATCCAAAATCATTATGTTGTCTCTGTTGCTATGCTCAGAAGCCCATGCCAAGGCTCTGATTGCTTTCCTGAAGACTGCACACGTACCGCAAGAAACATCAGCTGATCAGTTTAAAGATTGCGTGGCTAGTCTGACTGCTGATAATGGGTTGGGTTTCTCTGACACCGACCTGCCTGCTAAGGGGAGGAATCACAATGATGCCCTGCATGTCTCCATTGAATGCAGGGGCACCACTCTAGCCTATGTATTGGTGGATACTGGTTCCTCATTGAACATTTTACCTAAGAAAGCTCTAGACCGGTTGGACTGTGAGGGTTTAGAGTTGAAGCCAAGTAACATTGTTGTCAGGGCCTTTGATGGGTCAAAGAGAATGGTACATGGAGAAGTGGATATTCCAGTGAAGGTTGGTTCTCAGGTCTTTGCATCTACTTTTCATGTGATGGACATTCGGCCATCCTATTCTTGTTTGTTGGGTTGCCCATGGATCCACAAAGTTGGGGCAGTCACTTCTACGCTCCACCAGATGCTGAAGTACCCAGTCAAAGGGAAAATTGTTACGGTACGAGGAGAGGAGGAGTACATGGTGAGCCACCTCAACTCTTTCTGATATGTAGAGATGGATGGGGAGTTCATTGAAACCCCGTTTCAACACTTTGAAGAGGTTCCCCAGACATTGGCGTCAGCTGAAACTGTTACTGAAGATCCTCCAATGAAGATGGCTTCCCTCAAAGATGCTCGGGCTATTGTTGAGAAAGGTGGGTGTGCAAATTGGGGCCAACTCCCTGATTTTGCACATAAGACTAACAAGTTTGGTTTGGGTTTCACTGCAGAAGCTCAAAGGGCTGTTCGGAGTGCACGGATCGGAAAAGCTCCCCTGTTCATCAGCAATTCAGGAGTAAATGCCATTGAAGACGATGTTGAAGAATCTGAGTTCGACAGTTGGATCTACCCAACTACTGATGGTGGACTAATCAACTGGACAACAAAGGACTTCATCCCAATTTCTTTTGTTACCTAGTAATGAAACTTTTGTTTTGAGTTTGTAACAGACAATGTTTTAAACTTTATGGCCCGGTGTCTTACCCGGGGAACCGTGGCTTCATTTGAGAGGGCTTTATGTGTGTCATCTACATATATCATTAATAAAAGCATTGGACGTTTCTTGCATTTCAAATTTTGCGCTCCTTGTTTTTCTTTTATTATACATTGCAAAATAGCTATTTTACACACACTCACATATACAGGTCAACATCCACTCTGGATCCCACTGATAACGACTCTGCTACTGCCAGTTATGACTTCGAAAGTCCGATCAACTTAGCCGAAGACGAAGGTGAAGATGATTGTGAAGTGCCTGGTGAACTTGCTAGACTGTTACTTCAGGAAGAGAGGGATATACAGCCGCATGAAGAGCCAGTAGAATCAGCGAATCTGGGTATAGAGGTAGACAAGAAAGAGGTCAAGATCGGTGTAAATCTGGAAGCTAGTGTTAAACAACGGTTGATTCAAATGCTGAGTGACTACGTTGAGATCTTTGCCCGATCTTATGAAGATATGCCTGGGTTGGATATTGATATTGTAGTTCACCGATTGCCTACCAAGGAAGACTGTCCTCCAGTGAAACAGAAGGTCCGTCGAATGCGCTCGGATATGTCTGAGAAAATCAAGGCTGAAGTGATGAAGCAGTTCGACGCCGGTTTTCTAGCAGTTACTTCTTACCCACAGTGGGTGGCCAACGTGGTTCATGTGCCGAAGAAGGATGGTAAAGTTCGAATGTGTGTTGACTATAGGGATCTGAATAGAGCAAGTCCCAAGGATGACTTCCCTCTACCTCATATCGACGTTCTGGTTGACAACACCGCTCCACATAAGGTCTTCTCCTTTATGGATGGTTTCTCCGGTTATAATCAGATTAAAATGGCTCCCGAAGACATGGAAAAGACGACATTTGTTACTCAATGGGGTACCTTTTGCTACAAAGTCATGCCTTTTGGATTTAAGAATGCTGGGGAAACATATCAGCGTGCCATGGTCGCTTTGTTCCATGACATGATCCATCATGAGATTGAGGTATACGTCGACGACATGATTGCAAGATCCCAAACTGAGGGAGAACATCTGGACCATCTTCAGAAGCTGTTTGACAGGTTGAAGTTGTACAAGCTGAGGTTAAACCCGAACAAGTGCACCTTCGGGGTGAGATCTGGTAAGCTGCTGGGTTTCGTTGTAAGTGATAAAGGTATTCAAGTGGATCCTGCAAAGGTGAAGGATATACAGGAAATGCCAGCTCCTCGAACAGAAAAATAAGTCATAGGCTTTTTGGGACGTCTGAACTATATTGCCCGATTCATCTCACACCTAACTGCTACTTATGAGCCAATCTTAAAGCTACTGAAGAAAGATCAAGTGGTAAGATGGAACGATGAATGGCAGGCCGCTTTCGAAAGAATCAAAGAGTATCTCCAAGAACCTCTTATTCTGATGCCGCCAGTTGAAGGGAGACCTTTAATCCTATACTTGACAGTACTCGACAATTCAATGGGGTGTGTGCTGGGACAGCATGACGAGTCTGGCCGAAAAGAGCATGCTATTTATTACCTTAGCAAAAAGTTTACCGACTACGAGACCCGATACTCGTTGCTCGAGAAAACTTGCTACGCTTTGGCATGGGCTGCTCGCCGGCTGAGACAGTATATGCTGACTTATACTACTCTATTAATATCAAAGATGGATCCAATCAAGTATATCTTCGAGAAGCCTGCCTTGTCCGGAAGAATAGCAAGATGGAAGATGATCTTGACTGAGTATGAAATCCAATACACAACCCAAAAGGAAATCAAGGGAAGTGTGTTGGCAGATCATTTGGCACATCAGGCAGTGGATGATTACCAGTCTATGAACTTTGAAATCCCGGATGAGAGTATCATGATAGTGACTAACTGTGAGACACCTGGGCCGGATGAAGGACCTGAGGAAGGATCCCGATGGTCTATGTACTTTGATGGAGCTTCGAACGTGTTGGGTAATGGCATTGGCTCTGTGATCATATCTCCTAAAGGCTCTCATACTCCGTTTACCGCCCGACTATGTTTCAACTGCACCAACAACATGGCGGAGTATGAAGCGTGCATCATGGGTCTTCGAATAGAAATTGACCAAAGGATTAAGTTTCTAAGTGTTTTCGGAGATTCCGCTCTCGTGATCAGTCAGATCAAAGGCGAGTGGGATACGAAACATCCAAATCTTATTCCTTAAAAGGAGTATATATTGACGTTGCTTCCACACTTCGAGGAGATAACCTTTGAACACTTCCCTAGAGAGGAGAATCAGTTGGCAGACGTGTTAGCTACGATGTCTTCTATGTTCAAAGTCAATTGGGACAACGAAGCTCCCCAGATTATCATTGAAAGGTTGGACGTACCTGCACATTCCTGCGACATTGAGGCTGAAGAGATAGCACATAAACCCTGGTTTCAT
The DNA here is from genome assembly GCA_948472305.1 of Vicia faba. Lineage (NCBI taxonomy): Eukaryota > Viridiplantae > Streptophyta > Magnoliopsida > Fabales > Fabaceae > Vicia > Vicia faba. Next base: position 839,927,359 of record OX451736.1, on the reverse strand, counting down.
GAGGTGATGAGGTGTCTTGAGGCTCACGAATACCCTGAGGGTGCATCTGTTAATGACAAGAAATTCCTAAGAAGGTTCACGACAAAGTTCTTCATCAGCAATGGTATCCTTTACAAGCACAACCATGATTCAACCTTACTGCGTTGTATGGATAAGAACGAAGCAGAAAGGATTATGACAGAGTTACATGAAGGTACTTTCAGAACTCATTCCAGTGGACACACCATGGCAAAGAAAATCCTTCGGGCAGGATACTATTGGTCCACCATGGAAGCCGACTGTTATCAACATTCTCGGACCTGTCACAAGTGCCAAGTCTATGTTGATAAGGTGCACATACCTCCAGTATATCTGAATGTCTTGACGGCACCTTAGCCTTTCGCAATGTGGGGCATTAATATGATCGGCGAGATCAGACCTACAACATCTAACGGGCATCGTTTCATCTTGGTAGCAATTGATTACTTTATGAAGTGGGTTGAAGCAGCTTCATTTGCTACAGTGACCAAGAACGTCGTGGCACGGGTCATTCGACATAACCTGATCTGTCGATATGGTGTACCAGAAAGGATCATTACAAACAATGGTACAAATCTCAGCAATAAGATGATCACCGAGCTCTACAAGCAGTTCAAAATACAGCATCACAACTCTTCTCCCTACCAACCGAAGATGAATGGGGCTGTTGAAGCGGCTAATAAAAACATTAAGAAGATTGTGCAGAAGATGACGGTGACGTACAAAGATTGGCACAAGATGTTACCGTTTGCTCTTCATGGGTACCGTACCTCAGCACGAACGTCAACAGGGGCAACACCCTATTCCTTGGTATACGGCATGGAGGCAGTCTTTCCCATTGAAGTTCAGATACCCTCTCTTCGGATTATGAAGGACACAGGTTTGAGCGAAGATGACTGGATTCAGACCCGACTTGATCAACTGAACCTAATTGACAAAAAGAGACTTACTGTTATTTGTCATGGTTAGACGTACCAAAAACGGATGATCAAGGCATTTAACAAGAAAGTTAGACGACAAGAGAATCAAGTTGGGGACCTGGTTATCAAGCGCATCATACTGCCACAAGGTGATCCCAGGGGCAAATGGACCCCTACTTACGAAGGGCCATTTGTGGTTAAGAACATCTTCTCATGAGGAGCTATGATTCTAACCACCATGGACAGTGACGACCTTCCTCACCCCGTCAATGCAGACATAGTGAAAAAATACTACGCATAATCAAAGACCCGCTAGGTCGACTGGCCTAGGCAAAAATAAGGGCTTCCCGGTGAACCAAAAGGGTTCGGGCAAAAATAAGGGATGAAAATGAAAAAATTTGTACACCCGGCAAGTCGAAAACCTGAAAAGGCGGCTTGGGAAAAAAAGGGCATCCCGGTGGATTGAAAACCCGAAAAGGCGGCCCAGGCAAAAATTAGGGATCAAAGCATAACACTATGTCTCATTGGATCACCTTGCAACCAGAATTCGGTATCGACTATCAAGCTCGGACGACACTAATCAATCTGATCTACCTTCAACCAAGTAGCAAAGTGATGAGATGCTCGAGGACATAAGGGGAATAGCAGAGTTGGAACCCAGTGGGATTATTCACATAGCTGTTTTGTTTTTTTCTTCATAAATTATGTAAATACCATTTGCTCGGCGTCGTTCTCTTACTAAGACGTCAGCCTCTTGTACAAAAACGCCTATTTACAGGACAAACTTCAAAATCAATACAATTCATTTTCAAAGAAATTTCAAACTATTTTTTCCTTATTCTGTTTTGTTTTGCAAAGAACGTCCAATGTTCATTTTTGATATATGCATTTGACATTAATTGTTGCTCATAAATATTTACATGCGAAACAAAAGACCATTACTTGTAATATCAGAAATAGGGGCAAATAAGAATTGCCCAAACTGTACAGTTGCTCTGTCCACCAGGTACAAGGTAAATTCAGCTGAAGAATATAGTTGAGATGCATTCACTCCCTGCAGAATTAGACAGTAATGTTAACTCTCCCCAGCTGGGACTTGCAACTATAGATCGGTAATATTCTCCCCAAGCAAAGTTTATCTACCATAAACACTGAAAAGGATTAATATCCCCGACAGTCTTAATATTCCCCAGCGGAGTATAAGAGTATTCCCTGGCAGAATGCAAAATATCCCCAGTGGAATCTGAAATTTTTCCAGCGCAGTCTGAAAAAGCTTCCCCAGTGGAATTTGGAGAATCATCCCCAATAAACTTTGGATGATTGTCCCTAGCAAGTTCAAAGGATTATCCCCATAAGAGTCTAAAAGGTTATCCCCAGTGAAGCCGCAACTGAAAGATCATCCCCAGCGGAGTTCTTTCCCTTCACAAACAAGAACTCAATCCCCAACAGGATTCAGTATCACCAGCAACGGTAATTCGTCCCCAGCGGAATTTATCGATGGAATCCTCAGCAGAGCATCTCTTCCCCACAGAGTAATCTCCTCATCAGTTTATTCCTCAACAGAGTTATCCTCTCCTGCAGGTCTATTCTCGCAATCATCTTTGTTCGCTATCTCCAGCGAAAATGAAGAATCCAGCTCTATTCTCCAGCAGCTATCCGATATTTATTTTCCCCAGCTAAAAACATTACACTACATACATCATGACACATGCATATACGCATCGTACAACACAATCTCATTTATTTTGAGAACATCATTGCTTGATACATATCATGCATTGCATACAGCTAACCTTTACCTTTCAGGGAGGATGTGGTTAAATTCTCACAAAATTCAAAGCTATGAAGCTTTTACCTCAGTCGAATTACTGACCAGTTCTTAAATCTCAACAGAATTATCCTCAGTTGAATTACAGACAAGGTCCTAAATCTCGACAAAGTTCCTCCATCGAAATACAGACGAGTTCTTAAATCTCAGCAGAGTTTTCTCAGTTGAATTACGGGCAAGTTCTTAAATCTCAATGAAGATGTTTCCCTCGTCCGGATTACTGACCAGTTCTTAAATCTCAACAGAGTTTTTCTCAAGTTGAAGTACAGACAAGGTCCTAAATCTCGACAAAGTTCCTCCGTCGAATTACAGACGAGTTCCAAAATCTCAGCAGAGTTTTCTCAGTTGAATTACGGGCAAGTTCTTAAATCTCGATGAAGATGTTTCCCCCAGTCGAATTATTGACAAGTTCTTAAAACTCAGTAGAGATGTTCTCTCAGTTGAAGTACAGACAAGGTCCTAAATCTCGACAAAAAAGTTCCTCCGTTGAATTACAGACGAGTTCCTAAATCTCAGCAGAGAAGTTTTCTCAGTTGAATTACGGGCGAGTTCTTAAATCTCGACGAAGATGTTTCCCCAAGTCGAATTACTGACAAGTTCTTAAAACTCAGCAGAGATGTTCTCTTAGTTGAAGTAAAGACAAGGTTCTAAATCTCGACAATTTTCCTCTGTTGTAGTATGGACAAGTTCTTAAATCTCAACAGAATTATCCTCTGTTGAAGTACAAACAGTTCCTAGATCTCGATGAAGATGTTTCCCTTAGTCGAAGTACTGACCGATTCTTAAATCTCAACTGAATTAGTCTCAGTTGAATTACAGATAAGGTTCTAAATCTCGACAATTTTCCTCCATCGTAGTGTGGACAAGTTATTAAATCTCAACAAAATTGTCCTCCATTGAAGTACAGACAGTTCCTAGATCTCGATGAAGATGTTTCACTCAGTCGAAGTACTGACCGGTTCTTAAACCTCAACTGAATTAGTCTCGGTTGAATTACAGGTAAGGTTCTAAATCTCGAAAATTTTCCTCCTTCGTAGTGTGGACAAGTTCTTAAATCTCAACAAAATTATCCTCCGTTGAAGTACAGACAGTTCCTAGATCTCGATGAAGATGTTTCCCTCAGTCGAAGTACTGACCGGTTCTTAAATCTCAACTGAATTAGTCTCGGTTGAATTACAGATAAGGTTCTAAATCTCGACAATTTTCCTCCGTCGTAGTGTGGACAAGTTCTTAAATCTCAATAGAATTATCCTTCGTTGAAGTACAGACAGTTCCTAGATCTCGATGAAGATGTTTCACTCAGTCGAAGTACTGATCGGTTCTTAAATCTCAACTGAATTAGTCTCGGTTGAATTACAGATAAGGTTCTAAATCTCGACAATTTTCCTCCGTCGTAATGTGGACAAGTTCTTAAATATCAACAGAATTATCCTCCGTTGAAGTACAGACAGTTCCTAGATCTCGATGAAGATGTTTCCCTCAGTCGAAGTATTGACCGGTTCTTAAATCTCAACTGAATTAGTCTCGGTTGAATTACAGATAAGGTTCTAAATCTCGACAATTTTCCTCCGTCGTAGTGTGGACAAGTTCTTAAGTCTCAACAGAATTATCCTCTGTTGAAGTACAGACAGTTCCTAGATCTCGATGAAGATGTTTCACTCAGTCGAAGTACTGACCGGTTCTTAAATCTCAACTGAATTAGTCTCAGTTGAATTACAGATAAGGTTCTAAATCTCGACAATTTTCCTCCGTCATAGTGTGGACAAGTTCTTAAGTCTCAACAGAATTATCCTCCGTTGAAGTACAGACAGTTCCTACATCTCGACGAAGATGTTTCACTCAGTCGAAGTACTGACTGGTTCTTAAATCTCAACAGAATTAGTCTCAGTTGAATTACAGATAAGGTTCTAAATCTCGATAATTTTCCTCCTTCGTGGTGTGGACAAGTTCTTAAATCTCAACAGAATTATCCTCCATTGAAGTATAGACAGTTCCTAGATCTCGATGAAGATGTTTCACTCAGTCGAAGTGTGGACGAGTTCTTAAATCTCAACTGAATTAGTCTCGGTTGAATTACAGATAAGGTTCTAAAACTCGGCAATTCTCCTCAGTCGAAGTACTGACCGGTTCTTAAATCTCAACTGAATTATCCTCGGTTGAATTACGGATAAGGTTCTAAATATCGACAGATTTCCTCCAGTTGAATTACGGACAAGTTCTTAAAACTCAACAGAGATGTTCTCTCAGCTAAGATACAGGCAAGTTCCTAAATCTCAACAAAGATCAGGCTTCCCCAGCGGAATCTTCCACAAGAACAGGTATACAAGCTCTCGCTAAGGAATCTCTTATGCGATCGACACTCCTTCAGGTGGCATCTGCAAGACCATCCCCTTGTCAGCAATCTCCAAATGGCATTTGTAAGCCCATTCCCGACATCACAAGGTTGATACCACTTCATGCGAGTGCAAATTTCTGGGCACTCTAGTGTTCAATCATCTTCCACCTTCGGATCACGAAAGGCACGAAAGCCAATCTACATCCTCAGGTTTAAGAAGATTGAACAGGGGCAGCTGTTGTACCCCAAAATTTGCCCTCTCATATTTCTCAAGATATTGCAAGAAAAATCTCCAAGTGGCTCAAGGTAGCTCAAAAGTCGGTCAGACAAGCTATCTCCTAAGGCATTCTACCCCAAATTAGGGTTTTGTGTTGCATCAAGATCCTTGAATCCAAATGACCTCAAGTGCTCAAAATTTTCCTAATATACTCTCAAGATCATCCATGCCAAATTTCAATCCTTGCAGAGGAAGTTTGCTCAGTCAATTGCTCAAGGGTCTAAAAATCGACTGTGCTAGGGCAAAAGTCAACTGTGACCCAAATACAGTCAAACTTCAAGATTTTTTGTCAACATTCTAGTTTTGAACGTTATTTCATCATTTGATCAAGGATAGATCATGATTCATCAAGGATTTCTCAAAATTCATCAAGATTCAAAAGTTGCTAAATTAGGGTTTTGCAGGAAAAGTCAACTCAACTTTGACCAAGCATAACTTTCTCATACTTTATGAGAAATGACCCATCCAAATATCATTTTGAATAGGATGAAATTCTCCACAATCCATATTCACACCTCAAGATCAAATTATGCACTCACAAGAAGTTACAAATTTGGATATTATAGGTCATTTTTGAAAGTCAACAAAAACACCTTTTTTGCCAAAGGTTATAACTTGAGCATGGAATATAAAAATGAGATGAGAACAAAAGGGTTGGTTAGAGGACATCTCAAGCTTTCTAAAAAGTCCAATAAAACCTCCAAAAGTTCAAAATTGAAGAAGTTATGCATTGTTGAAGTTGGACATTTTTGCAAAATTGCCAAAAGTCAACTATCCCCAAAACTTCAAATTTTGACAAATGGGCCCATTCTTTTCCACTTGATTTGAGCTTGCATCATTTCCCACGTGTCCTAGCTTCATCCATGAGCTCATATTTCATTTTTATTATTTTATTTTATTTTTTATTGAATTTATTCATTTTAAATCAAATTAAATCATATAAAATCTAGAACTTTGATAACATGAGATCTTTCGGCTATTTCAGGATTTGATTACCATCATTAACATCATCAAAATTGAATCAAACCAATTCATGTGCAACAAGATTGAGATTTTGCAAACTTGGCAAGTTTGTAAAGGGAGAATCAAATCAAATGTGTATGCATTGATATGGGAAGATTTGATTCATAATTCTTACCCTAATACACTACACACTACATAAGCAAGCCAAAGCAATCGAAACAAGGGTTGGAAGCTGCAGGCAGTGGCAAGACAAAACTTGAAAAATTCACTAAAAAGCTTGAAATCAAAATTATAGCTAGAGGCATTTTCAGAAGCCAAGACCTATCCCAATCGCTTCATGGACGTTCACTGAAGCTAAACCAATCCAAAGCAAGCTTGTTCATACGCCAAAACGCGCTGTAAGTGTCACGAAACCCAGCCCTATTCTTGAAATCGTGACTCTCCATTCTTGAATCTATAATGAAAAATACTTACATATTTGTAATCCTCACAACATTTCTAAGTTATTTGCATCATTCAATTTTGTTTATCTAACCTGTAATGTAAAACGTCATAGCTAGAGTTCTTGGAAGCATTTTTGGCGTTTTTCTTTTCAGGTGAAATTAGGCTACAAGATGGACATGGTTGTGACCGGGAGGGAAGGACGAGTACAACCATGCCCTTAGAACTCATTTTTGTGGCCTGGAATGAATTTTGGAATAAGCATGCGCATTTAGCTGTGGATTCAAATCCGTAGGTAATGTTGTTACAGGCCTGAGGACAGGGATGAGTGTGTGTCATCCTCCGGTTGGCCCATTCAAATATTTTTCGCGCACTTTATTTTTCTGATCAATAATTGTTGTTTTGTTTTATTATTATTATTATTTTTTATATTACTAACAAACAAAACAAAGCAGCATAGTGGCAAGGTAAGCGTTCCAATCACTTTCAGGACCTGGGTTCGAATCCCAGGTCCCCGACTTTCTCAATGTTTTTATTCTTGAGGTGATTCAGTGCATATGCCTAGCTACAACATACCATGTGCCCTCGTCCATTCAATGGCCAGATGGCCTAAAGGCCAAATTTGAGAGTTTCAAGCTGAGGGTCCACCATAGGCAAAGTCCACGCATGCTCACCAGATCTCAAAAGTCAAACAAGGGCCAGCGTTTTGGGCTTCCAATTGCTGTTCACACACCCAAATTCAGGCCCATACTCCCTTCTACTCATTTATTTTATTTTGTTTATTTAATTGTTTTATTATTTTCATTTGATTTACTAACCAATTAAAATTCAGTCTTTCATAAAATAAAATCACAAAAAATATTTTTTATTCAATCAAATTTTTATTTTCAAAAAAAAAAGCTAATTAATTAATTTAGGTTTTAATTAGAATAACTTTAACCTATTTTTTTGTAAATAATTAAAATTAAATTAGATTTAATTAGGGTTTAATTACTAACTTAATTATTTTATTTTTTCTTTCTTAAAATAACAAAATATAATTTATTTTAATTAATTAATTAATTAATTTAATTTAGCAATTAATTTAGGATTTATTTCTTTCTTAATTTAAAAAAACAACACAAACCAAAAAAAAGACATTTTCTTTAATCAAAAGGGTCAAAACCCTAAACTCGCATTCGATCTAATTTTTCGCGCGCTTTATTTATTTTTATCATATTAATGTACTTGCCTCTGGTCTGTAATAGTTAATAGGACCTTTATTTATTTTTTATTGCTTTATTTATTTTTAAAGGGTTTGTCTTTGGCGATGTAAATACCCGACGCCTTGTAATTTAAATTCCGCATTTTATTTCCGCAAAATATAACTGTTAGATGTTTGATAATAGGATGTCATGACAAGACTGAATGTTTTAACCTAAAATCAACTTAGATCACCCTTAACATGTACAAAGATAAAAATAATCAAAAACGACACACTCGCACACGCGCACTCTTAGGATACAACCCACTTGGTTGCCTTCATATGCGGTCATTGAGTATAGGTCATTTTAGAGGTCGCCCTTTTGTCTAAAAGATCATAGTCGCCTCGAAACGGTTGCCTCGGATATTGTTGCCTCAAAACAAATGATCTAAGACATTAGGGTTACCACTAAGGCATCCTAACATTGCTTTAGTGACCGTAAGTACCGCATTCGAATTGACCCTCAAATTCCAACGACGGTGCTACCTACTCATCAATAGTAGGATAGCATTGTCTAAAGGAAATTAGCATAGAACGATTCTTTTTTCGAGTAGGTGGATGGTTCTTAGATACTTGCTCTTTCAAAACAAAATCTTTTTCACACTTACACTTTTCAAACAAAGTTTTCAAAAATACTTCATACGCTCTTGAGGATAGAAGCAAGAGTTAAATCGAAGTTTCAAATAAAAACTTTTTCAAACCCACAAGCACAAAGAAAAGCAATTTTGAAAACATTGAGCAAGTACCTAAGAGCCCGTAGATAACTACGGATAGAAAGGGTGCTAATACCTTCCCTTTCTATAATCTAGCTCCCGTACTCAGAAATATCTCGAAAAAGGAAATTTTCTGTGCTTTTTTCCTTTCCTTGTTAGATAAAATAAAAGTCGGTGGAGACTCTTACTTACCGCGACATTTTGCAAAAACAAACGCAAAACACAAAACAGCATTCCAAAAAACTGTCAGTTCTTCCCACCGTATCACAGGTACTACTGGACCCAGGACAAAATTCTTGATTGATCCCTAGCATTAGTTTTGATTTATATTGCTTGTATCATATTTTTGAATAATGTAGGGTTTTAGCTACGAACAAAATCTGTCACTATAGCCTATAGTGACGAAAAACTGTTGTAGGTAAAAATTCCCCACCTAAAATGACGGATCCATGAAGAAGGTGATGGCATGGTGCTCACTGATTCGTCCATCCAAACTGTTGGGGACCCACAGCGCGTGCATTTTTGACATGTGTCCATAGATCTTTATTTGCCTTATGTTATTTTTGTTTTATTTATGTACATGAATGACAAATGGCGCAGATGGCAAGGGTGATAAGCTGGTGAAGGTAAGGACTTGGGTTCGACCCCAGGTCTAGGCATTTTGTATTTTCTTAACATTTCCTGCAGGATCCCATGCGTTGCTCCTCCAGATGTTCACCCTGCATCCTCAGATCCCACCCTTTGGATCATCTCAAAGCAGACCCAATGCTCTAGAATTGAAGATCCATGGTGCACTCCCTGAATGCTGATCACACTGGAATGCACGTTGGACAACTGGGCCAACACAACTTGGGCCTAACAATTCAGCTTCACACCCCCAGATTACTTACAACAGCAGTAAGCCCATTTTCTGAACTCTTTTGATTTTTCTTATTTTATTTTCATTATTTAGTTTAATGACTTTTTAATCATTTTTTTATTATTTATAAAAAATCATAAAATCATAAAATCACAAAAATAGAATTAGGGTTTTTATAATTAAAATTGATTTTTGAAAATTAATTATTTTAATTATTTCAACATTGATTATTTTGTTTAATAAAATTAATTAGAAAATTAGGTTTAACTTGCAAATTTCAACTATTTTTCTCAATAAAAAATACAAAAATATTTTTTAATTAATTAGACTTTTTAGGCTTCTAATTTGTTCCCGACTTAACTTTCGCGCCTTTATTTATTTTAACTTTATTTTTCCAATTGTTGTAATTGCCCCGAGTTTGTAATAGCTTTTAACTTAGGTTTATCATTGCTTTCATTTACTGTTTCAATTCCCCAAGTTTGGTCATGTAACCCCCTCCCCAAAGCCTTGTAATAGCTAGGTTTAAAATTCGCGCACTTTATTTTCTGCTACTATTAACTGTTAGATGATTGATAATAGGATTGTATGCAAAAGATCAATAATTTAAAACAGTAGAACACCCTAAATGCGCAAGATAAATGAAACTGAAAACAAACACTTGCACATGTTCACTCTTAGGGTATATCCCCACTTCGGTTCCCTTCGGTAAACAGTCATAAAGTATAGGGAGTTTTAGTGGTTGCCCTCTAGTCCCAAAAGATCAAAAATGACCCATTCGAATGTTGCCTCGGAAATATCTTTAGGACTCTAGGGTAATTAATAAGGTTTCTATTGTACCCCAAAATTTGCCCTCCCATATTCTTCAAGAATTGCAAAGAGCATGCTTCAAAATCTCCCCAAGAATTGCACAGTCAAAAACGCTAATTGCTCAACAGTCAACTGTAGGGGCAAAATGGTCATTTGACAGTCAAAAGTTCAAATTTTTGGTCAACATCTTATTTTGAAGCCACAAACATCATTTGATCAATTCTTGATCATGATTTTCAAGGCATGGCTCAAAAAGTCTCAAGATGCAAAAGTTTCCATATTTGGACAGTTGAAAAAGTCAACTGTAACTTGACCAAGGCATAACTTCCACATGGTTCATCAGAAAAATTCCATCCAAAGCTCATTTTGAATAGAAAGACATTTCCTACAACTCCTCTTCACACTTCAAGTCCAAGAAATGCTCTCACAAAAAGTTATCAATTTCAACATTATAGGTCATTTTCAAAAGTCAACAAAAAGGCACTTTAAGTCAAAGACCATAACTTGAGCTTGGTAAATCAAAATGACATGGGACCAAAGGCATTGGTTAGAGGACTTCAAGACCTTTCCAAAATGTCCAAGAACATGATCAAAGCTTAAAAATTGAGCAAGATATTCCTTGTGGAAGTTGGGAAATTTTTGGGAATTTTGAAAAGTCAACTTTACTTCAAATGCCTCAAAATTGCTAATGGGCCACATTTTCTTCCAAGATTCATCATCCAAAGGCTATGCACGACCATTTGGCCCAAAGGGGATTTATTTCATCATTTTTTATTATTTATTTGAATTTTTAATCACCATTAATTCATTTAATAAAATAAAATATGAAAAAAATACTAAACAAATGTATTTGAATCTTTTTATGCAGCACATGCCCTCATTGGTTACTCAAGATTCGTGCACATCAAAAAAGGAAGGATTTGGCCATGATTGGTATCAAAACACATGGAAAAGATTTGAAAATATTTCATTAAAAATCAAATATTGGATTCATCAAAACATGGATCTTTTGGCTTGAATTCTTACCCTAATCCATTGGCATACATAAGCTGATCATAACCCTAAAGCTCACAACCAGAAAGCTGCGCCTAAGAACCAAAACCAACTTTGCATTTTTCATCAAATTTTTCAAAACTGAAAACGATATTGCTGGGAGTTTCAAAGCTTCTAACCAATTTCAATAGCTTGCCAAGGCTTCAAGGAACCTAACTGCATCCTTTTTCAATCCCCACGCATCAAGAACTGGTATATAGAACTCAAAATTCCTCATACTTTATGCATAATCGTATTTGAATTTCTGGGCACTTTCCATACATTTTGATTGTTGTTTTATACTAACATGGACCTTCTGAGTCTATTGATATGGTTCAATTGAGTTTTCGTGCCTTATATGGGAATCCACCATTGGAGCCTTCTAGGTTTTCAGAGGACAAAAATTAGGGCTTTGCGTTTGGGAAAAAATTGGCCAACAAGACCTGGACCACTGAACTCACGACCTTCACACGAATTGATTACAATAGTCGCGCTCAATTTATGAGCCACCATACGCTAATCGCTATTATCCTGTTCTTCATTTAGTGGGGGTTTAAAACCCCCGCTATCTAACTATTTTTTTTCAGGGCAAAACACACAAACGAGGAAGAAGATGAGTTGTCATAGCCAGGTTGGATCATTCAAATGCTTTAGCGCGTTTTTTTCGTTTCTACCAATAAGCGTGCTTTTTCACATATAATAATATTATCTCATTATATTCATGAATGAACACGCGACTCAGTTGGTGGAAAGCATCGTTGGCAAGCTTTGGGACCTGGGTTCGATTCCCAGGTCCCCCATATTTCTCTATGTTTTTCACTTTTCCATGTTCAGGTGATCAATACGCCCAGGGGTTCACCATGCACTCTCATCAATGGATTGCCAAGTGTCCATGAACATCCATCCAGTGGCTAGCATCTGCATTCCACCATGCACCTTAGTCAGCTATTCTCTACGTGGCCATTAAAAGTCAAACAAGGCCAGGAATTGATTGGGCCTGATTGCTACAAAAACACCTCCATTGGGTCAACAAACCCCCTCCTGTTTGCATTTCTCTCTTTCATTCTTTTATTTATTTATTTATTTGTTTTAATTCATTTGTTTTCATTTAATTCCTCTAAATTAATATTTTCATAACATAAAAATACCCAAAAAAATTCAGAAACTATAAAATAAAAAATATGCTTTTATGTTTAATTCACTAACATTTTTGTAAATAAATTTTATTAATTGATTTAGTTTTAATTCTAGGTTTAATTTTAAATGTTTTTTTTTATATAAACTAAAAAATGTAGAATTAGGGTTCTAAATATTTTTATTCTTTTTCTTTTCTTTCATCATAATTAATAATTAATTATTTATTTTTGTAAATAAATTGCCATGTAAATAATTAGGTTAAAATTAGGATACAAACTTAAATATTTTTTAATAAATTAAAAATAGTTTAGAATTAGGTTTTAATTCCATTAATTCTCATTAAACTCCATAAAATGCAAAAACTCCAAAAATTCTTTCTTTTATTTTCTTTTAATCAATTTCATGATTCCAATTTAATTTCCTTAAAAGGGTCCAACGCCCTCGCATTCGATCATAATTCTATTTCGCGCGCTTATTTTATTTCCTTTTTATAAATTTCATGTAATTCTCCCAAAGCCATGTAATAGATTAATTAGGGTATTTATTTTCCGCATTTTGTTTTATTTCAAATCGGGTCTTGGGTTAATTTGGCGATGTAGACCCGCGCCTTTGTAATAGCGTAGGACCTTTTAATTCCGCATCTTTTAATTGTTAATTAATTCGCATGAAAGAATGAATGCCAAAAATAAAAATAAAGCGTAGATCACCAATGCATGAACAAGACAAAAATATCTGAAAACGACACACAAATCACACACCACCCCTAGGGTATGCCTCACTGTTGCCTTGCCCCTCGAAAGGTGGTCGTCGAGTAGAGGATGTTTTAGTAAGTCCTCATGTCCATGAACATGGCATGGGGGTAGCTTCTAAGGTGTCTTCCTATTGCTCCGATGATCACCATGTCCCGAACCCTCGAATTGACCCGAACACCTCCAACGGTGGTGCTACCTACCTCTCAATGGTGGGATGGCACTACTTCAAGGACATTTACACAGACGAATTCCTTAGGGTAGGTAGAGAACTCGTAGATACTTGCTCTAATTTCCAAACAAATCAAAAAAATACTTTTCATACCGACACTTTTCAAAAAGCTTTCGAAAGCAATTTTTCAAACACTCTTGAGGACTGATACAAGAGTCGAACTGAAATTTTCAAAGAAACTTTTTTAAACCCACAGTTGAAAAGCAAACAAACAATTTTGAAAACACAAATGAGCAAGTACCTAAGAGCCCATGGATAACCATGGATAGAAAGGGTGCTAACACCTTCCCTTTCTATAAATCTACCTCCCGAACCGAGAGCAATCTCTATAAGGAATTTTTCTGTGCTTTTGTCCTTTCCATGTTGGAGAAAATAAAAGACGGTGGCGACTCTTGCTTCCGCGACATTTTGCGAACCAGCGTTAAACAGTCAGTTCCAGATTCGCCGATCACAGAACTGGCGACTCTGCTGGGGAGTATACTTAAAGTGAGGTGTACCTTAGGATAGTTCATAACTATGTTTTCAATTGCTTTGACTTGTTTGCTTTATTATTATGGGTTGCATGGGAGTTACATAGATCCTAACCCGGATCTGGGGATACCCTTTTAGGTAGCATAAGCTGTGAGGGACCTGTCCGACGTAGACCGACACGGGTGAAGCAGTGGCTACGTTGGTGTGGCACCTTGGTCTGTACTGATATCCCTTGTGTTGCAACGAGGAGAATATGGGTCTTCTGAGGAGTCATTAAGCACCAACAGACCTTAGAACCTTAAAAAGACACAACTTGGCCATTAGAACAGTAGCAGTATGCTACGCCCATTGAGGCTAAACTCTCGTGATGGTTCTGGCTGCAAGAAAAGATTGTGATGCTGGAGTTATGACCGATTGAGGGTAGTCAATGATATTGGGATCCCCTAAGAACCCGGTTACTTTGATAGGACAGGTATGAACCAACAAACTGAAAGAGGGTAATACCTAGACCTCATGCCGACCTAAACTTTAGGGGCTTGTCTTATGTGACTTGTGTGCCTTACCATGTTTGCCTTGTAAATATTTGTGGTGTGCTTTATCATAACATCATAACATCATGAGCATTACATGCATCCTGCATAAGGACTGACCATTTCAAAGACAAGAGGGTTTCACCTTTGCTCTGTTTTGTAGGGCATCATGATGCCTGTGCGAAGGAATACTATCCGGTTCAACTTTGTTCACTCACCTGAGTTGCTTGAAGAGTTGGTTAGCAGAATTCCAAATACCACTTCCTTCATTCAGAGGCATGGTTCTCTTCTCAGTTTAGTCACTGCAAAGCGGGATCAACAGTTGATGAGTGTCCTGACCCAGTTCTATGACCCTCTGTACCAATGCTTCACCTTTCAAGACTTCCAGCTGGTCCCTACCCTGGAAGAGTTCTCTGATCTGCTTGGCATCCCTATCTTGGATCAGACTCCCTTTACTGGTTGGGAAAAGACCCTCAGGCTTGAGGAGGTTGCTGCAGCTCTTCCTTTGACCCATCAAGAAGTAATGGACAACTGGGTGACTAGAAGCGGAGTTAAGGGTTTCTTGGCCAAGTTTCTGATTGGTAAAGCTAACAGTTTCTGGAATGACTTGGACTTTAGGGCATATGAAGACATCTTGGCTCTCTTAATCTATGGGCTAGTCTTATTTCCTAATCCTGACAACTTCATCAATGTCACTGCCATAAGGATCTTCATGTCTCAGAATCCTGTGCCCACTCTCTTGGGTGACATCCTGCAACAACTTTGTGCTCGTACTGCCCGAAGACGAGGAACTCTATGGTGTTGTATCCCTTTGTTAGTGAGGTGGTTTATTTCGCACCTCCATAAGTTCGTACTGAAGAACCAAGAAGGAAGAGGTTGGGCTCATAGGTTAATGTCTCTCACTGATAAAGACATCATTTGGACTTTCAGAGGTTTGGATGAGGTAGCTGTTATTGATTGTTGCGGAGAATACCCTAATGTTCCTTTGATTGGTACTCAAGGAGGGATCTCCTACAATCCATGTCTAGCGCTCCGTCAGTTTGGAAGAGCCAGAAGAGCAGGGCCTCATGAGATGTTGGTGCCTCACATCAGTTTTGAGTTTCAGGTGGATAGTGACGAGCTGCGTCGTAGGTTCATCAAAGCTTGGGACAAAGTTCATAAAGCTGACCCACAAGAGCTGGGGCCAAAGACTTCTCTACCTATGGAAGCCTACTACAAATGGGTTCGCATCCGTGCTCAGAAGATAGGTATGCCATACGAAGCTGTCAGACCCGTCATTCTTGAGTATCCTGACAAAGATGGAGCTTCTCCAACTGTCCTCCCTCCTCAGATACCTACTGATTATGAGACATTAAAGAGGTCTTGGTCGCAACTGCGAGAAGAACGGGATTCGTATCGGGAAAAATTCAATGAGCAGGAATTGAAGATCTAGAAGCTGACAAAGCAGCTGGAGAATGAGCGAGCTCTGAATGATTACATCCGTACTGAGAAGAGGAGACCATGGGATCAATAAGGAGCTCTGGATGTTCTTTTATAGTTTTATTTCCCTTTTCAGTATTTCCCTTTTATGTAACTCCTAAGGGCAATCTGTTGAACAATTTAAGTTTCAAAGTTGAATCTAATGAAGTGTGTTCCTTTTTGTTTACAAAGTTGATTCCCGATTGTCTTTGAAAACATAAATCATACGCACCCCATTCATCATGTGCATAGCAGGTTTTCTTCTTTTCAGGTTGCTTACTGTTCTTCGCTGTTTATTTCAGCATCATGAACCCTGACTCATCATCAACCGAGATGTCTATCAAGGCCCTTCAGGCGCAGAACGCGCAATTTCAGGAACTGGTCATGGGTTTGGCTCAAGGCCAAGAAGAGCTGAAGGCTTTACTCCTGAAGAAGGAGAAGAAGAAGAAGAAGAGAAATGTTCTTTTCAACTCGGGCCGAAGGTTTGGCAACACTCTGCAGAATGAAGAGGCTGGTTCTTCTATAGGCAAGAGTAGTCCCCAAGGGGGAAAAAGTCCCAGTCCGGTAGTCTCTGACAACGAGACTGACTTTAATGAGGAGCAGTATCCTCCGGCTGAAGACCGGTATAAGCAGTTGGAAGACAGACTGAATGCAATGGAGATCCAACAAGTGCCTGGGCTGGATTTCGGAGACTTGGGCTTATCTACTGGTGTGATTATTCCTCACAAGTTTAAGGCACCATCTTTCACCAAGTATGACGGGGCGTCTTGTCCCAAGTTACACCTCAGATCTTATGTGCAGAAGATTCAACCGTACTCAGTGGACAAAAATTTGTGGATCCACTTCTTCCAGGAGAGTCTTTCAGGGACTCATCTCGAATGGTTCTATCAGCTGGATGGGACCAAGGTTCGTAACTGGGAGGAGTTGGCTACTTCTTTTTACAAGCAGTATCAATATAATGCCGACCTTGCTCCTACACGTACCCAACTCCAGGGTATGTCGCTAGGGTCAAGCGAAGGTTTTAAAGAGTATGCGCAGAAGTGGAGGGATCTGGCTGGCAGGGTGCAACCTCCGTTAACTGACCGGGAGTTGGTAGACATGTTCTTGGGGACCCTATCTGGGCCATTTTTCAATCATCTTATCGGTAACTCATCTGCAGGGTTTACTGATCTTATTCTGACTGGAGAGAGAATAGAGGCTGGAATGAAGTCTGGTAAAATTCAGAAGGGTGCATCTGCAAGCTCTGAGAAGAAACCCTTTAAGAAGGAGGCCAGTGCTGTATATGGGTCTAGAAGACAAGAGAAACCTGAGCGCTGCCAATCTGTCAATGCAGTGATGATTGCTAAACCGGCTGCCGCTCCTCGGTTAAGTATGACCCGGTTAAGTATGACCTTATCGCAAATCTTGCCGCAATTGCTATCCACCAATTTGGTGACTGTTAGAGAGGCCCCGAAGGTTGTGAATACGGCTTCTCCCAAATACAATCCAAATGCCCGCTGTGCTTATCACTCCGATAGCCCGGGGCATTCCACTGATGACTGTTGGGCCTTAAGGAATAAGGTGCAAGACCTTATTGACGCAAAAGAGATACAGTTTGAAGCGCCTGAGAGGCCAAATGTGGTGACTGCTCCTATGCCCCAGCATGGAGTGAATGTCGTTGATGAAGATGTATACGCCGTTTCTGTGAATGATGTAGCTACTCCCTTGATGACTGTTAAGAGGAACCTACTGCTGGCCGGTTTATTTCCGGGTTGTAGTGAAGGTTGCCTTTTCTGTGCTGTTTCCCTTTCTGGTTGTCCTTTACTGAAGTTGGGTATCCAAAGCCTGATGGACAGCAAAGAGATTCTGTTCAAGAAGACTGCTGTTCAGTTTGTTCTGGTGGAAGAAGTTTCTGTTGTTACAATCTTTAATAATTCGATCAAGGCTCTCCCGAGGAAGCCGGTTAAAATCATGACTGTCGCACCCGTTGTTATTACTGTTCCGGGGCCCCTCCCCTATGAATCTGATAAGGCTGTCCCCTGGCACTATGGGGCAGACGTGTATATACATGGAATAAAGCAAGAATCCAACACTGGTACCAGCGTCAGCAATATCACTGGTCCAGCCAAAGTTACCCGCAGTGGCAGGCTCTTCTCGCCTGACATTGCACCACCAGCTATTCGAAGACCTCTCACTATAACACCTACAAGTGTACCTGTTCCCGTTTCTGATCAAGTTGTTTCCACTGCTGCCGAGTCATCTAATGCTCGGGGCAAAGGGATTGAAGATGAGCCTGCCCGGATGGAGGCACCAAAATCTGTGACTGCTGAGGCCTCCCAACAAGAGATGGAGGAAATTTTGAAAATAATCAAGAAGAGTGACTTCAATGTTGTTGAGCAGCTGGGGCATACCCCCTCCAAGATCTCAATGCTCTCCTTACTACTGTGCTCAGAGGCCCATGCTAAGGACCTGATTTCATTCCTCAAGACGGCCCATGTGCCACAGGAGACATTTGTTGTCCAGTTTACTGATTGCGTAGCCAATTTGACAACGGACAATGGTTTGGGTTTCTCAGATGCTGACCTTACTGCTAAGGGAAAGGACCACAATGACGCCCAGCATGTCTCTATTGAATGCAGGGGCACTACTCTTGCGCACGTGTTGGTGGACACTGGTTCTTCCCTGAATGTGCTACCCAAGAAGGCCTTAGACCGTTTGGATTGTGAAGGCCTGGAGCTGAAACCTAGCAATATCATCGTCAGAGCCTTCGACAGTTCTAAGAGGATGGTTCATGGAGAGGTAGACTTCCTATTCGTGTGGGTTCTCAAGTATTCGACTCTACTTTCTATGTGATGGATATCCGTCCATCGTATTCTTGTCTACTGGGTCGACCTTGGATCCACAAAGCTGGGGCAATGACCTCTACCCTACACCAGAAACTCAAGTATCCGTCAGAGGGAAGATTGTCACTGTGCAAGGAGAGGAGGAGTATATGGTGAGCCATTTGAATTCCTTCAGGTATATTGAGATGGACGGGGAGTTTATTGAAACCCCCTTTCAGCATTTCGAAGAGGTACCTCCAACATTGGCAGTAGCGGAAACAGTGGTTGAAGAGGATGTTCCTTTGAAGATGGCTTCCCTAAAGGATGCCCGGGCCGTAATCAAGAAAGGTGAATGTGCTAACTGGGGCAGGCTCCCTGATTTTACACCTAAAACTGACAAGTTTGGACTGGGTTTTACTGCAGAGGGTCAGAAGGTTGTGCGCAAGGAAAAGATCAGAAGACCTCATGTGCTCATTACCAACCCAGGAGTGAATGCTGTTAGGGATGAAGATGAAGTGGAGGAGTCAGAGTTTGAAAGCTGGATTTACCCGATGGCTGATGGTGGATTGACCAATTGGATTGCTAAAGATCATACTCCTGTTACTTTTGTTACGCAGTAATAAACTCCTATGTTTTTGTTATTTGTAATAAACAATGATTTAAAACTCTATGGCCCGGTGTCTTACCCGAGGCACCGTTGGCTTCATTTGTGAGGGTATATTAATTGTCATCTCATATATCATGAATAAAGATCCTGGATGTTTTCTCGCATTTCAAATCTTATGCTCCCTTTCTTTCTTTCCTTTCTTTATATATTGCAAAACAGCTGTATTTACACACACTCACTCATACATGTTTCAATCCACTCTGGATCTCACTGGTAACGACTCTGCTACTGCCAGTTATGACTTCGAAAATCCGATCAACTTAGCCGAAGACGAAGGAGAAGATGATTGCGAAGTGCCTGGCGAGCTTGCAAGACTGTTACTCCAGGAAGAGAGGGCAATTCAACCCCATGAAGAGCCAGTGGAAATAATAAATCTGGGTACTGAGGCAGACAGAAAGGAGGTAAAGATTGGTGCCAACCTAGAGCTCAGCGTGAAGCAACGGTTGACTCAGATGTTACATGATTATGTGGAGATCTTTGCCTGGTCCTACGAAGACATGCCTGGTTTGGATACTGACATTGTGGTCCATCACTTGCCTACTAAGGAAGACTGCCCTCCGGTTAAGCAAAAGGTTCGCCGTATGCGTCCAGAGATGTCTGAGAAGATCAAAGCCGAGGTTATGAAACAGTTCGACGCAGGTTTCCTTGCAGTGACTTCTTACCCTCAGTGGGTTGCTAATGTAGTGCCAGTACCAAAGAAGGATGGTAAGGTCAGAATGTGTGTCGATTACAGGGATCTGAACAGGGCCAGCCCCAAAGATGACTTCCCCCTACCTCACATTGATGTCCTGGTTGACAATACTGCTCAGCACAAAGTGTTCTCTTTCATGGATGGTTTCTCAGGGTATAATCAGATCAAGATGGCTCCTGAAGATATGGAAAAGACTACCTTTGTTACTCAGTGGGGCACCTTCTGCTACAAGGTCATGCCTTTTGGACTGAAAAACGCTGGGGCAACCTACCAACGTGCCATGGTTGCTTTATTTCATGACATGATCCATCATGAGATAGAAGTGTATGTTGATGACATGATCGCAAGGTCCCAGACTAAGGAAGAACACCTAGATCATCTGCAAAAATTGTTTGACCGGTTGAAATTGTACAAGCTGAGGTTGAACCCGAACAAGTGCACCTTCGGGGTTAGATCTGGAAAGTTGCTAGGCTTCGTCGTAAGTGACAAGGGTATTCAAGTGGACCCTGCCAAGGTTAAAGCCATTCAAGAGATGCCAGTTCCTAAGACAGAGAAAGAGGTCAGAGGCTTTTTAGGACGCATAAATTACATTGCTCGATTCATCTCACACCTAACTGCCACCTGTGAGCCAATCTTCAAGCTGCTGAAGAAAGATCAGGTAGTACGTTGGAACGATGAATGTCAGGCCGCTTTTGACAGAATCAAAGAGTATCTCCAAGAACCACCCATCCTGATGCCACCGGTTGAAGGGAGACCTCTGATACTATACCTGACAGTACTTGACAACTCAATGGGGTGTGTGCTGGGGTAGCATGACGAGTCTGGCCGAAAAGAGCATGCCATTTATTACCTTAGCAAAAAGTTTACCGACTGTGATACCCGATACTCACTGCTTGAGAAAACTTGCTGCGCTTTGGTATGGGCTGCTCGCCGGCTGAGACAGTATATGCTGACTCACACTACCTTGTTGATCTCAAAGATGGATCCTATAAAGTACATATTTGAAAAGCCTGCTCTGCCTGGGAGAATAGCAAGATGGCAAATGATCTTGACAGAATACGACATCCAGTACACGACTCAGAAAGCCATCAAAGGAAGTGTATTGGCAGACCACTTGGCACACCAGGCAGTAGACGACTATCAGTCAATGAACTTTGAATTTCCTGACGAGAGTATCATGATAGTGACTGATTGTGAAGTACCTGGACCGGATGAAGGACCTGAGGAAGGATCCCGATGGTCTATGCACTTTGACGGAGCCTCCAATGCTTTGGGTAACGGTATCGGCGCTGTGATCATATCCCCTCAAGGCACTCATACTCCACTTACTGCCCGGCTATGTTTCAACTGCACCAACAACATGGTGGAGTATGAGGCATGCATCATGGGTCTTCAAGCTGCGATTGACTTAAGGATCAAGTTTCTGAGTGTCTTCGGAGATTCTGCTCTCGTGATCAATCAGATCAAAGGCGAGTGGGATACGAAACATCCGAATCTTATTACTTATAGAGAATGTGTGTTGACATTGATCCCCCACTTCACAGAGATAACCTTTGAACACTTTCCGAGAGAGGAGAATCAGCTGGCGGACGCGTTAGCTACGATGTCTTCTATGTTCAAGGTCAAATGGGACAATGAGGCTCCCCGGATCATTATCTGGAAACTGGACGAACCGGCATACTGTTGTGATCTTGAAACTGAATTGGTAACTGAGAAGCCTTGGTACCATGAAGTGAAGAGGTACTTGGAAGCTCAGGAATACCCTGAAGGTGCATCTGTCAACGATAAGAAGTTTCTGAGAAGGTTCGCAGCAAAGTTCTTCCTTAGCAACGACATCCTGTATAAACGAAACCATGATTCGACCTTACTGCGTTGTGTGGATAAGACTGAAGCAGAAAGGATCATGGAAGAGTTACATGAAGGGACCTTCGGTACACATTCCAGTGGACACACTATGGCAAAGAAAATCCTTTGGGCAGGGTATTTCTGGTCCACAATGGAAGCCGACTGTTACCAACATTCTCGGACATGCCATAAGTGCCAGACTTACGCGGACAAGGTGCATGTTCCTCCAGTCCCTCTGAATGTCTTGACTGAACCTTGGCCGTTTGCGATGTGGGGCATAGATATGATCGGTGAGATTAAACCTATGGCATCCAATGGGCATCGCTTCATCCTGGTAGCGATTGATTACTTCACGAAGTGGGTTGAAGCAGCATCCTACGCTACGGTAACCAAGACTGTTGTGGCACGGTTCATTCGACATAATCTGATCTGCCGATACGGCGTCCCGGAAAGGATCATTACAGACAACGGTACCAATCTCAATAACAAGATGATCACTGAGCTCTGCGAGCAGTTTAAGATACAGCACCACAACTCTTCTCCTTACAGACCGAAGATGAATGGAGCTGTAGAAGCAGCAAATAAGAACATTAAGAAAATCGTGCAGAAGATGACAGTGACTTATAAAGATTGGCACGAGATGTTACCATTTTCTCTACATGGGTACCGTACCTCAGCAAGGACGTCAACCGGGGCAACTCCTTTCTCCTTGGTCTACGGTATGGAGGCAGTCTTACCGATTAAAGTGCAGATACCCTCTCTCTGGATAATGAAGGATGCAGACCTGAGTGAAGATGATTGGATCCAGACACGACTTGATCAGCTAAACTTAATTGACGAAAAGAGACTTGCTGCTATTTGTCATGGTCAGACGTATCAAAAGCAGATGATCAGGGCATTTAAAAAAAAGGTCAGACCACAAGAATATCAAGTTGGGGATCTGGTAATCAAGCGAATCATCCTTCCTCAGAGTGATCCAAGGGGCAAATGGACCCCTACGTATGAAGGGCCATTTGTGGTTAAATATGTGTTCTCAGGAGGAGCCATGATTCTAACCAACATGGATGGTGACGACCTTCCTCACCCCGCCAATGCAGACATAGTTAAAAGATACTACGCATGAAAAAAGACCCGCTAGGTTGACATACCTAGGCAAAAATTAGGGCTTCCCGGCGAACCAAAAGGGTTCGGGCAAAATGAAGGGATGAAATGAAAAAATCTGTACACCCGACAAGTCGAAAACCTGAAAAGGCGGCTTGGGCAAAAATGGGTATCCCGGTGGACTGAAAACCCGAAAGGGCAGTCCAGGCAAAAGTTAGGGATAAAGCGTAATACTATGTCTCATTAGATCACTTTGCATCCAGAATCCGGTATCTACATCAAGTTCAGACGGCATTGGTCAATTAGCTTCATCTTCAACTAAGGTCATCAAGTGATGAGACGCTCGGAGATATAAAGGCAATAGCATAGTTGAAACCCAGTGGATCATTCATTTCACACAGCTGTTTTATTTTCTCTTGTACAAATTTGTATAAACTCTTTTGTTCGGCGGCGTTCTCTTACTAGGACGTCAGCCTCTTGTACATAAACGCCTATTTACAGGCAAATTCAAAATCAATACAAAAATCACTTTTCAGTTAAAATTGCCAATTGTTTTTCCTTTTCTGTTTTGTTTTGCGAAGAACGTCCAAGGTTCAATTTGTGATATATGCATTGACAATAATTTGCTAACTCATGAATATTTGCATACGAAACAAAAGATTAATTACAGGTAACATTAGAAACAGGGGCAATAATGAGTTGTCTAAAGCGATCTAATTGCTCCATCCATCAAGGTATCAAGGTAGGTTCAGCTGAAGAACACAACCAATATATCTTAACTCCCCAGAGAGTGAGCCAGCAAGTCAGTGCACTCTCCCCAAGCAAATCTATTATCAGCCTTAAGGAAGTTAGATACCCCCGCAGATCTCAACATTCCCCAGCACGATATACAGGCATTCTTAACAAGCATCCCCGACAATCTTAACCTAAAGATTGTTCCCCGGTGGCGTATCAAATATTCAATGGAGTCACTTCCCCAATATAGTTCAAAACTTCCCCAGGAGAGTCCAATCCAGTTTCCCCAGGAAAGTTGGGATCCATCTCTCCAAGCAATAAGCTTATCCCCAGTAGATTCTGGAAGCTTATCCCTCGCAGAGCACGAACGCGTCCCCCGGCTTTATTCAAAGAGTTATTTCCCTACCAGGATATAACTGGGTTATCCGCAGCCAAAAGCCACGGAAAGATCGTCCCCGATGAAGTCTTCTTATCCCCAGCGAAGTCTATTAACACTTCCAACATAACAATGGTATCCCCAGCGAAGTTACCATCAACATTCCAGCAAAGTATCTCTCTCCCCACAGAGTATTATTCCCAGCAAAATCACTAGAGTACTTTTCTCCCCGCAGAGTAATCCATTCGCCAAGTTTATTCCCCAACGGAGTTATCTTCTCCTACCGGTATTCTTGCAACTATCATCCCCAGCGGAAGCAACAAAGCATTGTTCTCCAACATCAGCCCAGGATGTGACTTCCCGGCACCCGTCAAGGATTTATTTTCCTAAGACGAAAAGATACATTCATAAACATCACATTTTCATACATTACAGCATGCATATACGCATCATATCTTACAAATCTCATTTATATTGAGAACATCATTGCTTGATTCACATCATGCATTGCATATGACTGACCTTTACCTTTCAGGAAAGATCCAGTTAAGTTCTCAAGCTATATTTCAAGACTTTAGTCTGGTTCAGTTAAATCGACCCTAAGATTTTCCTGATTCTTATCCAGTCAAAGGCCTTCTCTGGTTCAGTCAGATCGACCCTAAGATCTCCCTGTTTCTTACCCAGTTGAAGATATTCCAAGACCTTGTCCGGTTCAGTTAAATCGACCCTAAGATTTTCCTGATTCTTATCCAGTCAAAGGCCTTCTCTGGTTCAGTCAGATCGACCCTAAGATCTCCCTGATTCTTATCCAGTGGAAGATTCCAAGACCTAGACCGGTTCAGTTAAATCGACCCTAAGATTTTTCTGTTTCTTATCCAGTCAAAGGCCTTCTCTGGTTCAGTCAGATCGACCCTAAGATCTCCCTGTTTCTTATCCAGTTGAAGATTTCAAGACCTTGTCCGGTTCAGTTAAATCGACCCTAAGATTTTCCTGATTCTTATCCAGTCAAAGGCCTTCTCTGGTTCAGTCAGATTGACCCTAAGATCTCCCTGATTCTTATCCAGTGGAAGATTCCAAGACCTAGACCGGTTCAGTTAAATCGACCCTAATATTTTTCTGTTTCTTATCCAGTCAAAGGCCTTCTCTGGTTCAGTCAGATCGACCCTAAGATCTCCTTGTTTCTTATCCAGTTGAAGATTTCAAGACCTTGTCCGGTTCAGTTAAATCGACCCTAAGATTTTCCTGATTCTTATCCAGTCAAAGGCCTTCTCTGGTTCAGTCAGATCGACCCTAAGATCTCCCTGATTCTTATCCCAGTAGAAGACATCCAAGATTCCCTCAGCGTTCCTGTTGAGGAAGTAATCGCCCCAAGATTCTCTCAGCGTTACTGTTGAGGTTGAAGTCGCCCAAGATTCTCTCAGCGTTACTGTTGAGGTTGAAGACATCCAAGATTCTCTCAGCGTTATTGTTGAGGTAGTAATCGACCCAAGATTCTCTCAGCGTTTCTGTTGAGGTAGTAATCGTCCGAGGTTCTCTCACCATCCCGTTGAGGTAGTAACCATCCCTGGTTCATTCATCACCTTTTGAAGCTCCAGATTCAATTCCTGTAACAAGTCAGGGCGCATCTATACAAAAAGTTTGAAGACCAGCTCCTGTAACAGGTCAGGTAATCATCTTTCTTTTTCAGGTACGCAAGTTCTCGCTAAGGAATCTCTTATGCGATCGACACCCAGATGGCATCTATAAGCCCATCCACTCATCCATCACCTCTCAGCATGGCATCTATAAGCCCATCATCCTATCCATCAATCTCCAAAAGGCATCTGTAAGCCCATTCCCCACATCACACTACTATGTGAGCGCAAATTTCTGGGCACTCTAGTGTTCAATCATCTTCCACCTTCGGATTACGAAAGGCACGTCAGCCAATCTGCATCCTCAAGTCTAAGAAGATTGAACAGGGGCAACTGTTGTACCCCAAAATTTGCCCTCCCATATTCTTCAAGAATTGCAAAGAGCATGCTTCAAAATCTCCCCAAGAATTGCACAGTCAAAAACCCTAATTGCTCAACAGTCAACTGTAGGGGCAAAATGGTCATTTGACAGTCAAAAGTTCAAATTTTTGGTCAACATCTTATTTTGAAGCCACAAACATCATTTGATCAATTCTTGATCATGATTTTCAAGGCATGGCTCAAAAAGTCTCAAGATGCAAAAGTTTCCATATTTGGACAGTTGAAAAAGTCAATTGTAACTTGACCAAGGCATAACTTCCACATGGTTCATCAGAAAAATTCCATCCAAAGCTCATTTTGAATAGAAAGACATTTCCTACAACTCCTCTTCACACTTCAAGTCCAAGAAATGCTCTCACAAAAAGTTATCAATTTCAACATTATAGGTCATTTTCAAAAGTCAACAAAAAGGCACTTTAAGTCAAAGACCATAACTTGAGATTGGTAAATCAAAATGAAATGGGACCAAAGGCATTGGTTAGAGGACTTCAAGACCTTTCCAAAATGTCCAAGAACATGATCAAAGCTTAAAAATTGAGCAAGATATGCCTTGTGGAAGTTGGGAAATTTTTGGGAATTTTGAAAAGTCAACTTTACTTCAAATGCCTCAAAATTGCTAATGGGCCACATTTTCTTCCAAGATTCATCATCCAAAGGCTATGCACGACCATTTGGCCCAAAGGGGATTTATTTCATCATTTTTTATTATTTATTTGAATTTTTAATCACCATTAATTCATTTAATAAAATAAAATATGAAAAAAATACTAAACAAATGTATTTGAATCTTTTTATGCAGCACATGCCCTCATTGGTTACTCAAGATTCGTGCACATCAAAAAAGGAAGGATTTGGCCATGATTGGTATCAAAACACATGGAAAAGATTTGAAAATATTTCATTAAAAATCAAATATTGGATTCATCAAAACATGGATCTTTTGGCTTGAATTCTTACCCTAATCCATTGGCATACATAAGCTGATCATAACCCTAAAGCTCACAACCAGAAAGCTGCGCCTAAGAACCAAAACCAACTTTGCATTTTTCATCAAATTTTTCAAAACTGAAAATGATATTGCAGGGAGTTTCAAAGCTTCTAACCAATTTCAATAGCTTGCCAAGGCTTCAAGGAACCTAACTGCATCCTTTTTCAATCCCCACGCATCAAGAACTGGTATATAGAACTCAAAATTCCTCATACTTTATGCATAATCGTATTTGAATTTCTGGGCACTTTCCATACATTTTGATTGTTGTT
This sequence comes from Vicia faba, assembly GCA_948472305.1. Classification (NCBI taxonomy): domain Eukaryota; kingdom Viridiplantae; phylum Streptophyta; class Magnoliopsida; order Fabales; family Fabaceae; genus Vicia; species Vicia faba. The sequence continues at coordinate 839,899,855 of OX451736.1, read as the reverse complement.
TTATACTAACATGGACCTTCTGAGTCTATTGATATGGTTCAATTGAGTTTTCGTGCCTTATATGGGAATCCACCATTGGAGCCTTCTAGGTTTTCAGAGGACAAAAATTAGGGCTTTGCGTTTGGGAAAAAATTGGCCAACAAGACCTAGACCACTGAACTCACGACCTTCACACGAATTGATTACAATAGTCGCGCTCAATTTATGAGCCACCATACGCTAATCGCTATTATCCTGTTCTTCATTTAGTGGGGGTTTAAAACCCCCGCTATCTAACTGTTTTTTTCAGGGCAAAACACACAAACGAGGAAGAAGATGAGTTGTCATAGCCTGGTTGGATCATTCAAATGCTTTAGCGCGTTTTTTTCGTTTCTACCAATAAGAGTGCTTTTTCACATATAATAATATTATCTCATTATATTTATGAATGAACACGCAGCTCAGTTGGTGGAAAGCATCGTTGGCAAGCTTTGGGACCTGGGTTCGATTCCCAGGTCCCCCATATTTCTCTATGTTTTTCACTTTTCCATGTTCAGGTGATCAATACGCCCAGGGGTTCACCATGCACTCTCATCAATGGATTGCCAAGTGTCCATGAACGTCCATCTAGTGGCTAGCAACTGCATTCCACCATGCACCTTAGTCAGCTATTCTCTACGTGGCCATTAAAAGTCAAACAAGGCCAGGAATTGATTGGGCCTGATTGCGATAAAAACACCTCCATTGGGTCAACAAACCCCCTCCTGTTTGCATTTCTCTCTTTCATTCTTTTATTTATTTATTTATTTGTTTTAATTCATTTGTTTTCATTTAATTCCTCTAAATTAATATTTTCATAACATAAAAATACCCAAAAAAATTCAGAAACTATAAAATAAAAAATATGTTTTTATGTTTAATTCACTAACATTTTTGTAAATAAATTTTATTAATTGATTTAGTTTTAATTCTAGGTTTAATTTTAAATGTTTTTTTTTATATAAACTAAAAAATGTAGAATTAGGGTTCTAAATATTTTTATTCTTTTTCTTTTCTTTCATCATAATTAAAAATTAATTATTTATTTTTGTAAATAAATTGCCATGTAAATAATTAGGTTAAAATTAGGATACAAACTTAAATATTTTTTAATAAATTAAAAATAGTTTAGAATTAGGTTTTAATTCCATTGATTCTCATTAAACTCCATAAAATGCAAAAACTCCAAAAATTCTTTCTTTTATTTTCTTTTAATCAATTTCATGATTCCAATTTAATTTCCTTAAAAGGGTCCAACGCCCTCGCATTCGATCATAATTCTATTTCGCGCGCTTATTTTATTTCCTTTTTATAAATTTCATGTAATTCTCCCAAAGCCATGTAATAGATTAATTAGGGTATTTATTTTCCGCATTTTGTTTTATTTCAAATCGGGTCTTGGGTTAATTTGGCGATGTAGACCCGCACCTTTGTAATAGCGTAGGACCTTTTAATTCCGCATCTTTTAACTGTTAATTAATTCGCATGAAAGAATGAATGCCAAAAATAAAAATAAAGCGTAGATCACCAATGCATGAACAAGACAAAAATATCTGAAAACGACACACAAATCACACACCACCCCTAGGGTACGCCTCACTATTGCCTTGCCCCTCGAAAGGTGGTCGTCGAGTAGAGGATGTTTTAGTAAGTCCTCATGTCCATGAACATGGCATGGGGGTAGCTTATAAGGTGTCTTCCTATTGCTCCGATGATCACCATGTCCCGAACCCTCGAATTGACCCGAACACCTCCAACGGTGGTGCTACCTACCTCTCAATGGTGGGATGGCACTACTTCAAGGACATTTACACAGACGAATTCCTTAGGGTAGGTAGAGAACTCATAGATACTTGCTCTAATTTCCAAACAAATCAAAAAAATACTTTTCATACCGACACTTTTCAAAAAGCTTTCGAAAGCAATTTTTCAAACACTCTTGAGGACTGATACAGGAGTCGAACTGAAATTTTCAAAGAAACTTTTTTAAACCCACAGTTGAAAAGCAAACAAACAATTTTGAAAACACAAATGAGCAAGTACCTAAGAGCCCATGGATAACCATGGATAGAAAGGGTGCTAACACCTTCCCTTTCTATAAATCTACCTCCCGAACCGAGAGCAATCTCTATAAGGAATTTTTCTGTGCTTTTGTCCTTTCCATGTTGGAGAAAATAAAAGACGGTGGCGACTCTTGCTTCCGCGACATTTCGCGAACCAGCGTTAAACAGTCAGTTCCAGATCCACCGATCACAGTTTCCTAATCATTTCTTATGTGACCGTAAAAACGTCCCTTTCAATTGTCCCTCAAACTCCAACAATGGAGCTACCTACTCCTTAATAGTAGGGTAGTGTAGTCTAAAGGAAACGAAAAAATGAACAGTCTTTTTCGAGTAGGTAGAAACTCTTAAGTACTTGCTCAAAACAACAAAAACTCTTTCACACAAACACTTTCAAAACAGTTTTCAAAAACAACTTCGTCACACTTTTGAGGACAGATACAAGGGTTACCACGAAGTTAAAAAAAAATTTCAAAACACACACAAGCAATTTCAAAAATGAGCAAGTACCTAAGAGCCCATGGAAAACCATGGATAGAAAGGGTGCTAACACCTTCCCTTTCTATAATCTACCCCCCGTACTCAGAAACATCTCGAAAAAGGTTTTTTCTGTTCTTTTTCCTTTTCCTTTGTTGGATGAAATAAAAGTCGGTGGTGACTCTTGCTTACCGCACATTTGCGAACAAAAAAATACAAACCACTATTAACAGTCAGTTCTGCCACCGTATCACAACTGGTATCCCTTGTGTTGAATCGAGGAGAAGACGGGGCCGCCGCGTGGTGTCGTGAAGCACTAACAAACCTTAGAACTTTAGTTAAACAAACTTGGCCCTTAGAAAGTAGTGAGATAGCCGGCCTCGGTGTAAAGCTTGGAATCGGTTGATACTCGATACTACACTCATTGAGATTGGACTTTCGGGATGTTTCGGCCGTAAGAAAAGATTGCTAAGCTGAAATAATGCTCGATAAAGAAATATCAGTGATATTGAGACTCCTTGGAACCCGATTACTATTTCTAAGATAGGTTGAGCCAACTAAACTTTAAGAGGGTACTTACCTATGGAATCCATGCAAGCCTAAACCTAAGGCTACTTATGTGACTTGTTTGCTTTCTTTGCCTAACAATTTGAACTTATTCCAGGGCTTTGTTTGTATTCCTTACAGGACCTTGTTTGTATAAATCCAATAAATTGGTTTCTTACCCTGCATTTTTGCTTGATGCATAACATACACATCATAGCATCATACCATAGCATGTCCTTAACCATTTCAAGGATCTCAAGGGCCTGTGATGCAGGTTATGATAAAGCTGGTGTCTAGCAAGGGGCAAGAGGATTCATTTTCCTCTAGCCAACATTGTCAAAAGACTAAAGTGACAACTTGAGTCAGGGGCTATGACCCACTTGATATGGTGAGATTGACTCTTGTAGAAGTACCTTCAACGATACGAAGTGCTTGAGTCAAAGCTGTAAAGTTCAACTCCTAACATTTTTCTTGTTCACCCCGCGAGATCCTTGAAAATATTTGCATATCATACATGTCATTGCATAACATATAGTCTCCATTACAGGTCTCTCATGTTCTCGTTGTTTATTTGAGCAATGGCTCTCAAACAAGACAATAGAGATCTCCAAACTCAAGAGGCTCAGTTCATGGAAATGGTCCTAAACCTATACAAGGGGCGGGAAGAATTGAAAGCACTCCTCGTTGGGAATCTGACCAAGAAACGTCCTGACAACAACAAGGATGACCAGGTTGAACAACTGCAAGCTGAGATAGAAAGGATGAGAACCCATATGATCAGTCAAATGGATCTTATCCAAATCCTAGCCTGGGGACAAGAGGAACTAAGAATCCTCGTCAGCAAACTTCATCAAGACGGTCACAACCGTATGAAACAAATGGTCGAGGCTGAGGATCTAGTCGTTAATCAGCCCCTGATGAGACAAGGAATTGGCTTGGTGGAGAGTGGACCTTTCCAATTTGCTGCTACATCATGAGCCCAACCACAACCCCTCTAACAACCACTGGGTAATCGACGTAAATGGGATTCATTCACTATGCAACATACCAAACTCAGCATACCAATGTCTCAAGTCTTGCAACACATGTTAAAATTGAATTTGGTCACGTTGAGGAGTCCTCCTACAAATCCCAATACTGCCTCTCCAATGTACAATCCAAATGCAAGGTGCGCATATCACTCCAATAGTCCAGGGCATGATACTGATAGCTGTCAGACATTAAAATACAAAATTCAAGACGTGATCGAATAGGGAGCATTAGAATTTACACAAGATGGTAAACTGGAATTCTTCTGTTATCCCTCAAAGGCACACCATCTGAAGTGACAAGATCAGACAAAGAGGCTTTTGTTCATTAGAATTTTCAATTTGTAATTTTCTTTTGATTGTTCGAACATTTATTCATATCAAACCTTGTTATTTATCAATGTATTGCACATATTTGTCTTGAATTAATTTGTTTGCACTACGCTTGAACTGCTTTCTTACTTCCCTTTTGTGATATTCAACTCTTGATTAAAATCTTTAATCCTTTAGAGGGAGGATGAAGAGAACAATACCATAATCTCTACAGTATGCTTTTGAACAGGCCCCGCTGATGATGTACAAGCGTTGTTTCAAATCCTAAACAATGGAGTTATAAGGAAGATAATCCCTAGTCAACCCCTTTGAGCCTAAGAAGTAGGAGTTTTATTTTCACACAAATTAAAACCCTTAATCATAACCTGGGGCAGAGTAGTTTTCTCAGTTAATTCAGATGTGTATTCAGTCGCAAGCTTTCCCTTCATACACAACAAATAGTGTAGAAGATGTTGATGGTTCCACATAATCATTAAGAACATGCAATCATTATCTCTCAAAATAAAAGCCCATTAAGTCAAAACCTATGAAGGAGACTTAAGAAAAAAACTGGGGGCATCCCACTGACTGTAATCACAAAAGAAACAGTTCAGGAAAAAGAAGGGATAATGAAAACCAAAAAAAGAGGTTACTACAAATCCTCGACAGAAAAAAAGATTACAAAATGATTGCCTCTTCCCAATAAACGTTTAGTATCTGAACCATCATCGGGACATCAAGGAAAAGATTCCAGACTCGATTGGGATCTGAATGCACAATTAGCTGAGCATAAGACTGAAGAACATCACGAAGAATGAGTGGGTACGAATAAATTTTGAGCCTTTATCCTTTGTTTATTAAACCGTGAACCAGGCCACATTACAACCCTTAAAAGTCCTAGCTGAAGCATGAGTTAGTTCGAGAGCATACTGTTACAAAGGTATCCTGACTCCTATAAGGTTTGTTATAAATCATGAGTTAATATCACCTTCTTGGCAATTTTGTTTTACTAAAAAAACGCATTTTCAAAAACAATTTCAAGACAGGCATAAGCTTTGTATTCTTTAAATGACATTGTTTACATATGGTTAATTGTTCAACAACAGAGAAATTCGCACGACGGATATTCGATGAACATAAATATTCTCAGTGGACAGAATCACCTCAGATGGAAAGACATTCCAGTGACATGCCTTTCATAACCAAGGGGCATAACATGGTGTCCAGCTAATCTGGGGCAGTCAAGTCAAGATTCGGGGAACCTCTCAAAAATGCCGAATAGCCAGGGACAAATCTCCATCTGAATTACTTGGGGTATTGGACATGAATTCCAGCAATGAATCATGTACGATTAAATAAACATCTTCTGGCAGTGTGGCAACACTTACTACTATGGACAGTGACAATTCTCCATACCCGGTGAACATGGACATAGTCGAAAAATACTACGCATGAACAAAGACCCGCTAAGTTGACTGGCCTAGGAAAAAATAAGGGCATCCCAGTGAACCAAAAGGGTTCGGGAAAAAATTAGGGATATACATATGGAAAAAAAACTGTACACCCAGCAAGTCGAAAACCTGAAAAAGGTGGCTTGGGCAAAAATGGTTATCCCGATCGACTGAATATATGAAAGGACATTCCAGGAAAAAGTTAGGGATTCAAGCGTACGACTATGTCCCGTCATCTCGTCACTTGTCTATCAGTAGAAGGTTTATTACCCTGATCTGCATCTACTCAAAACTCAAGGAGTTGGGATAACAATCAAACCATCTACAAAATCCCAGCAGATACCTTCTCCAGTAGGTACAGAGGCAAGGATATTCTACTACAAGGTCACTGCCATGTTCTTAGCATGCAACCTATTGATGTCAGGTGTTCTCATACCCTCGGCAGAGCAAAATCTCCAAATTACTGCTCCAACGAAAATTCCCCAATGAAGTCGCCAAACTTCTCGGGATTCCCCAAGCGGATTACAGAGTTTCCCTTCCATAATAGAAACATTCTGAATAAAGCAGATTATCCTCTAGAAACGGTTCAGGTACGATCCAAAGACGGATGTCATCCTGACACTTATTTCAGATTCTCATCTAGAAATGGTGCAGATATTATCCATAGACGGATGTTATTCTGACACTTACTCCAGATTCTCATCTAGAAATGGTGCAGATATGATCCAGAGACGGATGTCATTCTGACACTTACTCCAGATTCTCATCTAGAAACGGTGCAGATACGATCCAGAGATGGATGTCATTCTGATACTTACTCCAGATTCTCATCTAGAAACAGCTTAGGTACGATCTAGAGATGGATGTCATCCTGATACTTATTCAGATTCTCATCTAGAGACGATTCAGGTACGATCTAAATATGGATGTCATCCTGACACTTACTCCAAATTCTCATCTAGAAACGGTTCAGGTACGACCCAAAGACGGATGTCATCCTGACACTTACTCCAGATTCTCATCTAGAAACGGTTCAGGTACGATCCAAAGATGGATGTCATCCTGACACTTATTTCAGATTCTCATTTAGAAACGGTTCAATTACGATCCAGAAATGGATGTCATCCGATACTTATTCCAGACTATCTTCTAGCAACATTTCAGGTACAATCCAGAGACGGATGTCATCCTGATACTTATTCAGACCATCTTCTAGAAATAGTTTAGGTACGATCCAAAGATGGATGTCATCCTGATACTTAGTCCAGACTATCTTCTAGCAATAGTTCAGTTCACAGAGTTTACCTTCCCCAACAAAGTTTATTTCTCTAACAACGAAATTTTATCTCCCAGCTGTGATCGGTGGATCTGGAACTGACTGTTTAACGTTGGTTTCGCGAAATGTCGCGGAAGAAAGAGTCGCCGCCGTATTTTATTTTCTCCAACATGGACAGGACAAAAGCACAGCAAAATTCCTTATGAGATAGTTTCTCGGTTCGGGAGGTAGATTTATAGAAAGGGAAGGTGTTAGCACCCTTTCTATCCATGGTTATCCATGGGCTCTTAGATACTTGCTCATTGTGTTTTCAAAAGTGTTTGCTTTTCAATTGTGAGTGGGTTTGAAAAAGTTCCATTTAAAGATTTTAGATCGACTCTTGTATCAGTTCTCAAGAGTGTTTGAAAAATTGTTTTGAAAGCTTTTTGAAAAGTGTCGGTGTGAAAAGAGTTTTGATTGTTTTTGAATAGAGCAAGTATCTACGAGTCATCTACCTACCCTAAGGAATTAAGCTGTGTAAAAGTCCTTAAGGTAATGCCATCCCACCATTGAGAGGTAGGTAGCACCACCGTTGGAGGTATTCAGGTCAATTCGTTTGTTAGGGACAGTGTGGTCACCAGAGCAACAGTAGGACACCTTAGAAGCTACCCTTATGCCATTGATCCTTTTTTAATTCGAGGCAACTTTTCTGAGGCAACTTGTTTTGAGGCATGTGGATCAACGGACATAAGGACTTACTAAAACGTCCTATACTCGACGACCACGTTTCGAGGGCAAGGCAACAGTGAGGCGTACCCTAAGAGTGGTGTGTGAATTTGTGTGTTGTTTTCAGTTATGTTTTATCTTGTACATGTATCATGGTGATCTACGCTTGTTTTTAATTTAGGCCATACATTCTTTCATGCAAAGTTTAGCAGTTTTAAGAGTGCGGAAATTTAAATGCAGAAAGTAAAATCCTATGCTATTACAAGGTGCGGGTCTATACATCGCCAAATTAACAAAGACCCGTTTTAATAAAAATGCGGAAAGTAAAACCTAGTTACTATTACATGGCTTGAGCAGTTACATAATATTCACAAGAAAATAAAATAACGTGCGAAAAAGAATAAAAATAGAACATTCGAGGGCGTTGGACCCTTTTGAGAAATTAAATGAAATTAAAAGTTAATTAATTATTAATTTAAAGAACAGAAATGTTTTTTAGGTTTTTTTTGTATTTATGAAATAAAGCAATCAAGATTGAAGAGAAACCCTAATTCTAGGTTGTTTTTAATTATTAATGAAAAAATATTAAAGTTAACCTAATTTATTAAATATTTAATATACATATTTATTTACAAAAATATTTAATAATTAATAACAATAATAATGATGAGAAAATTATTTAAAAAGAAAAGGTGAAAAGTTAGAAACCCTAATTTCTACATATTTTAATTTGTTAAGAAAAGATTTAAGTTTTAAACCTAATTTAACTAAATAATTAATGTACATTTATTTACAAAAATATTTAATAAATAAATTAATTAATATATTTTAGTTTCTGATTTTTTATATTATGAAAATTAATTATTGGAATTTAAAGAGAACAATTAAAATAATTAAAAGAAAAGAAAAGGAAATTAAAAAAAGAATACAAACAATGGGGGTGTCTGACCCAATTTGGAGGTTTATTGCAAGGAATTCAGGCCCACTGGAACAAGCCTCGTTTGACTTCTCTAATTGAGTGCATATGAGTTGACTAGCGTGTATGGTAGACGTCCTATTGTGGCCTTCAGATTGACCATCAGATCCACTTGGCAGGCACAGGCGTTGGGATGTATGGTGGAAGATTTGAAGAGAACTGCATGGGAACGCATTAAGGAAAAAAATATGGAATATGTGGGGGACCTGGGAATCGAACCCTGGTCCCAAAGCTTGCAACGCACATCCCTGGCCAATTGATCTATCATGTTCATTCGTATATAATATAATAAGAAAACATAATATATAGAAAATGCCCACTATGCTGAAAAACGCGCCAACGTTTAAATTGGCCAACCATATGAGGACACACATGCTTCTTCTTCCTCTTTTTCCTGTAAATAAAAGCAAATAGCGGGGGTTTTAAACCCCCACTAAACTCAACCAGAAAAAATAGCGATTAGCTCATGGGTTAACATAAAAAGGGCGCGAGTAGTGAGTTAGTCTTGTCTTGAAGTCACGAATCCAATGGCATAGGTTTGGTGGTCTGATTTTACCATATGTGTAAACCCCTAATTCCAAGCTTCTGAAACCCTAGAAAGCGTTAATGGAAAATCTCGATACAGGCATTGTTAGGACAATTAAATGGTACCATTAGCTTCAGAGCATCAATATTAGCAAGAATCAATAATTAAAACTCATTAACAATGCATGTAAATTGAAACACGATTATGGAAAAGTTTGTGAAAAGTGAGACTTTGTTCTACCAATTCTTGAGGCCTGGAGACTTGGTTTTGATTGTAACACGTTCCTGGATGTCTTAGCAATGTATTGGAATGCTTTTGAAGCTTTGAAACGCCTTCTAGATGTGAAATCAGTTTTCAACTTTTTGCCAAAATTTTGCAATGTTGTTCTTCCTTTTCTGAGCAGCTTTCATGTCTGTTAGGATTAGGTGATGTTATGCATATGTAAGTGAAGCTTTCTAGGTCAAAAACCAAGCCCATAGTCCATTGAATCAATATTTTGAATATTTGATTTTCCATATCTTTTTTTCAATCTTTTTCCATGCCAATCATGCCAAATATGGAAGATATTATCCCTTTTGATTGATGCACGAGATCTCTTACATGTGTGGGGGATATTTGCTGCATAAAAAAGATTTAAAACATGATTTGGTATTTTTCTTATATTTAAATTTAATTAAATGAATTAATGATAATTAAAATTCAAATAATTAATCAAAAATAAGAAAATAACTCCCTTTGAGGTCAATGGGTCGTGCATAGCCTTTGGGTAATGATTCATGAAAGAAATTGAGGCCCATTAGCATTTTTGAAGCCTTTTGTGCAAAGTTGACTTTTCAAAATTCCCAAAAATTTCCTAACTTCTACAAGGCATATCTTGCTCAATTTTGAAGCTATGATCATGTTCTTGGACATTTTGGAAAGGTCTTGAAGTCCTCTAACCAATGTCTTTGGTCCCATGTCATTTTGATTTACCAATCTCAAGTTATGGTCTTTGACTTAAAGTGCCTTTTTGTTGACTTTTGAAAATGACCTATAATGTTGAAATTGATAACTTTTTGTGAGAGCATTTCTTGGACTTGAAGTGTGAAGATGAGTTGTAGGAAATGTCATTCTCTTCAAAATGAGCTTTGGATGGAATTTTTCTGATAAACCATGTGGAAGTTATGCCCTGGTCAATTTGCAGTTGACTTTTTCAACTGTCCAAAAATAGAAACTTTTGCATCTTGAGACTTTTTGAGCCATGCTTTGAGAATCATGATCAAGAATTGATCAAATGATATTTGTGGCTTCAAAATAAGATGTTTACCAAAAATTTTGACTTTTGACTGTCAAATGACCATTTTGCCCCTGCAGTTGACTGTGAAGCATTTAGGGTTTTTGACTGTGCAATTGGGCTGTGAGTCTTGAAACTTGGCATGTGGATGCTTGACCATGTATAGAGGCATATGGGACTTGATTGGACCCTTGAAAATCTCAATTTCTTTGCCAGAACCAAAACCCTAATTTTGATTGTGTTAGGAGGCAATTGGACTGTGCAACCCTTGAGAGATTTTGAACCTTGATCTTGGCAGATCTTGAAGAATATGGGAGGGCAAATTTTGGGGTACAACAGTTGCCCCTGTTCAATCTTCTTAGACCTGAGGATGTAGATTGGCTGACGAGCCTTTTGTAATCCGAAGGTGGAAGATGATTGAACACCAGAGTGCCCAGAAATTTGCACTCGCATAGTAGAGTGTCAGCAGTGTGATGGTGGGAATGGGCTTACAAATGCCATTTGGAGACTGATGGTATGTGGATGGGCTTACAGATTCCGTCGGGAGGTGTGACAGAACTTTGTCGGGAATGGGCTTATGGATGCCATTTGGAGACTGTTGGTATATGGATGGGCTTATAGATTCCATCTAGGTGTCGATCGCGTAAGAGTTTCCTTAGCGAGAACTTGCGTACCTGAAAAAGAAAGATAATTACCTGGCCTGTTACAGGGATTGATCCTCAAACTCTTTATGTAGATGTGCCCTGGCTGGATACAGAAATCGAGTCTGGTAATGTTAGTCGTCAACAGATACACCCTGGCAAGATACAGGAATCGGATCTTCGAACTCTTCAGACGTGCCCTGGCGAGATACAGGAATCGAGTCTGGTAATGTTAGTCGTCAACAGATACACCCTGGCAAGGTACAGGAATCGGATCCTCAAACTCTTCAGACGTGCCCTGGCAGGATATAGGAATCGAGTCTGGAATTCAGAAAGGTTGGTGAGTTGTCTCTACTGACAGGTTATTTCCATGGACGGGTGGTCTTTAACGACGAGTGTCTATAACGACGAGTGTCTATAACGACGAGTGTCTATGACGACGAATGTCTATAACGACGAGTGTCTATAACGACGAGTGTCTATAACGACGAGTGTCGATAACGACGAGTGTCTATGACGACGAGTGTCTATGACGACGAGTGTCTATAACAACGAGTGTCTATAACGACTAGTGTCTATAACGACGAGTGTCTATAACAACGAGTGTCTACGACGACGAGTGTCTATAACGACGAGTGTCTATAACGACAAGTGTCTATAACGACGAGTGTCTATAACGACGAGTGTCTATAACGACGAGTGTCTATAACGACGAGTGTCTATAACGATGAGTGTCTATAACGACGAGTATCTATGACGACGAGTGTCTATAACTACGAGTGTCTATAACGACGAGTGTCTATAACGACGAGTGTCTATAACGACGAGTGTCTATAACGACGAGTGTCTATAACGACGAGTGTCTATGACGATGAGTGTCTATGACGACGAGTGTCTATAACGACGAGTGTCTATGACGACGAGTGTCTACAACGACGAGTGTCTACAACGACGAGTGTCTATAACGACGAGTGTCTATAACGACGAGTGTCTATGACGACGAGTGTCTATAACGACGAGTGTCTATAACGACGAGTGTCTATAACGACGAGTGTCTATGACGACGAGTGTCTATAACGACGAGTGGAGGTAATTTTAACCGGACTTGTCTTCTTTTGACTGGATTTGTCTACTTTGACTGAATTCGTCTTTTTTGACATAGCTGATCATTTAACTGTATCCTTCCTGAAAGGTAAAGGTCAGTCATATGTAATGCATGGTACGGATCAAGCGGTGATATTCTCAGCCTAAATGAGATTATGTGATATGATGCATGCATGCCATAATGTATGAAGATGCGATGTTTATGAATGTATTCTCGTTTAGGAAAGTAAATCCTTGACGGATGTCGGGAGCTTGTTGAATCCTGGGCTGATGTTGCAAGAATACCGGTAGGAGAAGATAACTCTGTTAGGGAATAAACTTGGCGAATAAATTACTCTGCGGGGAGTGAACTTTGTGGGGAAAGAGAGGTACTTCGCTGAGGTTTGATGATAACTCCGTTGGGGATACCATTGTTGAGCTTTGTTGAGGGAATTGATGAACTCCGCTGGGGATATGAAGACTTCGCCGAGGACGACCTTTCCATAGTTTTTGACTGAGGATAACCCAGTTATATCCTGGTGGGGGAATAACCTTTGAATAAAACTGGGGGGCGTTCGTGCTCTGCGGGGGGCAAGCTTCCAGAATCTACTGGGGATAAGCTTCCTGTTGGGGAGATGGATTCCACTTTCCTGGGGAAACTTTTGGACTGAACTCTCCTGGGGAAATTTTTTTGAGATATACTGGGGAAGTGGCTCCACTGAATGTCTGTATACCGCCGGGGAACAATCTTAGATCAAGACTGCCGAGGATGCTTGTTAAGAATGTTTGTATACTGCGCTGAGGAATGTTGAGATCTGCTGGGGATACCCAATTTCCTTAAGGCTGACAGTATAACTTTGCTTGGGGGAGAATTGTTGAACTTGCTGGCTCACTCTCTGGGGAATTAAGGCATATTGATTGTTCTTCAGCCGAACCTATCTTAGTACCTTGGTGGACAGAGTAACTAGATCGCTTAGACAACTCATTACTGCCCTTGTTTCTGATGTTAGAAGATACCTGTGGAGGTGCTTGACGGCTGCCGATTGACAAATCTTCTGGTAGGCAAGTGACGAGATGACAAGACATAGTCGTACGTTTTTTATCCCTAATTTTTGCCTAGACCGCCCTTTCGGGTTTTCAGTCCACCGGGATACCCATTTTTGCCAAAGCCGCCTTTTCAGGTTTTCGACTTGCCGGGTGTACAAATTTTTTCATTTTCATCCCTTATTTTTGCCCGAACCCTTTTGGTTCGCCGGGAAGCCCTTATTTTTGCCTAGGCGTGTCAACCTAGCGGGTCTTTGATTGCGTGTAGTATTTTTTTCGACTATATCCACGCTCTCAGGATGTAGGGAGGTGCCCCTGTCAGTAGTGTAGTGTTGCCATACTACCAGAAGATCTTTGTTTGATCGTCCAACGCTCCAAGTGATCCCGATGGAGATTTGCCCCAGGCTGGTTGGCCTTTTGAGAGATTCTCCGAATCTTGACTTAACTGCCCCAGATGATGGACAATGATCATGTCTGCCCCTTGATTGGAGGTGCTTTTGTTCATTAGACATTCGTCGTGCGAACTTCTATGTTGTTCAAACAAAAAGTCATATGCAAACAAAGTTATGTCAAAAATGCAAAGCTTATGTTTGTCTTGAAGTTTTTTTTTGAAAATGCATTTTTCATAAAACACAAGTGAATTTTGTAAATTGTGATGTCAACTCGTTATTTTACAGCGAGCCTTAAGGAGTCAGGATACCCTTTGTAACAGTATGCTTTCGAACTAACCCATGCTTCAGCTAGGACTTTTGAGGGTTATAACGTGGCCTGGTTCATGGTTTAAGAAACAAAGGATAAAGGCTCAAATTATTTGTACCCACCCGCTCTTCGTGATGTTCTTCAAACCTAAACTCAGCTAATCGTGCATTAGACCTTGTTCGAGTCTTTGCTTTGATATTCCAATGATGGTTCGGATGTTGACAGTTTATTTTGAATAGGCAGTCATTTCCTTTTTTGTTGAGGGTTTGTAGGACCTCTTTCTTTTTTGATTTCATTATCCCTGTTTTTTTTTTGCCTGAATTGTTCCTTTTGTGATTACAGTCAGCGGGATGCCCTAGTTTTTGTAAGTCTCCTTCATAGGTTTTGACTTAATGGGTTTTTATTTTGAGAAATGATGACTGCCTGTCTTTATGATCATTCAGAACCATCACTGTCTTTTGTTTTGTAAGGACTTCTTTGGTGCCATTCGTTGTGCACTTGGATCAACTGAGAGAACTACCCTGCCCCAGGTTATGATTAAGGGTTTTAATTTTCGAAAAGAAAAACTCCTACTTCTTTGGCTCGAAGGGGTTGACGAGGGATTATCTTCCTTATAACTCTAGTGTTTAGGAATTGAAACAATGCCTGTACCTCATCAGCGGGGTCTGTTCAAAAGCATACTATAAAGATTGCGGTATCGTTTTCGTCATCCTCCCTCAAGAGGCTTAGAATTTTAGATCAAGAGTTGACATCAAAAAATATGAAAATAGTTTGCATATAGTGAATACGAAATAATTACTTCAAAACAGACATGTGTAATGCATTAATGAAATAACAGCGTTTGACATAGAATGTTTGAACAATCAAAGAAAAATACAATCTTGAACATCCGAATGAACAAAAAAATTTCCAATCCTAGCCATGTTTTGGCAGGGGAGCAGTGATCACATTCGGAGTCTCTGGAGAGTCGAACTGGACTTCCTTCGCGTCGATCAGATCCTGAACTTTGTTTCTCAAAGTCCAACAGTCATCTGTAGCATGCCCCGGGCTGTCAGAATGATAGGCGCAGCGAACGTTGGGGTTGTACCTTGAAGGTGTCCTGTTAGGATTCTTTGGAGGGTCCATGAGAGTTACCAACTTGGTTTCCAGCAGCTGTGGCAATACCTGTGACAAAGTCATGCCGAGGGGAGTGAATTGCCTTTTAGGTCTCTCTTCCCTTTGTTGATTGTGACGCTGAGGAGCACCGGCCGGCTTTGCAATAGTTACCGCGTTGACAACACTAGATTCTCTCTTGGATGGCTTCTTCTCAATGTTTGAGGAATCACCATTATGTATTTTCCCCGAATTGATGCCAGCTTCTATTCTTTCCCCAGTCAAGATCAGATCTGTAAACCCAGCAGCAGAATTCCCAATCAGGTGGTTGAAGAATGGACCAGACAGGGTCCCCAAGAACATGTCGACGAGCTCGCGGTCAGTCAGAGGTGGTTGCACCCTTCCAGCAAGGTCCCTCCATTTTTGAGCATATTCTTTGAAGCCTTCGCCTGTACCCATAGACATCCCCTGAAGCTGAGTACGCGTGGGAGCAAGGTCGGCATTATACTGGTATTGCTTGTAGGACGCAGTGGCCAAGTCCTCCCAGCTGCGGATGTTGGCTCCATTCAGTTGATAGAACCAGTCGAGTTGAGTTCCGGCCAGACTATCCTGAAAGAAGTGAATCCACAAATTCTTGTCAGCCGTGTAGGGCTGGATCCTCCTTGTGTAAGACCTGAGATGCAGCTTAGGACAGGAGGCCCCGTCATATTTTGCAAAAGCAGGTGCCTTGAACTTGTGCGGGATCACTACCCCAGAAGACAGACCTAGATCCTCGAAGTCCAGGCCGGGCACTTTTTGTATCTCCATGGCACTTAGCCGGTCTTCCAACTGTTTATACCTGTCTTCAGCTGAAGGGTACTGCTCATCATTGTAATCGGTCTCGTTGTCAGAGACCACTGGACTAGAAACCTCCCTTTCTTGGGGACTGTCTTTCCCAACAGATGGGGTAGTCTGCTCAACTTCATTTTGTGATCCATTCCCAGATTTGCGTCTAGGGTTGAACAGCACCGTCCTCTTCTTCTTCTTTTTCAAAAGCAGGGTCTTCAGATCTTGTTGCCCCTGGGCTAGACTCATGATCAACTCTTGGAACTGGGCGTTCTGAGCCTGGAGGGCCTTGATGGATTGCTCGGTAGATGATTCAGGATTCATGATGGCGAGCTGAAATAAACAGCGAAGAAGGTAAGCAACCTGTAAAAAGGGGTACCTGTAATGCAATGATATGTATGTATGCATGCAATGTTTCCAAGGATCTCGCGGGGTAAACAAGAAAATTGTTAGCATTTGAATTTCATGGCTTGATTGAAGGAACTGCATATTGTAGAGAGTCCTTCTTCAAGAGTCAAGGCTCACCATATCGAGTGGGTCATAGCCCCTGACTCAGATCATCAACCTGGCTAGAGGAAAATAAATTCCCTTTGCCCCTTGCTAGACATTCTGATTCATCATGACCTGCATCACAAGCCCTTGAGATCCTTGAAACGGATTAGTCCTTATGCAGGATGTATGCAATGGTATGATGTTATGCTATGCATGGGGTAATGTAGGCAAATCCTATTATGAGTCCCAATTAAGGACTGTAAACAAAACCTGCAAGAAACTCAAGTGTCAGATAACAAGCATGCAAATAGTCAAGTTGGAAGGCACACAAGTCACACAAGAGAAGCCCTTAGAGTTTAGGCCAGCATGGGGTCTAGGTATTACCCTCTTTCAGTTTGTTGGTTAAGACCTGTCCTATTAGAAGTAACCGGGTTCTAGAGGATCCCAATATCACTGACTACCCTCAATCGGTCATAACTCCAGCATCGCAATCTTTTCTTGCGGCCAGAACCATCACGAGAGTTTAGCCTCAATGGGCGTAGCATACTGCTACTGTTCTATTGGCCAAGTTGGGTCATTTAAGGTTCTAAGGTCGGTTGGTGTTTAATGACTCCTCAGAAGACCCATATTCTCCTCGTTGCAACACAAGGGATATCGGTACAGACCAAGGTGCCACACCAATGTAGCCACTGCTTCACCCATGTCGGTCTATGTCGGACAGGTCCCTCACAGCTTATGCTACCTAACAGGGTATCCCCAGATCCGGGTTAGGATCTATGTAACTCCTATGCAGTGCCCACAAATATAAAGCAAACAAACACAGCAATTAAAAACACAAGTCTGAGCTATCCTAAGGTACACCTCACTTTATAAAGTTTCCCCAGCAGAGTCGCCAGTTCTGTGATCGGTGGATCTGGAACTGACTGTTTAACGCTGGTTTCGCGAAATGTCGCGGAAGCAAGAGTCGCCACCGTCTTTTATTTTCTCCAACATGGACAGGACAAAAGCACAGCAAAATTCCTTATGAGATAGTTTCTCGGTTCGGGAGGTAGATTTATAGAAAGGGAAGGTGTTAGCACCCTTTCTATCCATGGTTATCCATGGGCTCTTAGATACTTGCTCATTGTGTTTTCAAAAGTGTTTGCTTTTTAATTGTGAGTGGGTTTGAAAAAGTTCCGTTTAAAGATTTCAGATCGACTCTTGTATCAGTCCTCAAGAGTGTTTGAAAAATTGTTTTGAAAGCTTTTTGAAAAGTGTCGGTGTGAAAAGAGTTTTGATTGTTTTTAAATAGAGCAAGTATCTACGAGTCATCTACCTACCCTAAGGAATTAAGCTGTGTAGAAGTCCTTAAGGTAATGCCATCCCACCATTGAGAGGTAGGTAGCACCACCGTTGGAGGTATTCGGGTCAATTCGTTTGTTAGGGACAGTGTGGTCACCAGAGCAACAGTAGGACACCTTAGAAGCTACCCTGATGCCATTGATCCTTTTTTAATTCGAGGCAACTTTTCCGAGGCAACTTGTTTTGAGGCATGTGGATCAACGAACATAAGGACTTACTAAAACGTCCTATACTCGACGACCACGTTTCGAGGGCAAGGCAACAGTGAGGCGTACCCTAAGAGTGGTGTGTGAATTTGTGTGTTGTTTTCAGTTATGTTTTATCTTGTACATGTATCATGGTGATCTACGCTTGTTTTTAATTTAGGCCATACATTCTTTCATGCAAAGTTTAGCAGTTTTAAGAGTGCGGAAATTTAAATGCGGAAAGTAAAATCCTACGCTATTACAAGGCGCGGGTCTATACATCGCCAAATTAACAAAGACTCGTTTTAATAAAAATGCGGAAAGTAAAACCTAGTTACTATTACATGGCTTGAGCAGTTACATAATATTCACAAGAAAATAAAATAACGTGCGAAAAAGAATAAAAATAGAACATTCGAGGGCGTTGGACCCTTTTGAGAAATTAAATGAAATTAAAAGTTAATTAATTATTAATTTAAAGAACATAAATGTTTTTTAGGTTTTTTTATATTTATGAAATAAAGCAATCAAGATTGAAGAGAAACCCTAATTCTAGGTTGTTTTTAATTATTAATGAAAAAATATTAAAGTTTAACCTAATTTACTAAATATTTAATATACATATTTATTTACAAAAATATTTAATAATTAATAACAATAATAATGATGAGAAAATTATTTAAAAAGAAAAGGTGAAAAGTTAGAAACCCTAATTTCTACATATTTTAATTTGTTAAGAAAAGATTTAAGTTTTAAACCTAATTTAACTAAATAATTAATGTACATTTATTTACAAAAATATTTAATAAATAAATTAATTAATATATTTTAGTTTCTGATTTTTTATATTATGAAAATTAATTATTAGAATTTAAAGAGAACAATTAAAATAATTAAAAGAAAAGAAAAGGAAATTAAAAAAAGAATACAAACAATGGGGGTGTCTGACCCAATTTGGAGGTTTATTGCAAAGAATTCAGGCCCACTGGAACAAGCCTCGTTTGACTTCTCTAATTGAGTGCATATGAGTTGACTAGCGTGTATGGTAGACGTCCTATTGTGGCCTTCAGATTGACCATCAGATCCATTTGGCAGGCACAGGCGTTGGGATGCATGGTGGAAGATTTGAAGAGAACTGCATGGGAACGCATTAAGGAAAAAAATATGGAATATGTGGGGGACCTGGGAATCGAACCCAGGTCCCAAAGCTTGCAACGCACATCCCTGGCCAATTGATCTATCATGTTCATTCGTATATAATATAATAAGAAAACATAATATATAGAAAATGCCCACTATGCTGAAAAACGCGCCAACGTTTAAATTGGCCAACCATATGAGGACACACATGCTTCTTCTTCCTCTTTTTCCTGTAAATAAAAGCAAATAGCGGGGGTTTTAAACCCCCACTAAACTCAACCAGAAAAAATAGCGAGTAGCTCCTGGGGTTAACATAAAAAGGGCACAAGTAGTGAGTTAGTCTTGTCTTGAAGTCACGAATCCAATGGCATAGGTTTGGTGGTCTGATTTTACCATATGTGTAAACCCCTAATTCCAAGCTTCTGAAACCCTAGAAAGCGTTAATGGCAAATCTCGATACAGGCATTGTTAGAACAATTAAATGGTACCATTAGCTTCAGAGCATCAATATTAGCAAGAATCAATAATTAAAACTCATTAACAATGCATGTAAATTGAAACACGATTATGGAAAAGTTTGTGAAAAGTGAGACTTTGTTCTACCAATTCTTGAGGCCTGGAGACTTGGTTTTGATTGTAACACGTTCCTGGATGTCTTGGCAATGTATTGGAATGCTTTTGAAGCTTTGAAACGCTTTCTAGATGTGAAATCAGTTTTCAACTTTTTGCCAAAAATTTGCAATGTTGTTCTTCCTTTTCTGAGCAGCTTTCGTGTCTGTTAGGATTAGGTGATGTTATGCATATGTAAGTGAAGCTTTCTAGGTCAAAAACCAAGCCCATAGTCCATTGAATCAATGTTTTGAATATTTGATTTTCCATATCTTTTTTTCAATCTTTTTCCATGCCAATCATGCCAAATATGGAAGATATTGTCCCTTTGATTGATGCACGAGATCTCTTACATGTGTGGAGAATATTTGCTGCATAAAAAAGATTTAAAAACATGATTTGGTATTTTTCTTATATTTAAATTTAATTAAATGAATTAATGATAATAAAAATTCAAATAATTAATCAAAAATAAGAAAATAACTCCCTTTGAGGTCAATGGGTCGTGCATAGCCTTTGGGTAATGATTCATGAAAGAAATTGAGGCCCATTAGCATTTTTGAAGCCTTTTGTGCAAAGTTGACTTTTCAAAATTCCCAAAAATTTCCCAACTTCTACAAGGCATATCTTGCTCAATTTTGAAGCTATGATCATGTTCTTGGACATTTTGGAAAGGTCTTGAAGTCCTCTAACCAATGTCTTTTGTCCCATGTCATTTTGATTTACCAATCTCAAGTTATGGTCTTTCACTTAAAGTGCCTTTTTGTTGACTTTTGAAAATGACCTATAATGTTGAAATTGATAACTTTTTGTGAGAGCATTTCTTGGACTTGAAGTGTGAAGATGAGTTGTAGTGAATGTCATTCTCTTCAAAATGAGCTTTGGATGGAATTTTTCTGATAAACCATGTGGAAGTTATGCCCTGGTCAATTTGCAGTTGACTTTTTCAACTGTCCAAAAATAGAAACTTTTGCATCTTGAGACTTTTTGAGCCATGCTTTGAGAATCATGATCAAGAATTGATCAAATGATATTTGTGGCTTCAAAATAAGATGTTGACCAAAAATTTTGACTTTTGACTGTCAAATGTCCATTTTGCCCCTGCAGTTGTCTGTGAAGCATTTAGGGTTTTTGACTGTGCAATTGGGTTGTGAGTCTTGAAACTTGGCATGTGGATGCTTGACCATGTATAGAGGCATATGGGACTTGATTGGACCCTTGAAAATCTCAATTTCTTTGCCAGAACCAAAACCCTAATTTTGACTGTGTTAGGAGGCAATTGGACTGTGCAACCCTTGAGAGATTTTGAACCTTGATCTTGGCAGATCTTGAAGAATATGGGAGGGCAAATTTTGGGGTACAACACCAGCGTTTTAACTTCAACATATTTGAAGACCTACATTCTTCACCCCAGCAACAATTAGAGATTTATTTTCCCTGGTTCAATAATACTACAATAGAACAGCTGATACGTTCATACATTGCATTCATACATCATTCTGCAAATGTTATATCATCTGCAGTACAAATGCATACATCTCAATCTCATTTATTTTGAGAACACCATTACACAATGCATTTCATACATCATGACATTGCATACAGCTAATGCTTTACCTTTTCAGGAAAGATCAATCAACATATATTTATCATCAACAATTTTCAACAGGTCCAGGATTAGCTCCTGAAACAAAACAGAGTAATTATTTATGCGACCAAATACAGCTTTACACGGGCTTATCATGAAGCAATCTTACACGGGTTTCTTTTGACTTCCAAATACAGCTTTACACGGGTTCATCATGAAGCAATCTTACACGGGTTTCTTCTAACTTCCAAATACAACTTTACACGGGCTCATCATGAAGCAATCTTACACGGGTTTCTTCTGACTTCCAAATACAGTTTTACACGGGCTCATCATGAAGCAATCTTACACGGGTTTCTTCTGACTTCCAAATATAGTTTTACACTGGTTCATCATGAAGCAATCTTACACGGGTTTCTTCTGACTTCCAAATACATCTTTACACGGGCTCATCATGAAGCAATCTTACACGGGTTTCTTCTGACTTCCAAATACAGCTTTATACGTGCTATTCATGAAGCAATCTTACACGGGTTCCTTCTCCCTCCTTCTGAAGTTTTACACTGACTCATCCCGAAGCAACCCTACCCAGGTTCCTTCTCACAATCTCCAGATGCAGTTTTATACTGACTCATCCTGAGGCAACCCTACCCAGGTTCCTTCTCTTGAATTTCCAGATGCAGTTTTACACGGACTCATCCTGAGACAACTCTACCCAGGTTCCTTCTCTTGAATTTCCAGATGCAATTTTACACTGACTCATCTTGAGGTAACCCTACCCAGGTTCCTTCTCTTGAATTTCCAGAAGCAGTTTTACACGGACTCATCTTGAGGCAAGCCTACCCAGGTTCCTTCTTACAATTTCCAGATGCAGTTTTACACTGACTCATCTTGAGGCAACCCTACCCAGGTTCCTTCTTACAATTTCCAGATGCAGTTTTACACGGACTCATCATGGGGAAACCCTACCCAGGTTCCTTCTTACAATTTCCAGATTTAGTTTTACCCGGACTTATTTTGAAGCTTCCCTACCCAGGTTCCCTCTCATATATCTCCTAAAACATCCATACCCAGGTTCCTTCTCATACACTTCCAAATGAAGTCTTACCCAGACTCATCCTGAAACAGCCCTACACGGGTTTCTTCTGATACATTTCCAGATAGCAGTTAATTTCATTCTCCCCAACAAATTACTGTGAAGCCTGGATTTCGACCAGAAAACAACAAACTTTCATCTCTCCAATCTAGAGATAACCCCTCAGTAGAGCCATGGACAACTGAAGTTCCTCAAACAGGAAAACAACAGAAATCAACATCCCTCAATGGACTCCTTCTCAGATAACAGGAATAGGAATCCCCATAAAGAGACCTCTTATGAAGTTAGAATCTACTTTGGATGGCATCTTTAAGCCTATCACTAACGACTCTCTGTCATATTCTCTGGATGGCGTCTTTAAGCCCATCTATAACGACTTTCAGTCATCTTTTCCAAATGGCATTTGTAAGTCCATTACAAATTAGCATCGACCAACAATGTTACTTCATGCGAGTGAAAATTTATGGTCACTCTAGTGTTCAATCCTCTTTCACCTTCAGATCACGAAAGACAGACAAGCCAATCTAAATCCTCAGGTTTAAGAAGATTGAACAGGGGTAGCTGTTGTACCCTAAAATTTACCCTCTTTATTTTCATTATTACATACACGCATATCATTGGCTTTATGGTTATGGAATCAATGTATATTTAGCAAGCTTCATCAGGTTACAAGTGACATTTATTTCGCCAATGGATGTTCTCAAAGTATTTTCCGTGCTGAAGATCGGTTTGCCGTTTCGCAACGATTCGGGGTTCAAAGATTCACAAGTCCAATCTGGCGCGTCATATTCAAGTGTTCTTTCGCCAAGATATCCTTGATAATATATTCTCAAATTCAGGTTCGGCTCGAGAGCCAATTATTTAAAGAAGGTCTCCGAATGTATGATTTTTTCTCGAAGAAATATGGTGAAAAAGTGTGTTGAAAGGGCAGTTTTTATGCATTAAAAAACTCATAACTTGAAGATCGTGGCTCGTTTTGAACATGTTCCAGTGGCCAAAATTCCGTCTTGACGTCATATACGTTTTCATCTCTCACGGCTGCAAGCCAATTTCTATCAGAAGGTCTTCAAAAATGTGGATTTATCAAGTATTTTCGTACAGAAAATTTGTGACAGAAATTTATTTGCGTCATGTTCAGAAAATCATAACTTGATCGATTTTCATCGTATTGAGCTGGTTTCGGCACCAAAATTTCAAAAATTGAGTTGGCTAAGTTTTCACAGGATGTATCAAGTTCGAACGATATCCAAAAGGCCTTCGTTTTTTACCCAGAGTGCGCGTGATGCGCTGAAAATCATGAATGCTGAATATTATTTCATTTGGGTCGAAACTTCGAAAATTCATAACTCAGTCAATTTTTATCGGATCGGGCTCATCTTTTTACACAAGGTCACTGACTCAGAGATCTACAACTTTTCTTCCAAAGTCGAGACCGGTTTCTGCTCCGATCAATACCAGTTTTTTATTAAAGAACGTGTCAGAGTTGACACTGGAGTCCAAAATAAGTTTATGTGAGGTGAAACTTCAAAAATTCATAACTAATTCACCGTTTATCCGACTGAGTCAATTTTTGGACAGGAGTTTTTTCTTGATGTCGGCTACATTTTGTTTTCACATTTTAACTTCAAAAATTGCACTTAAGTCCATGCGATTTAGCCTGAAACGAATAAAAATCTACACTATTGCTTTTGGTTATTAGAGACCCAATTGCACATTCAAAATCCATATCTTTTCTCTAATTTCCATTATATAATCTCATTATTTTCATACAAACAGGACACGGAAAAAAAAAATTTGCCACAACCTTGTCAAAATATCAAATCCTTTCAAGAACCCTAAAAATCTTGAAATCCTTGTTACAAACCCTCATCTCACTACAAACAAGCCATCTCATTCTCCAGTAAGGGTAAGGTTGGTTTGATCTCCATGACCAAAAGGGTGTAGAAGCATTCATACATGTCATATCAGTTTTAACATTAAAAAATTTCATATATTTATTTTCTTTGTATTTCATGGTATACTAATTTGTTTGTTTAATGTGTTCATGAGATTCAACACTACAGGTTTGGACCATCTAATGGTCCCAAACAGGTTTATTACAAAATGCTGAGGTCAAAACAGAACAACAACCAATGCATGACTCATGGCAAGGCAACCATCCTGAGGAGGTTAAGGGTGTGGGTTCAACACCCACCCCTATTTGTTTTGGTTTTCTTCCTTTCTATTTATCCTTTTACCTATTTTCATTCTTTATGTTTAAAACTTTTTTCATAAAACCTAACATTTTTCACAAACCATTAATTTTTCATAATAAACTCGAATAATTAATTTTAGGTTTTTTAATTTAGTTTTAGGTTTTAAATTAATTTTTGGTTCAACACCCACCCTGACATTTGCATTATTTGTATTTTCTAACCCTGTTTTTCATTGATGTTTCTTCCCTTATCTATTTTTTGACAAACTTAATTCTTTCTTGTTAATCATTACACATAAACATTTTTCTAAAACCTTTTTTTTAATTAAAATTAATTAGGTTTTAGGTTTTTTAATTAACCTTTTTTTCAAAATTAACCTTTTTTTTAATTAAAATTAATTAGGTTTTAGGTTTTTTTTTAATTAACCTTTTTTTTTCAAAATTAACCTTTTTTTAATTCAAATTAATTAGGTTTTAGGTATTTTAATTAATTTTTTTCAAAATTAACATTTTTTATTAATTAAAATTAATTAGGTTTTTAGGTTTATTTAATCAATTATCATAAATCATTTTTTTCATAAAAAATCACCAAAATATTTTCTTTGCTATTTTCATCATATTTTTATTTTCCTAGATAAAGTGTATAGGGCGCGTTCAACTGTAATAGTGTAGCTTCCTTTTTTCCGCTTTTTTTTTATCATTATCATGTAATTGCTTCCGGGATGTAATAGTTTTAGAATTTCTCTTCCGCACTCTTCACTATTATGTAACTGCCCAAAAGCTCTGTAATAACCTAGGTTTACATTTCCGCCTTTACCTTCAGCTACTATATTTTATGCAATGCTTAGATTAATAAGATTGTATGGAAAGATAAAAATGAACGATAGAAAACCCTAATTTCAAGATAAATAACCAAACAGAATCATTTGCACACTCGCACTTCTAGGATAACCTCACTTGTCGCCTTCGGGAAAACAATGGTCATGTCCCTCGAACATAGGGATAGCCTTAGCAAAGACCCTCGGTTAAAGTCATCATAAAGATCATAGTCCCTCAATGTCCCTCGAGTTGTCTACGAGAAATGATCTTGTCCCTCGATGTTGCCTACGAATATATGATGACAGTCCCTTCGAACTGATAAGGTATCCCTATATGTTGCCTTCTATGACCATAACGATGACCCGTGTCTGTCCCTCACACATCCAACGATAGGGCTACCTACTCACTAATAGTAGGATAGCACTGTCTAAAGTTTAGGAGGAAAAGAACGACCTTTTCAAGTATAAGTAGATAAGTTCTTAGATGCTTGCTCAAAACAACTTTTTGCACCTACACAAAAACATTTTCAAAAACATTCTCCTTGTCAACACTCTTGAGGACTAGTACAAGAGTTATCACAAAGTGAATCACCGCACTAAGGCATTTTCAAAACAATTTTAAAAACACACAAAGCACAAGAAATTTTTAAAACATAAGCTAGAATCTAAGAGCCCGTAGAAAACTACAGATGGAAAGGATGCTAACACCTTCCCTTTCCATAATCTACCCCCGTTACTCAGAAAATCTCGAAAAAGGTCTTTTTCTATTCTTTTCACTCTTTCCTTTGTTGGATAAAAGAAAAGTCGGTGGCGACTCTTGCTTACCGCGACATTTGCAAATACAAATGTAAAACCAGTATTAAATAGTCAGTTCTGTCACCGTATTACAGTTGACAAATCAAATGTTTTTAAAAGTGTTTTTGAAATATTTTTGTGTAAGTGCAAAAGTTTATTTTTGAGCAAGCATCTATGAACTATCTATTATACTCGAAAAGGTTTGTTCTCTTCCTCCTATCCTTTAGACAATGCTATCCTACTATTAGTGAGTAGGTAGCCCTATCGTTGGATGTTTGAGGTACATTCGAAGGGACGTACAGTCATAAAGGCAACATATAGAGACGCTTTAGCAATTTTATTTAAGGGATTAGATCATTTACCGAAAGGCAATTGTAGGGTCATCGAGGAATTATGATCTTTTAATTTAAGGGTCTTTTTCTAAAGTGTTCCTATTCTCGAGGGACGTGACTATTTTACTTTATGAAAGGCAACCAAAGTGGGCGTACCCTAGAGGTGTATATGTACAAGTGTGTTGTATTCAGTTATTTTTGTCTTTTTTGTTAGGTTTGCTAGCGTTTTGATTTTAATCTTTGCCATACAATCCTATTAGTCATACATCTAGAAATTAATATGAAAGCAATAGAAAATGCAGAAAATAAGTGTCCTACGCTATTACAACTAAATTGAAAGGCAATAAAAATGTAAAAGCAAGAACAAGATAAAGAGGGGAAGTGAGTCCTTCGATCCAGGCAGTAGACTCCTTCGATTCACCCTTCTTTTGCTTTCTTTCGATTGAGCTTAGGAGTTGGCGTGAGCAACCTTCGATTGCATAATTTCCTGCTTCTTTCGATTGAGCTTGGGAATTGGTATGAGCAACCTTCAATTGCATCCTTTCCTTCTTCTTTCAATTGAGCTTGGGAGTTGGTATGAGAAACCTTCGATTGTAACCTTCTCTGCTTATTTCGATTAGACTATGAAGCAATATGGATCTGCAGAGCAGTATCAGTGTATATCCTTTGTTCACACCATCTTTCATTTGAGTCTGTACAGGTTAGTTCCAACATATATTTGGACAAGAAAAGCAAACAAACAAAAAGGACAAAAACAAAGAATATAACTAAAAGGTTATTTACATGTTATGTTGAAACGAAAAATAAGTGAAAGGCTATTTACATGTTATGCTGAAACGAAAAACAAATGAAAGGCTATTTACATGTTATGCTGAAACGAAAAACAAGTGAAAGGCTATTTACATGTTATGCTGAAACGAAAAACAAGTGAAAGGCTATTTACATGTTATGTTGAACGAGAGATGCAAGGTCAAGAGGACTTACCTTGCTTGAAACTGGAACTTGTGTATGGACTAGAGTTGTTGGATGCTCTTGGATTCGAAAGGAGAGAAGCAAGTGTGGTGTGATCTTGTTGAATTTTGAGAATTTTTGGTATGCTTCTCTTAGGTTGTGTATGCGTGTAAGGCAATATATGTGTAGTTCCTGGGCCTTTGTCTCTAGTCTCCTGGTGAATGTCCCTTTGTGTATGTGTCTGGCTTTGTATTTATAGGGATGTGAGGGTGCATAGAAATGGAAAGGGACAGCCATTAACTAGGCTTTGAAGGCCATGAGACAAGAATCCAACACATTGAAAGTTGGCCATAGATAATTCTTTCCATTTTGAAATCTTGAGTGAACCTGGACACATTTGACTCTTTTGAATACCTTCCATCCTTGCTCTTCGATTGGCCTTGTGTTGCCTCTTTCGAATGGATCTGGTTTCATTCTTATAGCTCCTTCGATAGAGTCTATCCTCATCAATTCAAATTGCTCAGATCTTTGATGACTCTGAATTCCAATTGTTCAGAGTTTTCCCTTGTCAGGGTTTCTTCAATTAATTCACCATCTGCGTCAATTCGAATTGCCCAAAATTCTCTTCGTCAGAGCATTTTTCTTTTTGATGATTCTGAATTCCAATTTGAACCTGTTCAGAGTTTCCCTTATCAGGGCTTCTTTGAAATCCCCTCAGATCTTTACTCTTCGATTGGCTATGACTTGCTCCTCATGGATCTTTAGATTGGACCCATCTATTTGCCTTAGCTGCTTGATTCAAATAGCCCAAACGAGAACTTCATTCTGACCATTCGAAGCCTCTTTTATCACTTCCTTCGAATGCCATTGCGCAGGAGGCTTGGGCCTGGAAACATGTAGGACCAATACTCGTCATAAGACAAACTTGCTTTCAATAATTATGTGTCTCCTTTGAATGGCCACCAATGTGTGTCCTTTGAATGGACCTTTAGAGTGCTCTTTGAAGGGGTCATATTATGCGTCATAGTGCAGAAACTGTGTTGAGGGGTCTTGGCCTTGTGCATTGAAAGCAAGCACAGAGGAAGTCTTTTCCTTATGCATTAAAGGAAATCATAGAAGAAGCCTTTGCCCTTGTGAATCCAAGACAAGTATGAGGAAGCCTCTACCTTGTGGATCAAAGGCCAGTTGAAAGGAGTCTTTGACTTAGTGAATCCAAGGCAAGCATGAAGAGGCCTTTGCCTAGTGAGTCGAAGGTTGCATGTAGAGGCCTTTTTCCTTGTGAATCAAAATAAACATGCAGGAGGCACTGCTGGTGAATCAAAGGGAACTTGTAGGGGGTTCTTGCCTAAGTGAAACTTGGACCAAGGCTTGCTCGAATGGAAACCAACGCGCAATCGAAGTTGATGGGCTAATGCTTAATCGAAGGGTTTTAGATGCCCAATCGAAGCTTGTTGACATGCCAATAAAAGGACACTTTGCTATGATATGCCAATCGAAGGACATTGTTTAGATGCCAATCAAAAGACATTGTTGACATGCCAATTGAAGGACATTTGGTTGACATGCCAATCGAAGGACACTGTTCAGATGTCAATTGAATGACATTGTTGACATGCCTATCGAAATACACTTGACCATCATTCAGAAAATTTCATTTTCTTTAGGCAAGTGTTTGTAATCACCCATGTAAGAGAAAACCTTGAGAAACATGAGAGGGCAAATTTTGAGGTACAACAGTAACAAATTTGATGCAAAATAATGCTTAGATGATGGAGAATAAAGAGTTCCAAGAGTTACCTATCGGAGTATGTCCGTTGCACCTTATCAATGGAGGAAATGATCATAAATCAATCCAAAAAGCTTCAAGAGATCTTCAAGTATGTTTTATCTACTTCAATTTTGCTTGAACTCTTCTGCAACTTTCAGTCCATCTCTGTCTGCTTCTTTGAGAAATTTCACTTGTGTAGAGAGAGTTGAAGGCTACGAGGGCTTTCTATTGCATATAAAAACTTTAATGGAGCTTGTGGATGAAGAATATGATGAGAGATTTCATAGAAAACTAAGAGAGATTGAGAATCAAAGTAGAGATAAATTTGAGATAGTTTTGTGACTTTTTCTGGAAATTGTGGGAATGATGTTGAATAAACTTTAATGTTATAGTTAGTGGGTTTCTATTAATAAGTTAGTGGAAAGATTAAGAGTCTGTTATAGTTGGAAGGCCAAGAGATAGTGGCCTATAATAGTATTTACTAATTGTTGTACCCCAAAATTTGCACTCGTATTTTTCCATAAGAAATCACAGCTTCGGGCTTTTCCTGATTTTTTTCAGATTGGCGTAAGAATCAGTCAAACAGACTTTTCTTATCAGTCAGACAAAATTAGGGTTTTCAATTATTTTAAAGCAGTTCAGGCAGATTGCTAAGGTTTGTTTGAGTTTGACTCAGGATTTGATCAGGCAGGCACTTCTGTGAAAATTAAGACAAGAATCAGGGTTTTGTGTGTGCAGAAAGAATTAATCCTACAGTTCTATTCAGTTTACTCTGAGATTTGGATTGAGGCATTTGAATCAAGAACTTGCAGTATTTTGTTTAATCAGTAAAGGCTAAGGCATTTGATTTGAGATGAGATAAAGGCTGAGGTACTTAAATTGAGAATCTGCAGTGTCTGATTTAATCACTAAAAAGATAAGTATCTGGATATTGGTTTGATTAACTGTGCATTGTTTAAATGGAGCGCCAGGTTTATTATTGATTCAATGATAAGACCACGATGTTTATTAATTATTTTTCTAAGTCAGAATAATTGGATACTTCCAGTTATTTTAATTTAAGAAATTCAAATAATTAAATGAACATTGAATTGAAAGAAGAATTAACTGATAAAAAAGGGGGATGTTTATTTATTTTGAATTGTTTGTTATAGATATTATTTAAATACTGTAAATTTATTTACAGTTATTTATATTAATACTATTACAAATAAATTAAAATGGAAATAAAACTATCCTAAAAAATCCCTAAGTCTTCAAATCTTCAGCTTCTACTGCTACTCCTCTCCATTTGATTTTTATCTGCAAAAAGAAAAGAAAAAGTCAAAAGCAGATAAAAGAGACAGACAGTTAATTTAAAAATTCATCATTAAAAGCAACTGGTCGGAATCAGTTTGCCCTCTCTCAAATCACGAGATTGCTCTCGGTTCACAAGGAGGGATAGAATGTCTTGCAAAATGTGAAATGCACAAATTCAAATTTTCAAGCATACTGCATAAATCCAAAAATTGTCAACCAAGTTTCCAAACAGCATAAAGGCAAACTGAATCACATCTCCAAACTAAGCCAAAACTTGTCAAAAAATTGTCCAAGAATGCCAAAAGATATCAAACTCCAAAAGCTGTTAATAAAGTACATAAAGTATGCAAGAAACATGGAAAATATGCAGAGGAAAACAAGTGCAAGCAATGTTCAGAATACATCATATTCCTAGGCCATTTGCTTTTTCAGAAAAGACAAAAATTAAGCAATAAAAGTGCTTTTCTTTAATCTGGAGAGAGAAAGAGAGGAAAGCAGCTTACAGTACAGCAGGCTAGAGGCTAAGCAAAAGATATAAACAGGATGTATCAAAATACATATAGGAAAGAGGCAGAACATATGCAGCAGAAGTGATCACAAAGAGTGAAAACCTCAAGCCTTGCAAACCTGTCCAAAGATTTGACCAAGAACGAATATACAAAAAATATAACACCTCCTGCCCTTAAAAGACAAGAAAGTTAAGACCCTAAAGTATATACAAGGGCCATCAACCTGCATAACAGATCGAAGAAGCCACACAAAGCCAAATAACTTAAAAGTTCATCAAGCCTCATAAACAAAAAAAACAAAAGCTCATAAACCTGAAGCATCAAACTTCAAGCCAAACCTGTAATCTCAACCAAAACACCAAAAGCCAAACCTGCATAAGCCTTTGCCTCTAAACAGCATAAGCCATTAAACCTGTCAAACCTGCCTGAACTGTTCAAGCCTTACCTGTTCAAGCATCAGAGTCCAAGCCTGTAAACACACTAAGCCTAAAACCCGCTTGAACCTTAAACAAAATCACAAGCCTATCAAGCCAAAGCTTCGTGCCTGCATCAAAGCTATACCAAAAAACTTATCCAAGCCTAAGCCATAAACTGAAGCCTAAGCATTCAAGGCAACACAAACCCTCGGAAAATTTTCATCATTGGGCTACCCAAAATCATCCAAGCATTTCAAGGCAACAGATCAAGGCAACTCAGTATCTCAAAGGTATCTCAGCAAGCCAACCAAGAGAAGAAGAGAAGAAGTATCTCAGGGCATACAGAAGCAAGAGGTTAACAGAAGGAAAAGAATCAAATAATCTCAAAGGCTTTCAGATAATCATCATCAAGCATACTCAAAAATCAACAACAAATATTCAGAGGAAACAGAAGCGAGTAAAAGAGAAGAAGATAAAGAAGTTGTTCTCAGATAGTCATCATCAAATCAACAACAAAGAGGCAAAAAAATAAAGATACCAGGCGTTCCAACAAGCTAGCTTCATCATCACCATCCCCTCCGCCCTCCGTCGTCCTAAGCGCCTCCAAGCTACCGTCTTTCTCCATCTCCAAGGACCAAAGGTAGTATCCCTAATCTTTGTCTTTTCATGTACCTCAATCAGAACATAAACAACAACATAAAAGAAATCAGAAACAGAACTAAAACATACAAGATATGAACTAAAACCCTAACGCGAACGACTCAGAAATCGCTACCTTGTACAACATCACTGAATAATCCATGGAGGAGAGAGGATGTAGCGATGGCGCTGGTGGCTAGGTAGGGAAGAGCGATTATTCTGTGGCTATGGCGAGAAGGACGAAGACGAAGACGAACGACGACGGCGCCTCTGTGTTCAAACAAACCCTAACATCCAAAATGAACAAAACAATTGTAACCCTAAATCATGTGTAAACTGTTTTGGGCCTTGCCCCTTTCAGCGCCTAAGCCCATTACACACCTCACCCCTCTCTTTGGACTCTGACCTCCCTTTTAGCTTGGGCCTAAAACACTAAAGCCCATTTTTATTCTTTTTAACTAATACCTTTTTTTATTACCATATCATACCTTTTTTTTTTAATAAATTAACATACATTTTTTTACATCAAATTTTATTAACTCTTTGATTTTCTTTTTATAGCATAATTTAACTTTGTTTATAAATTAAATAATATCTTAACCCTTTTTATATACATGAATATTCGAATATAATTAGGTTAATAGATTTTATCCTGAAAACTCTTTTGATAAATCTTTTCTT
Organism: Vicia faba; assembly: GCA_948472305.1. NCBI lineage: Eukaryota > Viridiplantae > Streptophyta > Magnoliopsida > Fabales > Fabaceae > Vicia > Vicia faba. The sequence goes on along the minus strand of OX451736.1, from coordinate 839,866,970 downwards.
CATACATGAAATGTTAATTTTCTTAAAACATTCTTTTCTCTTCTTAAAATATTTTGTTTTGTACGTATTAACAAAAAAACAAAATGATAACAAAATGAATAGACAATACTTAATAATACATTAAAATTCACATTTTTCGCACTTGTAAATAAATCACATACACATTTACAATACACATTTTATCTTTCTTATACATTGATACATTTGCTTGTCCCTTTTTACATTGCTATTACTTTACATTTGAGATGGTGATTGATTCGATTTGGTTGTAAATATTTGGATACTACTCTCTTATAAGTCTCATCCCCCATTTGTAAATAATTGTACCCCCGTCCCCGGATACTCATTTGTAATAGTTTAAGACTTTAAATTCCTGTAATTTATCGCTTTTGAATTATACCATGGTTAGACCTAGGGTTTGTATGTATATAAAATCAATGCTAGATGACCTAATACAAGACAAATGCATGAAATCAATACACAATCACACTTGCACCCCTAGGGTAATCCCGCTTGTTGCCTTCCAAAATGGGCCATGCTTGCACGCCGAGTTTTCTTTGGCAAAACAAATCAAATGATCATAGTCCCTCGATGACGCTTTCGAAAGTTGCCTAATCAAAATGATCATAGTCCCTTCAAGAAAATTGCCAAAGGTACTTGGCACCATTGCATTCATGGTCCATACGATGACCCGCGCCTGTCCCGTTAACATCCTAACGCAAGATTGTCCACCAAATACAATGGTGGAACAAAATTGTTAAAAGGGTTAAAACATGAGAAAAACCTTTGAGTAAATTTAGGGGTAGACAACTCTTAGTTACTTGATCAAACTTGCAAAACACACTTGCCTACATTTTCAAAACCACACTCCACAAACACAGTTTCAAAACAACTTTCAAAACTTTGAAACATCTTTTCGAAAAGATACACACCTTTGTAAAACATTCGAGTAAAGAATTATTACAACGGTTTCCTAGACAAGGCCTCTTTTTCAAAACATTATCAAACACACACACACACACACCACCATTTCAAGCAATTGAAAATCAAGGCGAGTGATCTAAACAAGTAACTAAGAGCCCATGGATAACCATGGATGAAAAGGGTGCTAATACCTTCCCTTTTCATAATCTACCCCCCGAACCCACGAAACATCTCAAAAGGTTTTTCCTGTGCTTTTTAACCTTTCCTTTAGGATAAAATAAAAAGTCGGTGGCGACTCTTACTAAACCGAACAAGTGCGAATACAAACGCAAAAACTCAAGTCAGTTCTCCCACCGTATCACAGAACTGGCGACTCTGCTGGGGATTGTCTAAAAGTGGGGTTACCTTAGGGTTTAAATCACCTTTACATTCTTGCTTTGATTGCCTTGATTGCTTTACTTTTTGGTTCCTTGTTTGGGGTTGTTGTAAATCCTACACCCGGATTTGGGGCACCTTTTTAGGTAAATAGCAAAAAAACTGTGAGGGAACTGTGCGGGGTATACCGACGCAGTTGAAGCAGTAAGCTATGTTGGTGTGACATATTTGTGAGTACCGGTAACCCTTGAGTTCAGTCAAGGAGAGTACGGGGCCGCTGAGTGATATCGTGAAGCACTAACGAACTCTTAGAACCTTAATTGACTATCTTAGCCTTTTTAGGGGTAGTGAGATGACCGACTTTGGTGCAGTCCGAAGTTGGTAGATACTCGATACTACACTCATTGAGGGTTGTTTTCTTGGAATATTTTGGTCGCCAGTTAAGTGGCTAAATCAAAACAATGAACACAGAAAACAATCCAATGATATTGAGCTCTTTAGAACCCGGTTTCTATTTTAGGACAGGATGAGCCAACTGACTTCAAGAGGGTACTTACCTACAACCCCATGCAAGCCAAAACCTAAGGACTTGTTTTGCTTTGTGAGAATATGTTTGTCTGTATATACGCTCACTTGCTTTCGCATACATGTACATAACATCATAACATCATACCATAGCATTTTCAATAACCATTTCAAGGATCTCGAGGGTTCTTTTGATGCAGGGTTACGTTGAACCAGAAGTCTACCAAGGGGCAAGAGGTTTTCTCCTCTAAAAAAATTCCATCAAAGATCAAGTGCAACAACTTGAATCAGGGGCTATGACCCACTTGACATGGTGAGCTTGATTCTCGTGGAAAGACATCCACAGGTGCAGAGTTCTCCAATCAAAGATCGAAGTTCAACCTCTAACATTCTCTTGTGTTTACCCCGAGAGATCCTTGAAAGCATGCATCCACATATCATGCATTGCATCTTGACGATTTTTCCTTTTTCAGGTTTCCTTACTCTCCTACTGTTTATTTCAGTAAGAGATGGCTCTAGAAAGGACTGTCAAGGATATCCAGGACCAGACTGCTCAGCTGTAGGAAATGTTCTTGAACCTGTCTCTGGGGCAAGAAGAAATGAAAGCTCTCTGGCGATCGGTGGAAATAGAACTGACTGTTTAAAGCTGGTTTCGCGAAATGTCGCGGAAGCAAGAGTCGCCACCGTCTTTTATATTCTCTAACATGGAAAGGACAAAAGCACAGCAAAATTCCTTATGAGAATGTTTCTCGGTTCGGGAGGTAGATTTATAGAAAGGGAAGGTGTTAGCACCCTTTCTATCCGTGGTTATCCACGGGCTCTTAGGTACTTGCTCTTATGTTTTCAAAATTTGTTTGCTTTTCAAGTGTGTGTGGGTTTTGAAAAAGTTCGTTTGAAAACTTCTAGGTAACTCTTGTATCAGTCCTCAAGAGTGTATGAAGTATTGTTTGAAAACTTTTTGAAAGTGTAAGGTGTGAAAAGTATTTTGTTTGATTTTGAAAAGAGCAAGTACCCATGAGTCATCTACCTACCCTAAGGAATTAAGATGTGTAAGAGTCCTTTAGATAGTGCTATCCCACCATTGAGAGGTAGGTAGCACCATCGTTGGATGTGTTCGGGTCAATTCGATTATCAGGACAGTGTGGTCACCGAAGCAATGGTAGGACACCTTAGAAGTAACCCTAATGTCCTAGATCCTTTTATCCGAGGCAACCGTTTCGAGGCAACTGGATCTTTTGGACAGAAGGGCGACCTCTAAGACACCCTATACTTGATGACCACGTCGAGGCAACCAGTGAGGCGTATCCTAGGAGTGGCATGTGCTTTGTGTGTTGTTTTTCAGTTAATGTTTTTGTACATGTTATTGGTGGGCTACGGATTAATTTTATTTACATACATTCTTTCATGCATTTAACAGTTAGGGGTGCGGAAAGTAAATTGCGGAAATATAGATTCTACGCTATTACAAGGTGCGAGTCTATACATCGCCAAAAATACAAAGACCCGTTTTGATAAAGTACGGAAAATAAAGAAAGCAATAAGCCTAATTACTATTACATTCTTGAAGCAATTACATAATAATCAAAATAAAGTAAATGCGTGCGAGTAAAAATTAATCGGGAATGTCTTAAGGGTTTTGACCCTTTTAAGAAAATAAATTCAATTTTTTTGTCTTTTTTGAATTAAATGCAATTAATTAAATAAAGCCTAATCTAATTAATTAATTTATTAAAAGAAAAATGTTTTTTTTGTTTTTTATGTTTTTTAATGAAAATAAAATAAAGGAATTAAAATTCAAAGTTAACCTAATTTTAAATTATTTTTGTTGATTGTAAAGAAAAAGAAATTAAAGTTGACCTAATTAAACTATTTTAGTTATTAGTATTTTATTTACAAAAAAATAAAATAAAATAAATAATAATAATAATATTAGTTCTTTTTTTTGGATTTTTTTATTTATAAAATATTAATTAGGTTAGTAGTTAATAAAAAGAAATAAGAAATAAAATAAAAAAAGAAAATGACAAAATAATAAAAAAGAAAAAGCAAACCCAAGGGGGGTTTGGGCCAGGAATGAGGTGTTTGATTGGAATTTTGGGGCCCAATGAAGCTTCCAGCCACGTTGACTTCTTGGATTGCCTGCAGCATGCTTTGACTGAGCACATGGTGTTCATCACTTTTTGTCCTTTGGATCTATGATCATGGCCACTTGGCGCCTGGGATATGGGACGTGCATTGTGGAATTATGTTGGAATGCTGCATACAATTACATGAAGCAAAATATTATGGAAATTATGGGGGACCTGGGATTCGAACCCAGGTCCCAAGGGTCTATACACGTCCATCCAAGCCACTGAGCCAAGCCATTTTATTTGTTATAATAACAAACAAAAAATATTATATGAAAAAGTGAGCGGTATCCTGGAAATAAAAAGCGCGCGCGTGTTAGCTTGAATAGACCAACCAGAGGCAAGCACGTCACCTTCTTCTTCCCCAAAACTGCAAGAAATAGAGTTAGATATCGGGGGTTTTAAACCCCCACAACCTACAATATTGGAAAATAGCGAATAGGAATCCAGGGCATATAAAAATGGCGCGAGGTGTCCAACATGTTCGTCTCATCACGCTGGTTTCAATCATGTGTGTTTGGAGATTTAATTTTACAGCATGTGCAAAGCCCCAATTCTAAACCTTAAGAACCCTAAAGTGTTTTAATGGCAAGTGTGATCGGTGGAAATAGAACTGACTGTTTTTTAGCTGGTTTCGCGAAAATGTCGCGGAAGCAAGAGTCGCCACCGTCTTTTATTTTCTCCAACATGGAAAGGACAAAAGCACAACAAAATTCCTTATGAGAATGTTTCTCGGTTCGGGAGGTAGATTTATAGAAAGGGAAGGTGTTAGCACCCTTTCTATCCATGGTTATCCATGGGCTCTTAGGTACTTGCTCTTATGTTTTCAAAATTTGTGTTTGCTTTTCAAATGTGAGTGGGTTTGAAAAAGTTTCTTTGAAAGATTTCTGAATGACTCTTGTATCTGTCCTCAAGAGTGTTTGAAAATTTTGTTTTGAAAGCTTTTGAAAGTGTAAGGTGTGAAAAGTATTTGGTTTTTTTTTTAAAAGAGCAAGTACCCATGAGTCATCTACCTACCCTAAGGAATTAAGCTGTGTAAGTGTCCTTTAGGTAGTGCCATCCCACCATTGAGAGGTAGGTAGCACCACCGTTGGAGGTGTTCGGGTCAATTCGATTTTAGGGACAGTGTGGTCACCGAAGCAACAGTTAGGACACTTTAGAAGTAACCCTAATGTCCTAGATCCTTTTTAATCCGAGGCAACCGTTTCGAGGCAACTGTTTCGAGGCAACTGGATCTTGGACATAAGAGCGACCGCTAAAACGTCCTATACTTGGCGACCACGTTCCGAAGGCAACGAGTGAGGCGTACCCTAGAAGTGGTGTGTGCATTGTGTGTTGCACTCAGTTAATGTTTGTCTTTGTAATTAGTGAGCTACGAGTTGTTTTTATTTACATACATTCTTCCATGCATTTAACAGTTAGTGGGGTGCGGAAAGTAAATTGCGGAAACATAAATCCTACGCTAATACAAGGCGCGGGTCTATACATCGCCAAAAATGCAAAGACCCGTTTTTGGTAAATAAGTACGGAAAGTAAATAAAAACAGTAAAAATCCTAATTACTATTACATCCGGAGGCAGTTACATAATAATCAGAAATAAGGAATTAAAACTGAAATGCGCGCGAAAGAAAGAATCGAGAATGTCTTAAGGGTGTTGACCCTTTTTTAGAAAAGAAATTGATTTTTTTTGTCTTTTTGAAATTAAATGCAATTAATTAAATAAACCTAATCTAATTAATTAATTTAATTAAAAGAAAATATTTTTTGTGTTTTTTATGTTTTTTATGAAATAAAAGAAAAGAATTAAAATTCTAAGTTAACCTAATTCTAAATTATTTTATTTGTTAAAAGAAAAGTCAAAATTGCTTAATTAAACTATTTCAATTAATGTTTATTTACAAAATAATATGATAATAATAATAATGATGTTAATTCTTGTTTTTTTTTATTTTTATAAAAAATATTAGTTAAGTTAATAAGTAATAAAATAAAAAGGTTAGAAATTAAATTGGAAAATAAAAAATGAAAAGAAAAGAATAAACCAATGGAAGAGGGGTATTGGGCCAGGAAGGAGGGTGTGAGATTGAGATTTGAGGCCCATTAAGAAGCTAACTCGTTTGACTCTGGGAATTGAGTGGAATGTTGTTGACTAGACACATGGTGTTCTTGCTTTCTGGGCCCTTGGATCTGCATCTGTGGACCCTTGGAGGAGGTGTATGATGGAAGTTATTTGAGGATCTGCACAAGAACACGTTGAGAAAAATAATATTGGAATTATGGGGGGCCTAGGGATCGAACCCAGGTCCCAGAGATTACAAGACACATGGCCAACCACTGGACCAAACCTGCGCGTTTGTTAATGAAATAGAAAAGAAATATAATATAGAAAACACGTGTTATATGCTGAAAAACAAAAAAAGAGCGCGCATGATTTTGAATGGACCAATGCTTTGCTGCCACGCCTTTCGTCTTCAAGCTTTTCCTGCAAAATAAAGAACACATAGCGGGGGTTTTAAACCCCCACAAAACAAAACTGTGAAAAATAGCGACTAGGCGCTCGTTGTACATAAAAAGAGCGCGAGGTATCCATCACATTCGTCTAGTCCATCTGATTTCAACCATGCCCGTTTGGAGTTCCAATTTTACAGCATGAGAGAAACCCCAAATTCGAAGCTCTGAAAAACCTAGAAACCAACAATGGCACTTTGCGTTTTACAGCCTTATAATCAAATTAAAACATACAGAAAGTTTTGTAATGGTGTCAGCAATGCATAATAATGTTCAACATGGATTAATGAGGCATAAAAATGGAATTTCGTTTCTCAAAATTTTGAACAAACCGTGAGGGCGTGATGAGTGATTCCTTGAGGTTTTTTGCTTAATTCCGATTGCCAGAGGTTCCTGGCAATGCAAGGAGTGTGTTTGGATTGAAAGGGAAGCTTGAATTGGGCTGCAAGGTGATTTTCAGTTTGTCACTTTTTTCTTGAAAATTTGAGATTTGTTTATGCTGTATGGAGTGTTCTAGCTCGTGACTTGTGTTGGGAAAGCTTGCATATATGGTTTTGAATGAGTATCAATCCATATAATGAGCCTTGAAGCCTTGCAATTATGTTTTGGATTTTGCCATGAACACCATTTAAACAACTTGCCATTTTTGTCAAAATTTGAAATTCTATGCTTGGAATAGGTCTTGCACGAATTTGGAATGTGCTTTATGGTGTATCAAAGCTATTCAACACAAAATATATCCCTCCATTAATTTTCTTGATTTTTATTTGAATTTTAAAGATTTAAAATGAATTAAATCAAATAAAATTAAATAAAAATGGAAAAATTAATTTTTAATCTTGAAATAAATTGTGGGACACGTGGGAGGCATGGCCAAGCTGAATCAAGTGGAAAAAGTGGGGCCCTTTTGTCAAAAATGGAGTTTCAAGGATAATTGACTTTGGCCATTTCACAAAAATTTCCCAACTTCTCCAATGCATATCTTGCTCAATTTTGAAGCTATGAACATGTTTTTGGACATTTTGGAAAGGTCTTGAAGTCCTCTAACCAATGTCTTTGGTCCCATGTCATTTTTATTTACCAATCTCAAGTTATGGTCTTTGACTTAAAGTGCCTTTTTGTTGACTTTTGAAAATGACCTATAATGTTGAAATTGATAACTTTTTGTGAGAGCATTTCTTGGACTTGGAATGTGAAGATGAGTTGTAGGAAATGTCTTCCCCTTCAAGATGAGCATTGGATGGGATTTTTCTGATGAACCATGAAAAAGTTATGCCTTGGTCAAGTTACAGTTGACTTTTCAGCTGTCCAAAAATAGAAACTTTTGACACCTTGATGATTTTTGAGCCATTCTTGTGAAGTAATGATCAAGACTATATCAAATGATGATTGTGGCTTCAAAATAATATGTTGACCAAAAATTTTGACTTTTGACTGCCAAATGACCATTTTGCACCCGCAGTTGATTGTGGAGCAACTAGGGTTTTTGACTGTGCAACTTGACCTTGTGAGCCTTGAAACTTGACATGTAGGTGCTTGACAATGTGTATGAGAATATGGAACTTGATTGAGCCCTTGAAAACCTCAACTTCCTTGCAAGAAGCAAAACCCTAATTTGACTGGCTTAGGAGGGTGCTTGAACAATGCAACCCTTGAGTAGGCTTGAGCAAATTGAGATGATGCTTGGCAAAACTTTGGTGATTATGGGAGGGCAAATTTTGGGGTACAACAGTTTCCCCTGTTCAATCTTCTTAGACCTGAGGATGTAGATTGGTTGGCGTGCCTTTCGTGATCCGAAGGTGGAAGATGATTGAACACTAGAGTGCCCAGAAATTTGCACTCACATGGTAGAATGTTAGCAGTGTGATGGCGGGAATGAGCTTACAGATGCCATTTGGAAGGATAATGGATGGGAGGATGGGCTTATAGATGCCATCTGGAGATGTGACAGAACCTTGTCGGGAATGGGCTTATAGATGCCATTTGGAAGTGTCGATCGCGTAAGAGATTCCTTAGCGAGAACTTGCGTACCTGAGAAAGAAAGATAATTACCTGGCCTGTTGCAGGAGTTGATCTTCAAACTCTTTATGTAGATATGCCCTGGCCGGATAAAGGTATCGAATCTTCAAACTCTTCAGACGTGCCCAGGCTGGATACAGGAATCGAGTCCGGAATTAGTCGTCAACAGATATGCCATGGCTGGATACAGGAATCGGATCTTCAAACTCTTCGGACGTGCCCTGGCTGGATACAGGAATCGAGTCCGGAATTAGTCGTCAACAGATACGCCCTGGCTGGATACAGCAATCGGATCTTCAAACTCTTCAGACGTGCCCTGGCAGGATACATGAATCGAGTCCGGAAATAGTCGTCAACAGATACGCCCTGGCTGGATACAGGAATCGGATCTTCAAACTCTTCAGACGTGCCCTGGCAGGATACAGGAATCGAGTCCGGAAATAGTCGTCAACAGATATGCCATGGCTGGATAAAGGAATCGGATCTTCAAACTCTTCAGACGTGCCCTGGCAGGATACAGGAATCGAGTCCGGAAATAGTCGTCAACAGATACGCCCTGGCTGGATACAGGAATCGGATCTTCAAACTCTTCAGACGTGCCCTGGCAGGATACAGGAATCGAGTCCGGAAATAGTCGTCAACAGATACGCCCTGGCTGGATACAGGAATCGGATCTTCAAACTCTTCAGACGTGCCCTGGCAGGATACAGGAATCGAGTCCGGAAATAGTCGTCAACAGATACGCCCTGGCTGGATACAGGAATCAGATCTTCAAACTCTTCAGACGTGCCCTGGCAGGATACAGGAATCGAGTCCGGAAATAGTCATCAACAGATACGCCCTGGCTGGATACAAGAATCATATTTTCAAACTCTTCAGACGTGCCCTGGCAGGATACAGGAATCGAGTCCAGAAATAGTCATCAACAGATACGCCCTGGCTGGATACAAGAATCAGATCTTCAAACTCTTCAGACGTGCCCTGGCAGGATACAGGAATCGAGTCCGGAAATAGTCGTCAACAGATACACCCTGGCTGGATACAGGAATCGGATCTTCAAACTCTTCAAACGTGCCCTGGCAGGATACAGGAATCGAGTCCGGAAATAGTCGTCAACAGATACGCCCTGGCTGGATACAGGAATCGGATCTTCAAACTCTTCAGACGTGCCCTGGCAGGATACAGGAATCGAGTCCAAAAATAGTCGTCAACAGATACGCCCTGGCTGGATACAGGAATCGGATCTTTAAACTCTTCAGATGTGCCCTGGCAGGATACAGGAATCGAGTCTGGAAATAGTCGTCAACAGATACGCCCTGGCTGGATACAGGAATCGGATCTTTAAACTCTTCAGACGTGCCCTGGCAGGATACAGGAATCGAGTCCAGAAATAGTCGTCAATAGATACGCCCTGGCTGGATACAGGAATCGGATCTTCAAACTCTTCAGACGTGCCCTGGCAGGATACAGGAATCGAGTCCGGAAATAGTCGTCAACAGATACGCCCTGGCTGGATACAGGAATCAGATCTTTAAACTCTTCAGACGTGCCCTGGCAGGATACAGGAATCGAGTCCCGAAATGTGACAGTTGATAGTAATTATCTTTGGATTGACCTTTTTCCTGAAAAGGTAAAACATCAGTTGTATGCAATGTCATGATGTATGAAAAGCATGATGTCATGATGTTCTCAGGGAGAAATGAGATAGTGTGTTATGATGCGTATATGCATGCGTCATGTATGAAGATGTAATGTTTATGGATGTATTTTCATCTAGGAAAATAAATCCTTGACGAATGCCGGGAACTTGAATCCTGGGCTGATGTTTGAAGAGGAGAGTTCTTCGTTTCTGCTGGGGATGATGGTTGCAAGAATAAACCGGTAGGAGAAGGTGACTCCGTTGGGGAATAAACTTGGCGAAGAGATTACTCTGCGGGGAATACTTTGTGGGAAGAGATACTTCGCTGAGGTTTGATGATAACTCCGCTGGGGGTACCGTTGATATGTTTTGTCGGAAGATTTGATGAACTCCGCTGGGGGATAGGAAGAACTTTGTCGAGGACGATCTTTCCGTGGTTTTTAGCTGAGGATAACCCAGTTATAAGCTCTGGTGGAGAATAACCTTTGAATAAAGCCCGGGAGACACGTTCGTACTCTGCAGGGGATAGCTTCCAGAATCTACTGGGGATAAGCTTCCTACTGGGGGGATTGATTCAACTCTCCTGGGGAGACTTTTGGGACTGTACTGGGGAATGGCTCCGCTGGATGTCTGGTATTCCACCGGGGAACAATCTTAGATCAAGATTTTCGGGGATGCTTGTTTAAGGAACATCTGCATACTCCGCTGGGGAATGTTTGAGATTTCTGGGGATACCCATCTTCCTTAAGGCTGACAGTAGACTAACTCTGCTTGGGGAGAGTATTGCTGACTTGCTAGAGATATTGTGCCTTATAGGGCTGATTGGGAGACCAACTCTGCTCAGGGAGTAATGTTGAGTCCTAGCTTACTTTCGGGGAGTGGAGGTATCTTGGTTACGTCCTTCAGCCGAACCTACCTTGGTACCTTGGTGGACAAGGCAACTAGATCGCTTAGACAATTCAATATTTCCCCTGTTTCTAATGTCACCTGTAATTAATCCTTTGTTTCGCATGCAAATATTTATGAGTTAGCCATTAGTGTCAAATGCATATATCAAAAATTGAACATTGGACGCTCTTCGCAAGAAAAAACAGAAAAAGGAAAAACAATTGGCAACTTGTCTGAAAAAGTGGATTTGTATTGATTTTGAATTTGCCTGTAAATAGGCGTTTTATGTACAAGAGGCTGACGTCCTAGTAAGAGAACACCGCCGAACAACAGAGTTTATACAATTTATACAAAGAAAACAAAACAGATGTGTGAAAAGAGTAATCCCACTGGGTTCCAACTCTGTTATCGCCTTTATATCTTCGAGCGTCTCATCACTTGGCTGCTTAGTTGAAGATGAAGTTGATTGATCGATGTCGTCTGAACTCGATGTTGATACCGGATTCTGGATGCAAGGAGATCCAATGAGACATAGCATTACGCTTACCCCTAAATTTTGCCTGGACTTCCCTTTCGGGTTTTCAGTCCACCGGGATACCCATTTTTGCCCAAGCTGCCTTTTCAGGTTTTCGACTTGCCGGGTGTACAGATTTTTTCATTTCATCCCTTATTTTTGCCCGAACCCTTTTGGTTCGCCAGGAAGCCCTTATTTTTGCCTAGGTGTGTCAACCTAGCGGGTCTTTGTTCATGCGTAGTATCTTTTTACTATGTCTGCATTGGCGGGGTGAGGAAGGTCGTCACCATCCATGGTGGTTAGAATCATAGCTCCTCCTGAGAAGATATGTTTAACCACAAATGGCCCTTCGTACGTAGGGGTCTATTTGCCCCTGGATCACCTTGAGGAAGAATGATGCGCTTGATTACCAGGTCTCCGACTTGATACTCTTGTCGTCTGACTTTCTTGTTAAATGCCCTGGTCATCCGTTTTTGGTACGTCTGACCATGACAAATAGCAGTGAGTCTCTTTTCGTCAATTAGGTTTAATTGATCAAGTCGAGTCTGGATCCAGTCATCTTCGCTTAAACCTGCGTCCTTCATTATCCGGAGAGAGGGTATCTGGACTTCAATAGGCAAGACTGCCTCCATGCCATAGACCAAGGAAAAGGGAGTTGCCCCTGTTGACGTCCGTGCTGAGGTACGGTACCCATGAAGAGCGAACGGTAACATCTTGTGCCAATCTTTGTAGGTCACTGTCATCTTCTGCACAATCTTTTTGATATTCTTATTTGCTGCTTCTACAACCCCATTCATCTTCGGCCGGTAAGGAGAAGAGTTGTGGTGCTGTATCTTGAACTGCTCGCAGAGCTCCGTGATCATCTTGTTGTTGAGATTGGTACTGTTGTCCGTAATGATCCTTTCCGGGACGCCGTATCGACAGATCAGATTGTGTCGAATGAATCGTGCCACGACGTTCTTGGTTACCGTAGCATAGGAAGCTGCTTCAACTCATTTCGTGAAGTAATCAATTGCAACCAGGATGAAGCGATGCCCATTGGATGCCGTAGGTTTAATCTCGCCGATCATATCAATGCCCCACATTGCAAAAGGCCAAGGTGCAGTCAAGACATTCAGAGGGACTGGAGGAACGTGCACCTTATCTGCATATATCTGGCACTTATGACATGTCCGAGAATGTTGGTAACAGTCGGCTTCCATTGTGGACCATAAATATCCTGCCCGAAGGATTTTCTTTACCATGGTGTGTCCACTGGAATGTGTTCCGAAGGTACCTTCATGCAGCTCTGCCATGATCTTTTCTGCTTCAGTCTTATCCACACAACGCAGTAAGGTTGAATCATGGTTTCGCTTGTATAGAATGCCGTTGCTGAGGAAGAACTTTGCAGCGAACCTTCTCAGGAACTTTTTGTCATTGAAAGATGCACCGTCGGGGTATTCTTGAGCTTCCAAGTACCTTTTCACTTCATGATACCAAGGTTTTTCGTTTACCTCTTCAGCCTCAAGGTCACAGCAATGTGCAGGTTCATCCAGTTTTCCAGATAATGATTCGGGGAGCCTCGTTGTCCCATTTGACTCTGAACATAGAAGACATCGTAGCCAGCGCGTCCGCCAACTGATTCTCCTCTCTTGGGAAGTGTTCAAAAGTTATCTCTGTGAAATGGGGTATCAACGTCAACACACACTCTTTATAAGGAATAAGATTTGGGTGTTTCGTATCCCACTCGCCTTTGATCTGATTGATCACGAGAGCGGAATCTCCGAAGACACTCAGAAACTTGATCCTTAAGTCAATCGCAGCTTGAAGACCCATGATACACGCCTCATACTCCGCCATGTTGTTGGTGCAGTTGAAATATAGCCGGGCAGTAAGTGGGGTATGAGTGCCTTTTGGGGATATGATCACAGCGCCGATACCGTTACCCAAAGCGTTGGAGGCTCCATCAAAGTGCATAGACCATCGGGATCCTTCCTCAGGTCCTTCATCCGATCCAGGTACTTCACAATTAGTCACTACCATGATGTTCTCGTCAGGAAATTCAAAGTTCATTGACTGGTAGTCGTCCACTGCCTGGTGTGCCAAGTGGTCTACCAACACACTCCCCTTGATAGTTTTCTGAGTCGTGTACTGGATGTCGTATTCCGTCAAGATCATATGCCATCTTGCTATTCTTCCAGACAGAGCATGCTTTTCGAATATGTACTTGATCGGATCCATTTTTGATATTAACAGAGTAGTGTGAGTTAGCATATACTGTCTCAGCCGGCGAGCAGCCCATACCAAAGCGTAGCAAGCTTTCTCGAGCAGTGAGTATCGGGTCTCACAGTCGGTAAACTTTTTGCTAAGGTAATAAATGGCGTGCTCTTTTTGGCCAGACTCGTCATGCTGCCCCAGCACACACCCCATTGAGCTGTCTAGTACTGTCAAGTATAGTATCATAGGTCTCCCTTCAACCGGTGGCATAAGAATGGGTGGTTCTTGGAGATACTCTTTGATTCTTTCGAAGGCGGCCTGACATTCATCATTCCAACGTACTACTTGATCTTTCTTCAGCAGCTTGAAGATTGGTTCACAGGTAGCAGTTAGATGCGAGATGAATCGGGCAATGTAATTCAGACGCCCTAGAAAACCTCTGACTTCTTTCTCTGTCTTGGGAACTGGCATCTCTTGTATGGCTTTAACCTTGGCAGGGTCCACTTGAATACCTTTGTCGCTCACGACGAAGCCTAGCAACTTTCCAGATCTTACCCCAAATGTGCACTTGTTTGGGTTCAACCTCAGCTTGTACAACTTCAACCGGTCAAACAGCTTCTGTAGATGGTCAAGGTGTTCCTCCTCAGTTTGGGACCTTGCAATCATATCATCGATGTACACTTCAATCTCATGGTGGATCATGTCATGAAATAAAGCAACCATGGCATGTTGGTAAGTTGCCCCAGCATTTTTCAATCCAAAAGGCATGACCTTATAACAAAAGGTGCCCCACTGAGTAACAAAGGTAGTCTTTTCCATATCTTCAGGAGCCATCTTGATCTGATTATAACCTGAAAAGCCGTCCATGAAGGAGAATACTTTATGCTGAGCAGTGTTGTCAACCAGAACGTTGATATGAGGCAAGGGGAAGTCATCCTTGGGGCTTTCCCTGTTCAAATCTCTATAGTCAACACACATTCTGACCTTACCATCTTTCTTCGGCACTGGAACCACGTTGGCAACCCACTGAGGGTAAGAAGTCACTGCAAGAAAACCGGCATCAAATTGTTTCATAACCTCAGCCTTGATTTTCTCGGACATCTCTGGACGCATACGGCAGACCTTCTGTTTAACCGGAGGGCAGTCTTCCTTGGTAGGCAAATGATGGACCACAATGTCAGTATCTAACCCATGCATGTCTTTGTAAGACCAGGCAAAGATTTCCACATAGTCACGCAACATCTGGATCAACCGCTGTTTCACACTGAGCTCTAGATTGGCACCAATCTTGACTTCCTTTTTGTCTGTCTCAGTACTCAGATTTACCGTTTCCACTGGCTCTTCATGTGGCTGAATGGCCCTCTCTTCCTGGAGCAATAGTCTTGCAAGCTCACCAGGCACTTCGCAATCATCTTCACCTTCGTCTTCGGCTAAGTTGATCGGATTTTCGAAGTCATAACTGGTAGTAGCAGAGTCGTTACCAGTGGGATCTAGAGTGGATTGGAACTTGTATGAGTGTGTGTGTAAATATAGCTGTTTTGCAATATGTATAAAGAAAGAAAGGGAGCGCAAGATTTGAAATGTGAAAAACGTCCAATGCTTTTATTCATGATATATGAAGGTGACACACAAAAGCCCTCACAAATAAAACCACGGTGCCCCCGGGTAAGACACCGGGCCATAAAGTTTCAAATTATTGTTTATTACAAATTCAAAACAAAGAAGTTCATTACTGGGTGACAAAAGTAATAGGTGTAAAGTCTTTTGTAGTCCAGTTGCTAGGTCCACCGTTGGTCGTTGGGTAGATCCAGCTGTCGAATTCAGATTCGTCCGCTTCGTCCTTAATAGCATTCACTCATGGATTGGTGATGAGCACAGGAGGTCTTCCAATCCTTGCCTTGCGCACAGCCTTCTGAGCTTCTGCAGTGAAACCCAAGCCAAATTTGTCAGTCTTTGGAGTAAAATCAGGAAGCCTGCCCCAGTTTACGCACTCACCCTTCTCAATCACAGCCCGGGCATCCTTCAAGGAAGCCATCTTCAAAGGAGAGTCTTCTTCAGTCACTGTCTCTACTGCTGCCAATGTTTGAGGTACCTCTTCGAAGTGTTGAAAGGGGGTCTCAATGAACTCCCCATCCATTTCTACGTACCTGAAGGAGTTGAGGTGGCTGACCATGTATTCCTCTTCCCCTTGTACTGTTACGATCTTCCCCCTGACCGGGTATTTGAGCTTCTGATGTAAAGTTGAAGTCACGGCCCTTGCCTTGTGGATCCAAGGACGACCCAGCAAACAAGAATAGGATGGACGGATATCCATCACATAGAATTTGAATCAAAGACCTGTGACCCAGCCCTGATTGGGATGTCAACCTCACCATGTACCATTCTTTTGGACTCGTCAAAGTCTCGGACAACAATGTTACTTGGTTTGAGCTCTAAACCCTCACAGTTCAGCCTGTCTAGAGCTTTCTTGGGTAGTACGTTCAGTGAAGAACCAGTGTCAACCAGTACGTGAGCAAGAGTAGTGCCCCTGCATTCAATGGAGACATGCAGGGCATCATTATGGTTCTTCCCCTTGGTCGTCAGATCAGCATCAGAGAAACCCAGACCATTATCAGCGGTTAAGTTGGCCACACAGTCGGTGAATTGATCAGCAGACGTTTCTTGGGGCACGTGGGCCGTCTTCAGGAATGCAATCAGGGCCTTGGCATGGGCCTCTGAACACAGCAACAGTGATAGCATGGAGATTTTAGAGGGGGTGTGCCCCAGCTGTTCAACGACGTTGAAATCACTTTTCTTTATAATCTTGAGGATCTCTTCCATCTCTTGCTTGGAAGCCTCAACAGTGGTCTTCGGTGCCTCCGTCCGGGCAGGCACATCAGTAGCAATCCCCTTGCCCCGAGCGTCAGATGACTCGGCAGCAGGGGTAGAAACTTGATCAGGGGGGGAAACATGCACACTGGCAGGTGTGATGACAAGAGGCCCCTGAATTGCTGGAGGTGCAATGTCTGGTGAGAACTGTCTTCCACTACGAGTGACCTTAGCGGGCCCGGTGATGTTGGTGACATCGGTACTAGTATTGAACTCTTGCTTGACTCCCAGAACATAAACATCTGCCCCATAGTGCCACGGGACAGCTTTATCAGACTTGTAAGGGATGAGCCCCGGAACAGTAATGGTTATAGGAGCAATCTTGTGAACAGGCAAAATTTGGACAGGCTTCTTTGAAGGAGCCTTGGAAGGGTTGTTGAAAATGGTGACAATTGAAACTTCTTCAACAGGGGCAACAGGAACGGCAATCTTCTTGAACAGAATCTCTTTACTGTCCATCAGGTTTTGGACGCCTGACTTCAGCAAAGGATAACCGGCATGTGAAGCAGCACATAAATGGCAACCTTTACTACATCCCGGAAATAAATCGGCTAGCAACAGGTTCCTCTTGACGGTCAGCAGCGGAGTAGCAACATCATCCACAGAAGCTACATACATGTCCTCCTCAACAACATTCACTCCATGCTGGGGCATGGGAGCGGTCACAACATTTGGCCTTTCGGGCGCCTCGAACTGTATTTCCTTGGCATCAATAAGGTCCTGAACCTTATTCCTTAGGGTCCAACAATCATCACTAGAATATCCCGGGCTATCAGAGTGATAAGCGCAACAGGCGTTGGGGTTGTGCTTCGGAGATGCTGTATTTACCACCTTCGGAGCCTCCTTGACAGTTACCAGGCTAGTTGATAGCAGTTGCGGTAATATTTAAGAGAGAGTCATGCTGAGCCGAGTATACTGCCTTTTGGGCCTCTCAGCTCTGGGCTGGTTGTATTGCTGAGGAGCAGCAGCAGGCTTAGAAATAACCACCGCGTTAACAGCTTGGCGGCGTTCCGGTTTTTTTTGTATCCTTGGACCATACACAGCACTAGCCTCCTTCTTGAAGGGCTTCTTTTCAGCATTTGAGGAGGCACTCTTCTGTATCTTCCCCGATTTTATACCAGCTTCGATCCTCTCACCAGTCAGGATCAGGTCAGTAAACCCAACAGAGGAATTACCAATGAGATGGTTGAAGAATGGACCAGATAGGGTCCCCAAGAACATGTCCACTAGCTCACAATCCGTCAACGGTGGCTGCACCCTGCCAGCCAGGTCTCTCCATTTCTGTGCGTACTCCTTAAAACCTTCACCCGATCCCAGTGACATACCCTAGAGTTGGGTACGCGTAGGAGCGAGGTCGGAATTATATTGATACTGCTTGTAAAAAGCAGTGGCCAAATCCTCCCAGTTACGAATGTTGGTTCCATCCAGCTGATAGAACAATTCGAGATGAGTCCCTGAAAGACTCTCCTGGAAGAAGTGGATCCATAAGTTCTTGTCTGTTGTGTAAGGCTGGATCTTCCTTACATAAGAGAGGAGATGCATTTTAGGGCAGGAAGCCCCGTCATACTTCACAAAGGCAGGCGCCTTGAACTAGTGTAGGATCACCACCCCAGAAGATAACCCCAAGTCTCTGAAATCCAACCCAGGCACACGTTGAATCTCCATAGCATTTATCCTGTCCTCCAGCTGTTTGTACCGGTCCTCAGCAGGAGGGTACTGTTCGTCATTGAAGTCTGTCTCGGTGTCAGAGACCACAGGACTAGGGACCTCTCTCCCTTGGTGACTGCCTTCCCCCACAGATGGAGTAGACCTCTCAGCCTCATTTTGCAATGTATTCCCGAGTTTGCGCCCAGTGTTGAATTGCACAGTCCTCTTCTTCTTTTTCTTCTTCAGGAGCAAAGCCTTCAGCTCTTGTTGTCCTTGGGCCAAGTTCATGACCATCTCCTAAAATTTGGCGTTCTGGGCCTGGAGGGCCTTGATAGCTTGCTCGGTAGTGAGTTCAGGATTCATGATTCTTGAGTGCTGAAATAAACAGCGAAGAAGATTAAGCAACCTGTAGAAAAAGGGGTACCTGTTATGCACATGATGCATGATATGTTATTTATGCAATGCATTCAAGGGTTCGAAAGTTCAAATTCGTTGCAGCCAAAAAAGGAACACACTTTTTATTAGGAAATAATTTGTTCAGTACATCAGGGCCTCATGGGCAAAACATTGCAAAGTAAATTAATCCCAAAAGACACTGCGCATCCTCTTTGGAGCTATGTAAGTGTTGAGAGTCTTTTCCTCGTGCAGTAGGCGGGTGAGCTCCAAGACCTTCTTCTCACTGGTATGTAGACTAGATTCAAGAGAATTCCGTTCTTCCTTAAGCTGGATCCAGCTCTTCTGCATTTCTTCCCAGGATGTGGGCATGTCAGGATGCTGAATGGTGTATGGCACCTCTCCTTCCAAGACTGGCTATTTGATCACGGGGAGAACATGAGGATATGGCATCACCAGCTTCTGGGAGCGGGCTCGTACCCACTTGAGATAAGGCTCCAGGGGGATGGAGTTCTTGTGCCCCAGTGTCTTGCTATCTACCCTGTTGGGCATCCTCCAAGCTCTGATAAATCTCTGGCGGAGTCCTCGTGCATCGTTGTCAAAGTCAAAAACTATGTCAGGAATCAACATATCATGAGGGCCATCCCTCCGAGCATATCCAAACTGTCTCAAGTCCAGACAGGGGTTATAAGTAATACCTCCTCTGATTCCAAGTAAAGGAACATTAGGAAACTCCCCGCAACGATCAATGATAGTGACATTCTCTCTGGACCGAGAACACCAATGTATATCAGCATGTGTAAGAGCCATCAATCGTTGTGACCATCTCAAACCCCGCTCGTTCTTCAAAACTGATTGTGGAAGGTGCGAAATAAACCACCTTTCCAGGAGAGGAGTGCAGCACATCAGAACACCTATTTTTCTCATGGTTCGAGTGTAACATGAGTGAAGGATGTCCCCAAGCAACGTAGGTATAGGATTCCTGGGCATGAAGATCTTGACAGCATGGATATCTATAAGCTGATCTTGATTAAGGAACAACACCAACCCATAGACGAGGAGTGCCACAACTTCTTCAAAAGCTTGTAGGTCAAGGGAGTTCCAACATTCTTGTGCTTTCTCAAACAGAAACTTGGCCAAGAACCCTTTGATACCACTTCTAACTTCCCAATGTCCCTTGATGTCAGATGGTTGTATGCGTAATGCTTTAGCAATCTCTTCAAGTTTGGGTTCCCTTTCCGTACCGTTGTAGGGTAGTTGACTAAGGATAGGGATCTTCAGAAGCTGGGAGAACTCTTCCAAGGTAGGCACCAGTTGATAATCCAGGAAAGTAAAACAGTGGTGCAGAGGGTCAAAGAACTGGAAGAGGACCTTTATCATATCTTCCTCAATGTTGGTGTTGACCAAACTGATGAGTCTTCCATGTTTCTCACTGAAAGAAGAGCTCTCGGAAATCTTGGATGTAAGTTCCTTAAGCTGAGGAGGGACCCTGACAAGATTGACCTGAATTGCCTTTCTGCGGATAGTTTCCATGTCCTACAAAACAAGAACAAAAATGAAGATTCGAACCCCTGAAGTGGTTAGTGAATGTATATGATGTTGTATGATGTTATGATATTATGATAAAAACACACCACAAGTACCCACAAAAAGCAAACATGGTAAGGCACACAAGTCACACAAGACAGCCCTTAGAGTTCAGGCCAGCATGGGGTCTAGGTATTACCCTCTTGAAGTTGGTGGGCTCAAAACCTGTCCTATTAGAAGTAACCGAGTTCTAAGGAGCTCAATATCATAGGGTTGTTTTCTATGTTCATTGTTTTGATTTAGCCACTGAACTGGCGATCAAAATATTCCAAGAAAACAACCCTCAATGAGTGTAGTATCGAGTATCAACCAACTTCGGACTGCACCAAAGTCAGTTATCTCACTACCCCTAAAGAGGCCAGGATGGTTCAATTAAGGTTCCTAAGGTCAGTTGATGCTTCATGACACCACGCGGCGGCCCCGTACTCTCCTTGACTTGACTCAAGGGTTACCGGTACTCACCAAAGTGCCACATCAACGTAGCAGACTGCTTCAACCGTGTCGGTATACCCCGCACAGTTCCCTCACAGTCTTGTTGCTACTTTCTAAGAGGTATCCCCCAGATCCGGGTTAGGATCTATAAAACTCCCAAAACAGGCCCAATAATATTAAAGCACACAAATCAGGCAATTGAAAACATAAGTGATCTTAGTCCTAAGGTACACCTCACTTTTAAAGAATCTCCCCAGCAGAGTCGCCAGTTCTGTGATCGGTGGAAATAGAACTGACTGTTTTTTAGCTGGTTTCGCGAAAATGTCGCAGAAGCAAGAGTCGCCACCGTCTTTTATTTTCTCCAACATGGAAAGGACAAAAGCACAGCAAAATTCCTTATGAGAATGTTTCTCGGTTCGGGAGGTAGATTTATAGAAAGGGAAGGTGTTAGCACCCTTTCTATCCATGGTTATCCATGGGCTCTTAGGTACTTGCTCTTATGTTTTCAAAATTTGTGTTTGCTTTTCAAATGTGAGTGGGTTTGAAAAAGTTTCTTTGAAAGATTTCTGAATGACTCTTGTATCTGTCCTCAAGAGTGTTTGAAAATTTTGTTTTGAAAGCTTTTGAAAGTGTAAGGTGTGAAAAGTATTTGGTTTGTTTTTGAAAAGAGCAAGTACCCATGATTCATCTACCTACCCTAAGGAATTAAGCTGTGTAAGTGTCCTTTAGGTAGTGCCATCCCACCATTGAGAGGTAGGTAGCACCGCCGTTGGAGGTGTTCGGGTCAATTCGATTTTAGGGACAGTGTGGTCACCGAAGCAATAGTTAGGACACTTTAGAAGTAACCCTAATGTCCTAGATCCTTTTTAATCCGAGGCAACCGTTTCGAGGCAACTGTTTCGAGGCAACTGGATCTTGGACATAAGAGCGACCGCTAAAACGTCCTATACTTGGCGACCACGTTCCGAAGGCAACGAGTGAGGCGTACCCTAGAAGTGGTGTGTGCATTGTGTGTTGCATTCAGTTAATGTTTGTCTTTGTAATTAGTGAGCTACGAGTTGTTTTTATTTACATACATTCTTCCATGCATTTAATAGTTAGGGGGGTGCGGAAAGTAAATTACGGAAACATAAATCCTACACTATTACAAGGCGCGGGTCTATACATCGCCAAAAATACAAAGACCCGTTTTTGGTAAATAAGTACGGAAAGTAAATAAAAACAGTAAAAATCCTAATTACTATTACATCTGGAGGCAGTTACATCATAATCAGAAATAAGGAATTAAAACTGAAATGCGCGCGAAAGAAAGAATCGAGAATGTCTTAAGGGTGTTGACCCTTTTTTAGAAAAGAAATTGATTTTTTTTGTCTTTTTGGAATTAAATGCAATTAGTTAAATAAACCTAATCTAATTAATTAATTTAATTAAAAGAAAATATTTTTTTGTGTTTTTTATGTTTTTTATGAAATAAAAGAAAAGAATTAAAATTCTAAGTTAACCTAATTCTAAATTATTTTATTTGTTAAAAGAAAAGTCAAAATTGCTTAATTAAACTATTTCAATTAATGTTTATTTATAAAATAATATGATAATAATAATAATAATGATGTTAATTCTTGTTTTTTTTTTTTATAAAAAATATTAGTTAAGTTAATAAGTAATAAAATAAAAAGGTTAGAAATTAAATTGGAAAATAAAAAATGAAAAGAAAAGAATAAACCAATGGAAGGGGGGTATTGGGCCAGGAAGGAGGGTGTGAGATTGAGATTTGAGGCCCATTAAGAAGCTAACTCGTTTGACTCTGGGAATTGAGTGGAATGTTGTTGACCAGACACATGGTGTTCTTGCTTTCTGGGCCCTTGGATCTGCATTTGTGGACACTTGGCCGGCGCTTGGAGGAGGTGTATGATGGAAGTTATTTGAGGATCTGCACAAGAACACGTTGAGAAAAATAATATTGGAATTATGGGGGGCCTGGGGATCGAACCCAGGTCCCAGAGATTACAAGACACATGGCCAACCACTGGACCAAACCTGCGCGTTTGTTAATGAAATAGAAAAGAAATATAATATAGAAAACACGCGTTATATGCTGAAAAACAAAAAAAGAGCGCGCATGATTTTGAATGGACCAATGCTTTGCTGCCACGCCTTTCATCTTCAAGCTTTTCCTGCAAAATAAAGAACACATAGCGGGGGTTTTAAACCCCCACAAAATAAAACTGTGAAAAATAGCGACTAGGCGCTCGTTGTACATAAAAAGAGCGCGAGGTATCCATCACATTCGTCTAGTCCAACTGATTTCAACCATGCCCGTTTGGAGTTCCAATTTTACAGCATGAGAGAAACCCCAAATTCGAAGCTCTGAAAAACCTAGAAACCAACAATGGCACTTTGCGTTTTACAGCCTTATAATCAAATTAAAACATACAGAAAGTTTTGTAATGGTGTCAGCAATGCATAATAATGTTCAACATGGATTAATGAGGCATAAAAATGGAATTTCGTTTCTCAAAATTTTGAACAAACCGTGAGGGCGTGATGAGTGATTCCTTGAGGTTTTTTGCTTAATTCTGATTGCCAGAGGTTCCTGGCAATGCAAGGAGTGTGTTTGGATTGAAAGGGAAGCTTGAATTGGGCTGCAAGGTGGTTTTCAGTTTGTCACTTTTTTCTTGAAAATTTGAGATTTGTTTATGCTGTATGGAGTGTTCTAGCTCGTGACTTGTGTTGGGAAAGCTTGCATATATGGTTTTGAATGAGTATCAATCCATATAATGAGCCTTGAAGCCTTGCAATTATGTTTTGGATTTTGCCATGAACACCATTTAAACAACTTGCCATTTTTGTCAAAATTTGAAATTCTATGCTTGGAATAGGTCTTGCACGAATTTGGAATGTGCTTTATGGTGTATCAAAGCTATTCAACACAAAATATATCCCTCCATTAATTTTCTTGATTTTTATTTGAATTTTAAAGAATTAAAATGAATTAAATCAAATAAAATTAAATATAAATGGAAAAATTAATTTTTAATCTTGAAATAAATTGTGGGACACGTGGGAGGCATGGCCAAGCTGAATCAAGTGGAAAAAGTGGGACCCTTTTGTCAAAAATGGAGTTTCAAGGATAATTGACTTTGGCCATTTCACAAAAATTTCCCAACTTCTTCAATGCATATCTTGCTCAATTTTGAAGCTATGAACATGTTTTTGGACATTTTGGAAAGGTCTTGAAGTCCTCTAACCAATGCCTTTGTACCATGTCATTTTGATTTACCAATCTCAAGTTATGGTCTTTGACTTAAAGTGCCTTTTTGTTGACTTTTGAAAATGACCTATAATGTTGAAATTGATAACTTTTTGTGAGAGCATTCCTTGGACGTGGAATGTGAAGATGAGTTGTAGGAAATGTCTTCCCATTCAATATGAGCATTGGATGGGATTTTTATGATGAACCATGAAAAAGTTATGCCTTGGTCAAGTTACAGTTGACTTTTCAGCTGTCCAAAAATAGAAACTTTTGACACCTTAATGATTTTTGAGCCATTCTTGTGAAGTAATGATCAAGACTTGATCAAATGATTATTGTGGCTTAAAAATAAGATGTTGACCAAAAATTTTGACTTTTGACTGCCAAATGACCATTTTGCCCTTGCAGTTGATTGTGGAGCAACTAGGGTTTTTGACTGTGCAACTTGACCTTGTGAGCCTTGAAAATTGACATGTAGGTGCTTGACAATGTGTATGAGCATATGGAACTTGATTGATCCCTTGAAAACCTCAACTTCCTTGCAAGAACCAAAACCCTAATTTGACTGGCTTAGGAGGGTGCTTGAACTGTGCAACCCTTGAGTAGGCTTGAGCAAATTGAGATGATGCTTGGCAAAACTTTGGAGATTATGGGAGGGAAAATTTTGGGGTACAACAGTAAGTCACAATTCTGTATGTTACACTGCAATTAAACCATGCCAAAAGTTCCCTGTGCATTCATACAGTACAAAACAAACAAGAAATTGGGTTAATAATGCATGGAATATGGATTTCGATTCTCAAAATAATTGACAAACCGTGGAGGCGTGATGAGTAATTCTTTGAGGTTTTTGGCTTGTTGATGATTGCAAATCGTGCCTGGGAGTGTTGGGAGTGTGTTTGGATCAAAGAAAGTGTCTGAATTGCACTGAAGAGTGGATTTCAATTTGCAAATTTTCTCCAAGTTTTTGGAATTCAGTTTGGCCGTTTTAGAGAGTTCTAGGTCGTCCCAATGGTCTGGAGCCTTTGCATATATGTCTAGCAATGAGAATCAATCAATATAATGAACCTTTAAGCCTTGCAATGAAGTTTGAGATTTCCTCTTTATCACCATTAAAGCATTTGCCATTTTTGTCCAAAATTTGAATTTCATGCTTGAAATAGGTCTTGCACGAATTTGGTATATGGATTATGGTGTATCAAAGCTATTCAAACCACAAGATATCCCTTAATTAATTTTTTTGATTTTTATTTGAATTTTAAAGATTTAAAATGAATTAAATCAAATAAAATTAAATAAAAATGGAAAAATTAATTTTTAATCTTGAAATAAATCATGGGACACGTGGGTGGTATGGCAAAGCTGAACCAAGTGGGAAAAGTGGGCCCTTTTGTCAAAAATTGAAGTTTCAAGGATAGTTGACTTTTGCCATTTCACAAATATTTCCCAACTTCTCCAATGCATATCTCACTCAATTTTGATCATATGAACATGTTCTTGGACATTTTGGAAAGGTCTTGAAGTCCTCTAACCAATGCCTTTGGTCCCATGTCATTTTGATTTACCAATCTCCAGTTATGGTCTTTGACTTAAAGTGTCTTTTTGTTGACTTTTGAAAATGACCTATAATGTTGAAATTGATAACTTTTTGTGAGAGCATTTCTTGGACTTGGAATGTGAAGATGAGTTGTAAGAAATGTCATCCCCTTCAAGATGAGAATTGGATGGGATTTTTCTGATGAACCATGAAAAAGTTATGCCTTGGTCAAGTTACAGTTGACTTTTCAGCTGTCCAAAAATATAAACTTTTGCACCTTGATGATTTTTTGAGCCATGCTTGTGGAATCATGATCAAGACTTGATCAAATGATGATTGTGGCTTCAAAATAAGATGTTGACCAAAAATTTTGACTTTTGACTGCCAAATGACCATTTTGCCCCTGTAGTTGATTGTGAAGCAATTAGGGTTTTTGACTGTGCAACTTGACCTTTTGAGCCTTGAAACTTGACATGTGGATGCTTGACAATGTATATGAGCATATGAGACTTGATTGAGCCTTTGAAAACCTCAACTTCCTTGCAAGAACCAAAACCCTAATTTGACTGGCTTAGGAGAATGCTTGACTGTGTAGCCCTTGAGTAGACTTTGAACCATTTGAGGTGATGCTTGTCAAAACTTTGAAGAATATGGGAGGGCAAATTTTGGGGTACAACAGTTGCCCCTGTTCAATCTTCTTAGGCCTGAGGATTTAGATTGGCTTGTGTGCCTTTCGTGATACGAGGGTGGAAGATGATTGAACACTAGAGTGCCCAGAAATTTGCACTCACATAGTAGAGTATCAGCAGTGTGATGGCGGGAATGGGCTTACAGATGCCATTTGGAGAGATGATGGATAGGAGGATGGGCTTATAGATGCCATCTGGAGGTGTGACAGAACCTTGTCGGGAATTGGCTTATAGATGCCATTTGGAACTGTTGGTAAGTGGATGGGCTTATAGATGCCATCTAAGTGTCGATCGCGTAAGAGATTCCTTAGCGAGAACTTGCGTACCTAAGAAAGAAAGATAATTACCTGGCCTGTTACAGGGATTGATCTTCAAACTCTTCATGCAGACATTCCCTGGCTAAATACAGGTATCGAATCTACAATTGGTTGCTCACAGATGTGCCCTGGCTGGATACAGGAATCGAATCTGGAATTAGTCGTCAACAGATATGCCCTGGCTGGATACAGGAATCGAATCTTCAAACTCTTCAGGCGTGCCCTGGCTGGATACAGGAATCGAATCTTCAAACTCTTCAGACGTGCCCTGGCTGGATACAGGAATCGAATATGGAAATAGTCGTCAACAGATATGCCCTGGCTGGATACAGGAATCGAATCTTCAAACTCTTCAGACGTGCCCTGGTTGGATACAGGAATCGAATTTGGAAATAGTCGTCAATAGATATGCCCTGGCTGGATACAGGAATTGAATCTTCAAACTCTTTAGACGTGCCCTGGCTAGATACAGGAATCGAATCTGGAATTAGTCGTCAACAGATATGCCCTGGCTAGATACAGGAATCGAATCTTCAAACTCTTCAGACGTGCCCTGGCTGGATACAGGAATCGAATCTGGAATTATTCGTCAACAGATATGCCCTGGATGGATACAGGAATCGAATCTTCAAACTCTTCAGACGTACCCTGGCTGGATACAGGAATCGAATCTGGAATTAGTCGTCAACAGATATGCCCTAGTTGGATGCAGGAATCGAATCTTCAAACTCTTCAGACATGCCCTGGCTGGATACAGGAATCGAATCTGGAATTAGTCGTCAATAGATATGCCCTGGCTGGATGCAGGAATCGAATCTTCAAACTCTTCAGACGTGCCCTGGCTGGATACAGGAATCGAATCTGGAAATAGTCGTCAACAGATATACCCTGGATGGATACAGGAATCGAATCTTCAAACTCTTCAGACGTGCCCTGGCTGGATACAGGAATCGAATCTGGAATTAGTCGTCAACAGATATGCCCTGGCTGGATGCAGGAATCGAATCTTTAAACTCTTCAGACGTGCCCTGGCTAGATACAGGAATCGAATCTGGAATTAGTCGTCAACAGATATGCCTTGGCTGGATACATGAATCGAATCTTCAAACTCTTCAGACGTGCCCTGGCTGGATACAGGAATCGAATCTGGAATTAGTCGTCAACAGATATGCCATGGCTGGATACAGGAATCGAATCTTCAAACTCTTCAGATGTGCCCTGGCTGGATACAGGAATCGAATCTGGAATTAGTCGTCAACAGATATGCCCTGGCTGGATGCAGGAATCGAATCTTCAAACTCTTCAGACGTGCCCTGGCTGGATACAGGAATCGAATCTGGAATTAGTCGTCAACAGATATGCCCTAGCTGGATGCAGGAATCGAATCTTCAAACTCTTCAGACGTGCCCTGGCTGGATACAGGAATTGAATCTGGAAATAGTCGTCAACAAATATGCCCTGGCTGGATACAGGAATCGAATCTTCAAACTCTTCAGACGTGCCCTTGCTGGATACAGGAATCGAATCTGGAATTAGTCGTCAACAGATATGCCCTGGCAGGATGCAGGACTCGAATCTTCAAACTCTTCAGACGTGCCCTGGCTGGATACAGGAATCGAATCTGGAAATAGTCGTCAACAGATATGCCCTGGCTGGATACAGGAATCGAATCTTCAAACTCTTCAGACGTGCCCTGGCTGGATACAGGAATCGAATCTGGAATTAGTCGTCAACAGATATGCCCTGGCTGGATACAGGAATCGAATCTTTAAACTCTTCAGACGTGCCCTGGCTGGATACAAGAATCGAATATGGAATTAATCGTCAACAGATATGCCCTGGCTGGATACAGGAATCAAATCTTCAAACTCTTCAGACGTGCCCTGGCTGGATACAGGAATCGAATCTGGAATTAGTCGTTGTGATTGGTGGATCTGGAACTGACTGTTTAACGCTGGTTCGCGAAATGTCGCAGAAGCAAGAGTCGCCACCGTCTTTTATTTTCTCCAAATGGAAAGGACAAAAGCACAGAAAAATTCCTTATAGAGATTGCTCTCGGTTCGGGAGGTAGATTATAGAAAGGGAAGGTGTTAGCACCCTTTCTATCCATGGTTATCCATGGGCTCTTAGATACTTGCTCATTTGTGTTTTCAAAATTGTTTGTTTGCTTTTCAACTGTGGGTTTAAAAAAAGTTTCTTTGAAAATTCCAGTTCGACTCTTATATCGGTCCTTAAGAGTGTTTGAAAAATTGCTTTCGAAAGCTTTTTGAAAAGGTGTCGGTGTGAAAAGTATTTTTTTGATTTGTTTTGAAATTAGAGCAAGTATCTAGAGTCGTCTACCTACCCTAAGGAATTCGTCTGTGTAAATGTCCTTTAAAGTAGTGCCATCCCACCATTGAGAGGTAGGTAGCACCACCGTTGGAGGTGTTCGGGTCAATTCGAGGTTCGGGACATGGTGATCACCAGAGCAATGGGAAGACACCTTAGAAGCTACCCTCATGCCAGGTTCCCGGATCATGAGGACTTACTAAAACATCCTCTACTCGACGATCACCTTTCGAGAGGCAAGGCAACAGTGAGGCGTACCCTAGGGGTGGTGTGTGATTTGTGTGTCATGTTCATTTATTTTTATCTTGTTCATGTCATGGGTGATCTACGCGTTATTTTTATTTTGACATTCATTCTTGCATGCAATAGTTAACAGTTAAAAAGATGCGGAAATTAAAAAATTCTAGACTATTACAAAAGGCGCGGGTCCACATCGCCAAATTTAATCCAGGACCCGATTTGACGGAAAGTAAATAAAGAAATAAAATAAAGTGCGAGAAATTAAGTTTACAAGGCTTTGGGAGAGTTACATAAATATTTAAAAGAAGGAAATAAATAAAAATGCGCGAATAGGAATTAAAATTGGAAACGAGGGCGTTGGACCCTTTTTAATGAAATTAAATTAAATGATTAAACTAATGAAATTAAAGAGAAAAAAGAAATTATTTTTTTTTTTTTGAGTTTTTGGTATTTATGTTTTTTATGTATTTTTATGAGAAAGATTAAATGAAATTAAAATATTAATCCTAATTCTAATAAATTTTTTTATTTATTAAGAAAAACATGTTAAAATTAAACATAAAATTAATCTAATTATTTACATGCAATTTTGATTTATAATAATAAATAATTAATTATTAGTGAAATTTATTTACAAAAAATATTAATTAAATAAATATATTTTGATTTTTATGACTTTTCTGTTTTTTACTATTTTTTATATTTTATGAAAATAAGTTAAATTAAAGGAATTAATTAAAAAAAGAAATAATTGAAATAAATAAAATAAGGAAAAGAAAGAAAATACAATACCTTGGGGGGTTTCTGTCCCCTTTTTGGAGGTGAATTGGAGTGGTTTGACCATTTGTGTTCTAGCCTCATCATGTATAAGTTGTTCTACTTTGGCCATTTGGCTTTTGGCTTTTGGCCATTTGCGTTTTGGCCTCAACGTTCCTTAATCTTCTCAGGATGTCTGTCTCGCCATGTATTGGTGTCAAGTTTTTCTACTTTGGCCATTTGGCTTTTGGCTTTTGGCCATTTGGCTTTTGGCCTCAACGTTCCTTAATGAACCTAGGATCCTGTCTAAATCTGTAGTTGAATCTGACGAACACATTAAATAAAATTATAAAATGCAAATAAAGCCAATATATGAAGAAATTTAATGTTTAGGCACAATATGGCATGTATGGATGATTATACCCTTTTGATCATGGAGATCAAATCAATCTTACCCTTACTGGAAAAGTAGTGACATGAATGCTTTTATGCCCTTTGGATCATGGAGATCAAGCCAGTCTTACCCTTATTGAAGAAGTAATAAGATGTTGGTTTGTAACTGAGATGACTTGTTTGTAGTGAGAGGGATTTGTAATAAGGATTTCAAGGTTTTATGGTTCTTGAAAGAATTTGATATTCTAACAGTGTTGTGACAAGGTTTTTTTCTCTCCTTTTCCTCTCTTTTTCTCCTCCTGGTTTGTGTGAAAAGAAGGTGATTATATAATGGAAATTAGGGTAAAGCAAATGGGCTTTGAATGTGCAATTGGGCCTCCAATATTCACTTGAATTCGTCACTTTCCAGGCTAAATCGCAGGGACTTAAGTGCATTTTTTGAAGTTGAAATGTGAAAACAAAATGTAGCCGGCATCGAGAACTAACTCCTGTCCGAAAATCGACTCAATCGGATAAACGGTGAATTAGTTATGAATTTTTGAAGTTTCAGCTCAGACAAACTTATTTTGGGCTCCAGTGTCGACTCTGACACGTTCTTCAATAAAAAACTGGTATTGATCGGAGCATAATCCGGTCTCGAATTTTGAAGCAAAGTTGTAGATCTATGAGTCAGTGACCTTGTGTAAAAATATGAGTCCAATCCGATAAAAATTGACCGAGTTATGAATTTTCGAAGTTTCGGCTCAGATGAAATAATATTCAGCATTCAGGATTTTCAGCGTGTCACGCACTCTGAGCAAAAAACGAAGGCCTTTTGAACACCGTTCGAACTCGATACCTCCTGTGAAAATGTAGCCAACTCAATTTTTGAAATTTTGGCGCCGGAACCAGCTCGATACGATGAAAATCGACCAAGTTATGATTTTCTGAATATGACGCAAATAAACTTCTGTCACAAATTTTCTGTACGAAAATACTTGATAAATCCACATTTTTGAAGACCTTCTGATCGAAATTGGCTTCCAGCCGTGAGAGATGAAAACGTAGATAATGTCAAGACGGAATTTTGGCCACCGGAACGGGTTCAAAACGAGTCACGGTCTTCAAGTTATGAATTTTTTAGCGCGTAAAAACTGCACTTTCAGCACACTTTTTCACCATATTTCTTCAAGAAAACTCACATTCAGATACATTCTTTAAAGAATTGACTCTTGAGCCGAACCTGAATTTGAGAATACGTTATCAGAGATATCTTGGCAAAAGAACACCTGAATATAACGCGCCGGGTTGGACTTGTGAATTTTCTTGAAATGTTTTGAGAAATATGGGAGGGCAAATTTTGGGGTACAACAGTTGCCCATGTTCAATCTTCTTAGACCTGAGGATGCAGATTGGCTGACGTGCCTTTCGTAATCCGAAGGTGGAAGATGATTGAACACTAGAGTGCCCAGAAATTTGTGCTCACATAGTAGCAGTGTGATGGTGGAATGGGCTTATAGATGCCATTTGGAGATTGATGGATAGGATGATGGGCTTATAGATGTCATGCTAAGAGATGATGGATGGTGGATGGGCTTATAGATGCCATCTGGATGTTGATCGTGTAAGAGTTTCCTTAGCGAGAACCTGCATACCTGCAAAAAGGAAAAATGATTACCTGACATGTTGCAGGAGCTGGTCTTCAAATGCTTTGTATAGATGTGTCCTGACTGGTTACAAGAGCTGGATCTGGAGCTTCAAACGGTGATGAATGAACCAGGGATGGTTACCACCTCACCAGGAACGGTGAGAGAACCTTGGATGACTTTAACCTCAACAGCAATCATTGAGAAAATCTTGGATAACTTCAACTTCAACAGCAATCGTTGAGAGAAGCCTGGGATTACCAACTCCGCAGGATCGGGGAGAGAACCATAGGCGATTACCATCTCAACAGCAAACATTGAGAGAACCTTGGATAACTTCAACTTCAACAGAAATCGTTGAGAGAAGCCTGGGATTACCAACTCCGCAGGATCGGGGAGAGAACCATAGGCGATTACCACCTCAACAACAAACATTGAGAGAACCTTGGATAACTTCAACTTCAACAGCAATCGTTGAGAGAAGCCTGGGATTACCAACTCCGCTGGATCGGGGAGAGAACCATAGGCAATTACCACCTCAACAGCAAACATTGAGAGAACCTTGGATAACTTCAACTTCAACAGCAATCATTGAGAGAAGCCTGGGATTACCAACTCTGCAGGATCGGGGAGAGAACCATAGGCGATTACCACCTCAACAGCAAACATTGAGAGAACCTTGGATAACTTCAACTTCAACAACAATCATTGAGAGAAGCCTGGGATTACCAACTCCGCAGGATCGGGGAGAGAACCATAGGCAATTACCACCTCAACAGCAAACATTGAGAGAACCTTGGATAACTTCAACTTCAACAGCAATCATTGAGAGAAGCCTGGGATTACCAACTCCGCAGGATCGGGGAGAGAACCATAGGCGATTACCACCTCAACAGCAAACATTGAGAGAACCTTGGATAACTTCAACTTCAACAACAATCATTGAGCGAAATCTGGGATTACCACCTCCGCAGGATCGGGGAGAGAACCATGGATAACTTCTACTAAGTCTTTATCAGGAAAATCTGTTTGGGGTCGATTTAACTGGACTAGAGAAGGCCTTGGACTGGATAAGAAACAGAGAATCTTAGGGTCGATTAACTGAACCGGTCTAGGTCTTGGAATGTCTTCAACTGGACAAGAAACAGGGAGATCTTTGGAGTCGATCTGACTGAACCAGAGAAGGCCTTTGACTGGATAAGAAACAGAGAAATCTTTGGAGTCGATTTAACTGACCCGGTCTAGGTCTTGAAATGTCTTCAACTGGACAAGAAACAGGGAGATCTTTGGAGTCGATCTGACTGAACCAGAGAAGGCCTTTGACTGGATAAGAAACAGAGAAATCTTTGGAGTCGATTTAACTGACCCGGTCTAGGTCTTGAAATGTCTTCAGCTGGACAAGAAACAGGAAGATCTTTGGAGTCGATCTGACTGAACCAGAGAAGGCCTTTGACTGGATAAGAAACAGAGAAATCTTTGGAGTCGATTTAACTGACCCGGTCTAGGTCTTGAAATGTCTTCAACTGGACAAGAAACAGGGAGATCTTTGGAGTCGATCTGGATGAACCAGAGAAGGCCTTTGACTGGATAATAACCAGGAAAATCTTTGGAGTTGATTTAACTGAACCGGTCTAGGTCTTGAAGTCTTCAACTGAGTCTTCAAAAGAAAAACCTTTAAGAGTCGGTTTAACTAGACCAGAGAAGGCCTTTGACTGGATAATCACCAGGAAAATCTTTGGAGTCGATTTAACTGAACCAGACAAGGTCTTGGAGTGTAGCTTGAGAACTTAACTGGATCTTTCCTGAAAGGTAAAGGTCATTCATATGCAACGCATGATATGGGTCAAGCAATGATGTTCTCAATATAAATGGGATTTGTAAGATACGATGCGTATATGCATGCTATAATGTATGGAAGTGTGATGTTTATGAATGTATTTTTCGTCTAGGAAAGTAAATCCTTGACGGGTGCCGGGAAGTCACTCCTGGGCTGATGTTGGAGAATAGATTTTGCTTCCGCTGGGGATGATAATTGCAAGAATATCGGTAGGAGAAGATGACTCCGTTGGGGAATAAACTTGGCGAATGGAATAACTCTGCGGGGAGGAAAGTACTCTAACGATCTTGCTGGGAAGCAATACTCTGTGGGGAGAGAGATACTTTGCTGAGTTGTTGATAATAACTTGCTGGGGATACCATTGTTGTATTGGAAGCGTTGACAGACTTCGCTGGGGATAAGAAAGAACTGCGTTGACGACGACCTTTCCGTGGCTTTTGGCGGAGGATAACCCAGTTATATCATGGTAAGGACATAACTCTTTGAATAAAGCCGGGAGACGCGTTCGTGCTCTGCGAGAATAAGCTTCCAGAATCTACTGGGGATAAGCTTACTACTTGGGGAGATGGATTCCAACTTTCCTGGGGAAACTGGATTGGGCTCTCCTGGGGAGTTTTTTTTTTTTGAACTGTATTGGGGAAGTAACTCCTCTGAATGTTTGATGTACCGCCGGGGAACAATCTTAGATCAAGATTGCCGGGGATGCTTGTTAAGAATGCATATATATTGCTGGGGAATGTTGAGATCTGCGGGGGGATACTCAACTTCCTTAAGTTTGACTGTAACTTTGCTCGGGGAGAATGTAATGACTTGCTGCTCACTCTCTGGGGAATTAAGATATTCGGTCATGTTCTTCAGCTGAACCTACCTCGGTACCTTGATGGACAGAACCATTAGACCGTTTGGATGACTCATTACTGCCCCTGTTTCTGAGGTGGGAGAGGAAGACCTATGAAGGTGTTTGATAATTGTTGACGGGAAAACCTTCTTCTGGTAGGCATGTGACAAGGTGACAGGACATAGTCGTACGCTTTGATCCCTAACTTTTGCCTGGACCGCCCTTTCGGGTTTTCAGTCCACCGGGATACCCATTTTTGCCCAAGCCGCCTTTTCAGGTTTTCGACTTGCCGGGTGTACAGATTTTTCATTTCATCCCTTCATTTTGCCCGAACCCTTTTGGTTCGCCGGGAAGCCCTTATTTTTGCCTAGGTGTGTCAACCTAGCGGGTCTTTGATTTTGCGTAGTATTTTTTCGACTATGTCCACGCTCTCAAAATGTAGGGAGTTGCCCCTGTTAGAAGTGTTTTGTCATGCCGCCAGAAGGTGTTTGACCAGGCAAGATTCGTTGCTAGGATGCCCCCAGTGACTCAGACGGAGATTTACCCCAGGTTGTTTGGCCTTTGAGAGATTCTCCGAATCTTGATTGGACTGCCCCAGATTATGGACAATGATCATGCCGTGCCCCTTGATTGGAGGTACTTCTGTTCATTAGGCATTCGTCGTGCGAATTTCTATGTTGTTCAAACAAAAAGTCATATGCAAACAAAGTTATGTTAAAAATGCAAAGCTCATGTCTGTCTTGAAGATTTTAAAAATGCATTCTTTTTCGTAAAACAAATGAATGTTTGTAAAACGTGATGTCAACTCCTTCTTTATAGCAAGCCTTAAGGAGTCAGGATACCTTTCGTCACAGTATGCTTTCGACTAACCCATGCTTCAGCTAGGACTTTTAAGGGTTATAACGTGGCTTGGTTCACGGTTTAAGAAACAAAAGGATAAAGGCTCAAATTTTATTTGTACCCACCCGCTCTTCGTGATGTTCTCCAAACCTAAACTCAGTTGATCATACGTTAGACCTTGTTTGAGTCTTTGCTCTGATTTTCCGGTGATGGTTCGGATATTGATGATTTATTTTGAATAGGCAGTCATTCCCTTTTTTGTTGAGGGCTTGTAAGACCTCTTTCTTGATTTTTTGTTATCCCTTTCTTTTTTTGCCTGAACTGTTTCCTTTTTTGGAATTACAGTCAGCGAGATGCCCCAGTTTTGTAAGTCTCCTTCATGGGTTTTGACTTAATGGGTATTTATTTTTGCGATATAACGACTGCCTATCCTTATGATTGTTTGGAACCAACACTGTCTTTTGTTGTTTTGTAAGGATCTCTTTGGTGCCATTTGTTATGCACTTGGATCAACTGAGAGAACTACCCTGCCCCAGGTTATGATTAAGGGTTTTGAATTTCGAAAAGAAAAACTCCTACTTCTTTGGCTCAGAGGGGTTGACGAGGGATTATCTTCCTTATTACTCCAGTGTTTAGGAATTGAAACAATGCCTGTACCTCATCAGCGGGGTCTGTTCAAAAGCATACTGTAAAGATCGTGGTATCGTTTTCGTCATCCTCCCTCAAGAGGCTTAGAATTATTGAGAGTTGATCATCAGAAAAAATATGAAAATAATTTGCATATAGTGAATACGAATATATTACTTCAAAACGGACATATGTAATGCATTAATGAAATAACAATGTTTGACATGAATATTATTGTTTGAATAAACAGAGAAAAATATGACTTGAATTCAAATGAACAAAAAGTGCTTTCTATCCTAGCCATGTTTTGGCATGGGAGCAGTGATCACGTTGGGAGCCTCGGGCGCCTCGAACTCAATCTCCTTTGCGTCAATCAAGTCTTGGATCTTATTTTTCAAGCTCCAACAATCATCTGTAGTATGCCCCGGGCTGTCAGAGTGATAAGCGCAGCGGGCGTTGGGGTTATACTTCGGTGACGTTGTATTTTGATTCTTCGGAGCTTCTTTTAGAGTTACCAGCTTGGTCTCCAGCAATTGTGGCAATATCTGGGATAAGGTCATGCTGAGCCGAGTGAACTGCCTTCTCTCGCTCTTTTGTTGGTTGTGATGTTGAAGAACACCAGCAGGTTTTGAGATCACCACTGCATTGGTAGCTTGGCAGCGTTCTGGTCTATTCTGTCTCCTTGAACCATAGACGGCATTGGATTCTTTCTTAAAAGGTTTTTTATCGGTGCTCGATGAAGCATCCTTCTGTATCTTCCCAGCCTTGATACCAGCTTCGATCCTCTCCCCAGTCAAGATCAGATCTGTAAACCCAGCAGAAGAGTTCCCAATCAGATGGTTGAAGAATGGACCGGACAGGGTCCCTAAGAACATGTCTACCAACTCCCGATCAGTCAACGGAGGCTGCACCCTGCCAGCCAGATCCCTCCACTTCTGAGCGTACTCCTTAAAACCTTCACTTGAACCTAACGACATACCCTGGAGTTGGTACGTGTAGGGGCAAGGTCGGCATTATATTGATACTGCTTATAGAAAGCAGTAGCCAACTCCTCCCAGTTACGAACCTTGGTCCCATCCAGCTGATAGAACCATTCGAGATGAGTCCCTGAAAGACTCTCCTGGAAGAAGTGGATCCACAAATTCTTATCCACTGAGTACGGTTGAATCTTCCGAACATAGGACCTGAGATGTAGCTTGGGACAAGATGCCCCGTCGTACTTAGTGAAAGATGGTGCTTTGAATTTGTGTGGGATCACCACACCAGAAGTTAGACCCAAGTCTCTGAAATCCAAACCAGGCACTTGTTGAATTTCCATTGCATTCAGGCGGTCTTCCAACTGTTTGTACTTGTCCCTAGCAGGAGGGTATTGTTCGTCGTTGAAATTTGTCTCGTTGTCGGAGACCACTGGACTAGGCACCTCTCTCTCATGGTGACTGCCTTCCCTCACAGATGGAGTAGTCCTCTCAGTTTCAATCTGCAGTATATTCCCAGGTCTACGTCTAGGGCTGAACAAAACAGTCCTCTTCTTCTTCTTTTTCAGGAGCAGAGTCTTCAGATCTTGTTGCCCCTGGGCCAAATTCATGATCAGCTCTTGGAACTGGGCATTCTGAGCATGGAGGGCCTTGATAGACATCTCGGTTGATGATGAGTCAGGATTCATGATGCTGAAATAAACAGCGCAGAGGGTGAGCAACCTGTGAAAGGGATACCTGGAATGCAATGATATGTATGTATGCATGTAATGTTTTCAAGGATCTCGCAGGGTAAACAAGAAAACCGTTAGAATTTGGGTCCGGTAGCTTGATTGAAGGAACTTCGTGTTGTAGAGAGCCCTTCTTCAAGGGTCAAAGGCTCACCATATCCAGTGGGTCATAGCCTCTGACAATTTTGGCTAGAGGAAAATAAATCCTCTTTGCCCCTTGCTAGATGTTTGATTCATCATGACCTGCATCACAAGCCCTTGAGATCCTTGAAATGGGTTAGGATGTATGCAATGGTATGATGTCATGATGCATGGGGTAATATGAATAAACCCTATTATGAGCCCTTATTAAGGACTGCAAACCAAAACCTGTAAGAAACTTAGTATACCCTGTTATGAGTCCCTATTAAGGACTATAAACAAAACCTGCAGGGGAAACTCGAGTGTCAGATAACAAATATGCAAATAGTCAAGTTGGAAGGCACACAAGTCACACAAGAGAGAGCCCTTAGAGTTTAGGCCGGCATGAGGTCTGGGTATTACCCTCTTGAAGTTGGTGGGCTCAACCTGTCCTATTAGAAGTAACCGGGTTCTAAGGATCCCAATATCACTGGATTGCTTTCATTGTTCATCGTTTCGATTTAGCCACTGAACTGGCGACCGAAATATTCCAAGAAAGCAACCCTCAATTGAGTGTAGTATCGAGTATCAACCAACCTCGGACTGCACCAAAGTCAGTTATCTCACTACCCTAAAGAGGCCAAGATAGTTCAATTAAGGTTCCTAAGGCCTGTTGATGCTTCACGACACCACGCGGAGGCCCCGTACTCTCCTTGACTGAACTCAAGGGTTACCGGTACACACCAAAGTGCCACATCAACGTAGTAGACTGTTTCAACCATGTCGGTATACCCCGCACAGTTCCCTCACAGCCTTGTTGCTACTTTCTAAGAAGGTATCCCCAGATCCGGGTTAGGATCTATAGAACTCCCAAGACAGTCCCACAATTTAAAGCAAGCAAAGAAAGCAATTGAAAACACAGTGATCTTAGTCCTAAGGTACACCTCACTTTATAAGAGTCCCCAGCAGAGTCGCCAGTTCTGTGATCGGTGGATCTGGAACTGACTGTTTAACGCTGGTTCGCGAAATGTCGCGGAAGCAAGAGTCGCCATCGTCTTTTATTTTCTCCAAATGGAAAGGACAAAAGCACAGAAAAATTCCTTATAGAGATTGCTCTCGGTTCGGGAGGTAGATTATAGAAAGGGAATGTGTTAGCACCCTTTCTATCCATGGTTATCCATGGGCTCTTAGATACTTGCTCATTTGTGTTTTCAAAATTGTTTGTTTGCTTTTCAACTGTGGGTTTAAAAAAAGTTTCTTTGAAAATTCCAGTTCGACTCTTGTATCGGTCCTTAAGAGTGTTTAAAAAATTGCTTTCGAAAGCTTTTTGAAAAGGTGTCGGTGTGAAAAGTATTTTTTTGATTTGTTTTGAAATTAGAGCAAGTATCTAGAGTCGTCTACCTACCCTAAGGAATTCGTCTGTGTAAATGTCCTTTAAAGTAGTGCCATCCCACCATTGAGAGGTAGGTAGCACCACCGTTGGAGGTGTTCGGGTCAATTCGAGGTTCGGGACATGGTGATCACCAGAGCAATGGGAAGACACCTTAGAAGCTACCCTCATGCCAGGTTCCCGGATCATGAGGACTTACTAAAACATCCTCTACTTGACGATCACCTTTCGAGAGGCAAGGCAACAGTGAGGCGTACCCTAGGGGTGGTGTGTGATTTGTGTGTCATGTTCATTTATTTTTATCTTGTTCATGTCATGGGTGATCTACGCGTTATTTTTATTTTGACATTCATTCTTGCATGCAATAGTTAACAGTTAAAAAGATGCGGAAATTAAAAAATTCTAGACTATTACAAAAGGCGCGGGTCCACATCGCCAAATTTAATCCAGGACCCGATTTGACGGAAAGTAAATAAAGAAATAAAATAAAGTGCGAGAAATTAAGTTTACAAGGCTTTAGGAGAGTTACATAAATATTTAAAAGAAGGAAATAAATAAAAATGCGCGAATAGGAATTAAAATTGGAAACGAGGGCGTTGGACCCTTTTTAATGAAATTAAATTAAATGATTAAACTAATGAAATTAAAGAGAAAAAAGAAATTATTATTTTTTTTGAGTTTTTGGTATTTATGTTTTTTATGTATTTTTATGAGAAAGATTAAATGAAATTAAAATATTAACCCTAATTCTAATAATTTTTTTATTTATTAAGAAAAACATGTTAAAATTAAACCTAAAATTAATCTAATTATTTACATGCAATTTTGATTTATAAAAATAAATAATTAATTATTAGTGAAATTTATTTACAAAAAATATTAATTAAATAAATATATTTTGATTTTTATGACTTTTCTGTTTTTTACTATTTTTTATATTTTATGAAAATAAGTTAAATTAAAGGAATTAATTAAAAAAAGAAATAATTGAAATAAATAAAATAAGGAAAAGAAAGAAAATACAATACCTTGGGGGGTTTCTGTCCCCTTTTTGGAGGTGAATTGGAGTGGTTTGGCCATTTGTATTCTTGCCTCATCATGCATAAGTTGTTCTACTTTGGCCATTTGGCTTTTGGCTTTTGACCATTTGCGTTTTGGCCTCAACGTTCCTTAATCTTCTCAGGATGTCTGTCTCGCCATGTATTGGTGTCATGCATAAGTTTTTCTACTTTGGCCATTTGGCTTTTGGCTTTTGGCCATTTGGCTTTTGGCCTCAACGTTCCTTAATGAACCTGGGATCCTGTCTAAATCTGCAGTTGAATCTCACGAACACATTAAATAAAATCATAAAATGCAAATAAAGTCAATATATGAAGAAATTTAATGTTTAGGCACAATATGGCATGTATGAATGATTATACCCTTTTGATCATGGAGATCAAATCAACCTTATCAAGCCAGCCTTACCCTTACTGAAGAAGTAATAAGATGTTGGTTTGTAACTGAGATGACTTGTTTGTAGTGAGAGAGGGATTTGTAATAAGGATTTCAAGGTTTTAAGGTTCTTGAAAGAATTTGATATTCTAACAGTGTTGTGACAAGGTTTTTTCTCTCCTTTTCCTCTCTTTTTCTCCTCCTGGTTTGTGTGAAAAGAAGGTGATTATATAATGGAAATTAGGGTAAAGCAAATGGGCTTTGAATGTGCAATTGGGCCTCCAATATTCACTTGAATTCGTCACTTTCCAGGCTAAATCGCAGGGACTTAAGTGCATTTTTTGAAGTTGAAATGTGAAAACAAAATGTAGCCGGCATCGAGAACTAACTCCTGTCCGAAAATCGACTCAATCGGATAAACGGTGAATTAGTTATGAATTTTTGAAGTTTCAGCTCAGACAAACTTATTTTGGGCTCCAGTGTCGACTCTGACACGTTCTTCAATAAAAAACTGGTATTGATCGGAGCATAATCCGGTCTCGACTTTTGAAGCAAAGTTGTAGATCTATGAGTCAGTGACCTTGTGTAAAAATATGAGTCCAATCCGATAAAAATTGACCGAGTTATGAATTTTCGAAGTTTCGGCTCAGATGAAATAATATTCAGTATTCAGGATTTTCAGCGTGTCACGCACTCTGAGCAAAAAACGAAGGCCTTTTGAACACCGTTCGAACTCGATACCTCCTGTGAAAATGTAGCCAACTCAATTTTTGAAATTTTGGCGCCAGAACCAGCTCGATACGATGAAAATCGACCAAGTTATGATTTTCTGAACATGACGCAAATAAACTTCTGTCACAAATTTTATGTACGAAAATACTTGATAAATCCACATTTTTGAAGACCTTCTGATCGAAATTGGCTTCCAGCCGTGAGAGATGAAAACGTAGATAATGTCAAGACGGAATTTTGGCCACCGGAACGGGTTCAAAACGAGTCACGATCTTCAAGTTATGAATTTTTTAGCGCGTAAAAACTGCACTTTCAGCACACTTTTTCACCATATTTCTTCAAGAAAACTCACACATTCAGATACATTCTTTAAAGAATTGACTCTTGAGCCGAACCTGAATTTGAGAATATGTTATCAGAGATATCTTGGCGAAAGAACACCTGAATATAACGCGCCGGGTTGGACTTGTGAATTTTCTTGAAATGTTTTGAGAAATATGGGAGGGCAAATTTTGGGGTACAACAGTCGTCAATATATATGCCCTGGCTGGATACAGGAATCGAATCTTCAAACTCTTCAGACGTGCCCTGGCTGGATACAGGAATCGAATCTGGAAATAGTCGTCAACAGATATGCCCTGGCTGGATACAGGAATCGAATCTTCAAATTCTTCAAACGTGCCCTGGCTGGATACAGGAATCGAATCTGGAAGTAGTCGTCAACAGATATGCCCTGGCTATATACAGGTATCGAATCTGGAATTGCGACAGTTGATAGTAATTATCTTTGGATTGACCTTTTTCCTGAAAAGGCAAAACGTCAGTTGTATGCAATGTCATGATATATGAAATGCATGACGTCATGATGCTCTCAAAAATATATGAGATTTGTGTTGTATAATGCGCATGCATGCTATAATGTATGAAGATGTGATGTTTATGAATGTATTCTCGTCTAGGAAAATAAATCCTTGACGAATGCCGGGAGCTTGAATCCTGGGCTGATGTTGAAGAATAATTGGCAATTTGTCTGGAAAAGTGAATTTGTATTGATTTTTGAAGTTGCCTGTAAATAGGCGTTTATGTACAAGAGGCTGACGTCCTAGTAAGAGAACGCCGCCGAATAACATAGAGTTTATACAATTCGTACAAAGGAAAACAAAACAGCTATGTGAAAAAATCCCACTGGGTTCCCACTTTGCTATCGCCTTTATGTCTTCAAGCGTCTCATCACTTTGCTGCTCAGTTGAAGATGAAGTTGATTGATCGATGCTGTCTGAACTTGATAGTTGATATCGAATTCTGGATGCAAGGTGATCCAATGAGACATAGTATTACGCTTATCCCTAACTTTTGCCTGGACAGCCCTTTCGGGTTTTTAGTCCACCGGGATACCCATTTTTGCCCAAGCCGCCTTTTCAGGTTTTCGACTTGCCGGGTGTACAGATTTTTTTCATTTCATCCCTTATTTTTTCCCGAACCCTTTTGGTTCGCCGGGAAGCCCTTATTTTTGCCTAGGTGTGTCAACCTAGTGGGTCTTTTATTCATGCGTAGTATCTTTTTACTATGTCTGCATTGGCGGGGTGAGGAAGGTCGTCACCATCCATGGTGGTTAGAATCATAGCTCCTCCTGAGAAGACATGTTTAACCACAAATGGCCCTTCGTACGTAGGGGTCCATTTGCCCCTGGGATCACTTTGAGGGAGAATGATGCGCTTGATTACCAGGTCTCCGACTTGATACTCTTGGCGTCTGACTTTCTTGTTAAATGCCCTGATCATCCGTTTTTGGTACGTTTGACCATGACAAATAGCAGTGAGTCTCTTTTCGTCGATTAGGTTTAATTGATCAAGTCGAGTCTGGATCCAGTCGTCTTCGCTCAAGCCTGCATCCTTCATTATCCGGAGAGAGGGTATCTGGACTTCGATAGGCAAGACTGCCTCCATGCCATAAACCAAGGAAAAGGGTGTTTCCCCGGTTGACGTCCTTGCTGAAGTATGGTACCCATGAAGAGCAAACGGTAACATCTCGTGCCAATCTTTGTAGGTCACTGTCATCTTCTGCACAATCTTCTTGATGTTCTTATTTTCCGCTTCGACAGCCTCATTCATCTTCGGCCGGTAGGGAGAAGAGTTATGGTGTTGTATCTTGAATTGCTCGCAGAGCTTAGTGATCATTTTATTGTTAAGATTGGTACCATTGTCCGTAATGATCCTTTCCGAGATGCCGTATCAACAGATCAGGTTATGCCGAATGAGCCGTGCCACGACATTCTTGGTTACTGTAGCATAGGAAGCTGCTTCAACCCACTTTGTGAAGTAATCAATCGCTACAAGGATGAAGCGATGCCCGTTGGATGCCGTAGGTCTGATCTCGCCAATCATATCAATGCCCCACATTGCAAAAGGCCAAGGTGCTGTCAAGACATTCAGAGGTACTGGAGGAACGTGTACTTTATCAGCATAGATCTGGCACTTATGACATGTCCGAGAATGTTGGTAACAGTCAGCTTCCATTGTGGACCAGAAATATCCCGCTCGAAGGATCTTCTTTGCCATGGTATGTCCACTGGAATGTGTTCCGAAGGTACCTTCATGCAGCTCTGCCATGATCTTTTCTGCTTCAGTCTTATCCACACAACGCAGTAGGGTTGAATCATGGTTTCGTTTGTATAGAACGCCGTTGCTGAGGAAGAACTTTGCAGCGAACCTTCTCAGAAACTTTTTGTCATTGATGGATGCACC
Source organism: Vicia faba (assembly GCA_948472305.1). NCBI lineage: Eukaryota > Viridiplantae > Streptophyta > Magnoliopsida > Fabales > Fabaceae > Vicia > Vicia faba. The sequence goes on along the minus strand of OX451736.1, from coordinate 839,822,920 downwards.
TTCATGGTATTCTTGAGCTTCCAAGTACCTCTTCACTTCGTGATACCAAGGTTTCTCAGTTACCTCTTCAGCCTCAAGATCACAGCAATGTGCAGGTTCATCCAATTTCCAGATAATGATCCGGGGAGCCTCGTTGTCCCATTTGACTTTGAACATAGAAGACATCGTAGCTAGCGCGTCCGCCAGCTGATTCTCCTCTCTTGGAAAGTGTTCAAAAGTTATCTCCGTGAAATGGGGAATCAACGTCAACACATATTCTTTGTAAGGAATAAGGTTTGGGTGTTTCGTATCCCACTCGCCTTTGATCTGATTGATCACGAGAGCGGAATCTCCGAAGACACTCAGGAACTTGATCCTTAAGTCAATTGCAGCTTGAAGACCCATGATACATGCCTCATACTCTGCCATGTTGTTGGTGCAGTTGAAACATAGTCGGGCAGTGAGTGGAGTATGAGTGCCTTAAGGGGATATGATCACAGCGCCAATGCCATTACCCAAAGCGTTCGAGGCTCCATCAAAGTGCATAGACCATCGGGATCCTTCCTCAGGTCCTTCATCCGGTCCAGGTACTTCACAATCAGTCACTACCATGATATTCTCGTCTGGAAATTCAAAGTTCATAGATTGGTAGTCGTCCACTGCCTGGTGTGCCAAGTGGTCTGCCAATACACTTCCCTTGATTGCTTTCTGAGTCGTGTACTGGATGTCGTATTCTGTCAAGATCATTTGCCATCTTGCTATTCTTCCGGACAGAGCAGGCTTTTCGAATATGTACTTGATTGGATCCATTTTTGAAATCAACAGAGTAGTGTGAGTCAACATATATTGTCTCAGCCGGCGAGCAGCCCATACCAAAGCGCAACAAGTTTTCTCAAGCAGTGAGTATCGGGTCTCACAGTCGGTAAACTTTTTGCTAAGGTAATAAATAGCATGCTCTTTTCGGCCAGACTCGTCATGCTGCCCCAGCACACACCCCATTGAGCTGTCAAGTACTGTCAAGTATAAGATTATAGGTCTCCCTTCAACCGGTGGCATAAGAATGGGTGGTTCTTGGAGATACTCTTTGATTCTTTCGAAAGCGGCCTGACATTCATCGTTCCAACGTACTACTTGATCTTTCTTCAGTAGCTTGAAGATTGGTTCACAGGTAGCAGTTAGGTGCGAGATGAATCGGGCAATGTAGTTCAACCGTCCTAGAAAGCTTCTGACTTCCTTCTCTGTCTTGGGAGCTGGCATCTCTTATATGGATTTCACCTTGGCAGGGTCCACTTGAATACCTTTGTCGCTCACGACGAAACCTAGCAACTTTCCAGATCTCACCCCAAAGGTGCACTTGTTCGGGTTCAACCTCAGCTTGTACAACTTCAGACGGTCAAACAGCTTCTGTAGATGGTCAAGGTGTTCCTCCTTAGTTTGAGACCTTGCAATCATATCGTCGACATATACTTCAATCTCATGATGGATCATGTCATGAAATAAAGCAACCATGGCACGTTGGTAGGTTTCCACAGCATTCTTCAACCCAAAAGGCATGACCTTGTAGAAAAAGGTGCCCCACTGAGTAACAAAAGTGGTCTTCTCCATGTCTTCGGGAGCCATCTTGATTTGATTATATCCGGAGAAACCGTCCATGAAGGAGAACACCTTGTGCTGAGCAGTATTGTCAACCAGAACGTCGATGTGAGGCAGAGGGAAGTCATCCTTGGGGCTCGCCCTGTTCAGATCCCTGTAGTCAACACACATCGGACCTTACCATCTTTCTTAGGCACCGGAACCACATTGGCAACCCACTGAGGGTAAGAAGTTACTGCTAGAAACCCGACATCAAATTGTTTCATAACCTCAGCTTTGATTTTCTCGGACATCTCTGGACGCATGCGGCGGACCTTCTGTTTAACTGGAGGGCAGTCTTCCTTGGTAGGCAGGTGATGAACCACAATGTTAGTATCCAACCCAGGCATGTCTTCGTAGGACCAGGCAAAGATTTCCACATAATCATGCAGCATCTGAATCAACCGCTGTTTCACACTGAGCTCCAGATTGGCACCAATCTTGACTTCCTTTCTGTCTGTCTCAGTACCCAGATTTATCGTTTCCACTGGCTCTTCATGTGGCTGAATGGCCCTCTCTTCCTGGAGTATCAGTCTCGCAAGCTCACCAGGCACTTCGCAATCATCTTCACCTTCGTCTTCGTCTAAGTTGATCGGATTTTCGAAGTCATAACTGGCGGTAGCAGAGTCGTTACCAGTGAGATCCGGAGTGGATTGAAACCTGTATAAGTGAGTGTGTGTAAATATAGCTGTTTTGCAATATATAAAGAAAGAAAGGGAGCGCAAGATTTGAAATGTGAAAAACGGCCAATGCTTTTATTCATGATATATGAAAGTGACAAATAACAAGCCCTCACAAATGAAGCCACGATGCCCCGGGTAAGACACCGGGCCATAGAGTTTAGTAATATTGTTTGTTATAACTTTAAAACAAAAGAGTTCATTATTGCGTGACAAAAGTAATAGGTATAAAGTCCTTTGCAGTCCAGTTGTTAGGTCCACCGTTGGTCGTTGGGTAGATCCAGCTGTCAAATTCAGATTCGTCTGCCTCGTTCTCAATAGCATTCACTCCCGGGTTGGTGATGAATACGGGAGGTCTTCCAATCCTTGCCTTACGCACAGCCTTCTGAGCTTCTGCAGTGAAACCCAAGCCAAATTTGTCAGTCTTTGGAGTGAAATCAGGAAGTCTGCCCCAGTTTGCACACTCACCCTTCTCAATTACAGCCCGGGCATCCTTCAAGGAAGCCATATTCAAAGGAGAGTCTTCTTCAGTCACTGTCTCTGCTGCTGCCAACGTCTGAGGCACCTCTTCAAAGTGTTGAAAGGGGGTCTCAATGAACTCCCCATCCATTTCTACGTATCGGAACGAGTTGAGGTGGCTGACCATGTATTCCTTTTCCCCTTGCACTGTTACGATCTTCCCTCTGACCGGGTATTTAAGCTTCTGATGCAAAGTTGAAGTCACAGCTCCAGCCTTATGGATCTAAGGACGACCCAGCAAACAAGAATAGGATGGACGGATGTCTATCACATATAATTTTAAATCAAAGACCTGTGAACCAACCCTGATTGGGATGTCAACCTCGCCATGTACCATTCTCTTGGACCCGTCAAAGGCCCGGACAACAATGTAACTTGGTTTGAGCTCTAAACCCTCACAGTCCAACATGTCTAGAGCTTTCTTGGGTAGCACGTTTAATGAAGAACCAGTGTCAACTAGCACATGAGCCAGAGTAGTGCCCATGCATTCAATGGAGACATGCAGGGCATCATTATGGTTCTTCCCCTTGGCCGTCAGATCAGCGTCAGAGAAACCCAAACCATTATCAGCAGTTAAGTTGGCCACACAGTCGGTGAATTGATCAGCAGACGTTTCTTGTGGCACGTGAGTCGTCTTCAGGAAAGCAATCAGGGCCTTGGCATGGGCCTCTGAACACAACAACAGTGATAGCATGGAGATTTTAGAGGGGGTGTGCCCCAGCTGTTCAACGATGTTGAAATCACTCTTCTTGATAATTTTGAGGATCTCTTCCATCTCTTGCTTGGAAGCCTCAATAGTGGTCTTTGGTGCCTCCGTCCGGGCAGGCACATCAGTAGCAACCCCCTTGCCCCGAGCGTTAGATGACTCGGCAGCGGGGGTAGAAACTTGATCACGCGGGGAAACAGGCACACCGGCAGGTGTGATGACAAGAGGCCTCTGAATTGCTGGAGGTGCAATGTCTGGTGAGAACAGTCTCCCACTACGAGTGACCTTAGCAGGCCCGATGATGTTGGTGACACCGATACTAGTATTGAACTCTTGTTTCACTCCCAGAACATAAACATCTGCCCCATAGTGCCACGGGACAGCTTTATCAGACTTGTAGGGGATGGGCCCCGGAACAGTAATGGTTGTAGGAGCAATCTTGTGAACAGGCATAATTTTGATAGGCTTCTTTGAAGGAGCCTTGGAAGGGTTGTTGAAAATGGTGACAATTGAAACTTCTTCAACAGGGGCAGCAGGAACGGCAATCTTCTTGAACAAGATCTCTTTACTATCCATCAGGTTTTGGACGCCTGATTTCAGCAAAGGACAACCAGCAGGTGAAACAACACATAGATGGCAACCTTTACTACATCCCGGAAATAAACTGGCTAGCAACATGTTCCTCTTGACGGTCAGCAGTGGAGTAGCAACATCATCCACAGAAGCTACATACAGATCCTCCTCAACAGCATTCACTCCATGCTGGGGCATGGGAGCAGTCACAACATTTGGCCTTTCGGGCGCCTCGAACTGTATTTCCTTAGCATCAATAAGGTCCTGAACCTTATTCCTTAGGGCCCAACAATCATCAGTAGAATGTCCCGGGCTATCAGAGTGATAAGCGCAACGGGCGTTGGGGTTGTACTTCGGAGATGCTGTGTTTACCACCTTCTGAGCTTCCTTGACAGTTACCAGGCTGGTTGACAGCAGTTGCGGCAGAATCTGAGACAGGGTCATGCTGAGCCGAGTATACTGTCTTTTGGGCCTCTCAACTCTTGGCTGGTTGTATTATTGAGGAGCAGCAGCAGGCTTAGAAATTACCACCGCGTTGACAGCTTGGCGGCGTTCTGGTTTGTTCTGCCTTCTGGGACCATACACAACACTGGCTTCTTTCTTGAAGGGCTTCTTTTCAGTATTTGAGGAGGCACCCTTCTGTATCTTTCCCGATTTTATACCAGCTTCGATCCTTTCACCAGTCAGGATCAGGTCAGTAAACCCAGCAGAGGAATTGCCAATGAGATGGTTGAAGAATGGACCAGATAGGGTCCCCAAGAACATGTCCACTAGTTCACGATCCGTCAACGGTGGCTGCACCCTGCCAGCCAGGTCTCTCTATTTCTGCGCGTACTCCTTAAAACCTTCTCCCGATCCTAGCGACATACCCTGGAGTTGGGTACGCGTAGGTGCGAGGTCGGAATTGTACTGATACTGCTTGTAAAAAGCAGTGGCCAAATCCTCCCAGTAACGAATGTTGGTTCCATCCAGCTGATAGAACCATTCGAGACGAGTCCCTGAAAGACTCTCCTGGAAGAAATGGATCCATAAGTTCTTGTCTGCAGTGTAAGGCTGGATCTTCCTTACATAAGAACGGAGGTGCATCTTAGGACAGGAAGCCCCGTCATACTTCACAAAGGTCGGCGCCTTGAACTTGTGTGGGATCACCACCCCAGAAGATAACCCCAAGTCTCCGAAATCTAACCCAGGCACACGTTGAATCTCCATAGCATTTAACCTGTCCTCCAGTTGTTTGTACCGGTCCTCAACAGGAGGGTACTGTTCGTTATTGAAGTCTGTCTCGGTGTCAGAGACCACAGGACTAGGGACCTCTCTCCCTTGGTGACTGCCTTCCCCCACAGACGGAGTAGTCCTCTCAGCTTCATTCTGCAATGTATTCCCGAGTTTGCGCCCAGTGTTGAACAGCACAGTCCTCTTCTTCTTTTTCTTCTTCAGGAGCAAAGCCTTCAGCTCTTGTTGTCCTTGGGCCAAGTTCATGACCATCTCCTGAAACTGGGTGTTCTGGGCCTGAAGGGCCTTGATAGCTTGTTCGGTAGTTGGTTCAGGATTCATGATGCTTGAGTGCTGAAATAAACAGCGAAGAAGATTAAGCAACCTGTAGAAAAAAGGGTACCTGTGATGCATATGATGAATGAAATGCATATGAATTATGTTTTCAAAGACAATCGGGAATCAACTTTGTAGACAAAAGGAACACACTTTATTAGATTTAAAATTTGGAATTTAAATTGTTCAACCAATTGCCCTTAGGCGTTACAGGAATGAAAATACTGAAAAGGAAATAAAAGTTGTAAAGGAACATCCAAAGCCCATCAGTGCTCCCATGGTCTCCTCTTCTCAGTACGGATGTAGTCATTCATGATCCGCTCGTTCTCCAGTTGCTTGGTCAGCTTCTGGATCTTCTGTTCCTGTTCGTTGAACTTTTCCCGATAATAATCCTGCTCTTCCTGTAGTTGCGCCCAAGACCTCTTTAGTGTATCAACATCAGTGGGTATCTGAGGAGGGAGTATGGTTGGAGGAACCCTGTCTCTATCAGGAATTTCAAGAATGATAGGCCTGACAGCTTCATATAGCATACCTAACTTCTGAGCACGGATGCGGACCCATCTGTGATAGGGTTCCATTGGTAGAGAAGTCTTCGGTCCCAACTCATGTGGGTCAGCTTTGTGAATTCCGTCCCAAGCTTTGATGAATCTACGGCGTAGTTCGTCATTATCTACCTGAAACTCAAAACTGATGTGAGGCACCAACATCTCATGAGGCCCTGCTCTTCTGGCTCTTCCAAATTGACGGAGAGCTAAACATGGATTGCAAGAGATTCCTCCTTGGGTACCAATCAATGGAACATTAGGATATTCTCCGCAACGATCAATAACAGCTACCTCATCTAAACCTATGAGAGTCCAAATGATGTCATTATCAGTGAGAGACATTAACCTATGAGCCCAACCTTTTCCTTCTTGGTTCTTCAGCACGAACTTGGGGAGGTGCGAAATAAACCACCTCACTAACAAAGGAGCACAACACCACAGAGTTCGTCGTCTTCGGGCAGTACGAGCATAGAGTTGTTGCAGGATGTCACCCAAGAGAGTGGGTACAGGGTTCCGAGACATGAAGATCCTTATGGCATTGATATTGACAAAGTTATCAGGATTTGGAAACAATACTAGACCATAGATTAAGAGAGCCATAATGTCTTCGTACGCCCTGAAGTCTAAGTCATTCCAGAAACTGTTAGGTTTACCAATCAGAAACTTAGCCAAGAAGCCCTTAACTCCGCTTCTAGTCACCCAGTTGTCTATTACCTCCTTGTTGGTCAAAGGAAGGGCAGCTGCAATCTCCTCAGGTCTAAGAGCCTTCTCCCAACCAGTGAAGGGAGTCTGATCTAAGATAGGGATGCCAAGCAAATCAGAAAATTCCTCCAGGGCAGGGACCAGCTGGAAGTCTTGAAAGGTGAAGCAGTTGTACAAGGGATCATAAAACTGGGCCAAGACGCTCATCAGTTGTTGGTCCCACTTTGAAGTGACTAAACCGAGAAGAGAACCATGCCTCTGGATGAAGGAAGCAATGTTTAGAATTCTGTCAACCAACTCTTTAAGCAAATCAGGTGGGTGAACAAAGTTGAGCCGGATAGTGTTCCTTCGCACAGGCATCATGATGTCCTACAAAACAGAGCAAGGGTGAAACCCTCTTGTCTTTGAAATAGGTCAGTCCTTATGCAGGATGCATGCAATGTCTATGATGGTATGATGTCATGATAAAGCACACCACAAATATTCACAAAGGCAAACATGATAAGGCACACAAGTCACACAAGACAGCCCTTAGAGTTTAGGCCAGCATGAAGTTCAGGTACTACCCTCTTTTAGTTTGTTGGTTAAGACCTGTCATATCAAAAGTAACCGGGTTCTAGAGGATCCCAATATCACTGGCTACCCTCAATCGGTCATAACTCCAGCGTCGCAATCTTTTCTTGCGGCCAGCACCATCGCGAGAGTTTAGCCTCAATGGGTGTAGCATACTGCTACTGTTCTATGGCCAAGTTGGGTCAAATTAGGGTTCTAAGGTCGGTTGGTGCTTAATGACTCCTCAGAAGACCCATATTCTCCTCGTTGCAACACAAGGGATATCGGTACAGACCAAGGTGCCACACCAACGTAGCCACTACTTCACCCGTGTCGGTCTACGCCGGACAGGTCCCTCACAGCTTATGCTACCTAAAAGGGTATCCCCAGATCCGGGTTAGGATCTATGAAACTCCAAGACAATGCCCACAATAATAAAGCAAACAAAACATTCAATTGAAAACATAAGTATGATCTATCCTAAGGTACACCTCACTTTAAAGTTTCCCCAGTAGAGTCGCCAGTTCTGGCGATCGGTGGAAATAGAACTGACTGTTTAAAGCTGGTTTCGCGAAATGTCGCGGAAGCAAGAGTCGCCACCGTCTTTTATATTCTCCAACATGGAAAGGACAAAAGCACAGCAAAATTCCTTATGAGAATGTTTCTCGGTTCGGGAGGTATATTTATAGAAAGGGAAGGTGTTAGCACCCTTTTTATCCGTGGTTATCCACGGGCTCTTAGGTATTTGCTCTTATGTTTTCAAAATTTGTTTGCTTTTCAAGTGTGTGTGGGTTTTGAAAAAGTTCGTTTGAAAACTTCTAGGTAACTCTTGTATCAGTCCTCAAGAGTGTATGAAGTATTGTTTGAAAACTTTTTGAAAGTGTAAGGTGTGAAAAGTATTTTGTTTGATTTTGAAAAGAGCAAGTACCCATGAGTCATCTACCTACCCTAAGGAATTAAGTTGTGTAAGAGTCATTTAGATAGTGCTATCCCACCATTGAGAGGTAGGTAGCACCATCGTTGGATGTGTTCGGGTCAATTCGATTATCGGGATAGTGTGGTCACCGAAGCAATGGTAGGACACCTTAGAAGTAACCCTAATGTCCTAGATCCTTTTATCTGAGGCAACCGTTTCGAGGCAACTGGATCTTTTGGACAGAAGGGCGACCTCTAAGACACCCTATACTTGATGACCACGTCGAGGCAACCAGTGAGGCGTACCCTAGGAGTGGCATGTGCTTTGTGTGTTGTTTTTCAGTTAATGTTTTTGTACATGTTATTGGTGGGCTACAGATTAATTTTATTTACATACATTCTTTCATGCATTTAACAGTTAGGGGTGCGGAAAGTAAATTGCGGAAATATAGATTCTACGCTATTACAGGACGCGGGTCTATACATCGCCAAAAATACAAAGACCCGTTTTGATAAAGTACGGAAAATAAAGAAAGCAATAAGCCTAATTACTATTACATTCTTGAAGCAATTACATAATAATTAAAATAAAGTAAATGCGTGCGAATAAAAATTAATCGGGAATGTCTTAAGGGTTTTGACCCTTTTAAGAAAATAAATTGAATTTTTTTGTCTTTTTTGAATTAAATGCAATTAATTAAATAAAGCCTAATCTAATTAATTAATTTATTAAAAGAAAAATGTTTTTTTTTTGTTTTTTATGTTTTTTAATGAAAATAAAATAAAGGAATTAAAATTCAAAGTTAACCTAATTCTAAATTATTTTTGTTGATTGTAAAGAAAAAGAAATTAAAGTTGACCTAATTAAACTATTTTAGTTATTAGTATTTTAGTTACAAAAAAATAAAATAAAATAAATAATAATAATAATATTAGTTCTTTTTTTTGGATTTTTTTTTATAAAATATTAATTAGGTTAGTAGTTAATAAAAAGAAATAAGAAATAAAATTAAAAAAGAAAATGACAAAATAATAAAAAAGAAAAAGCAAACCCAAGGGGGGTTTGGGCCAGGAATGAGGTGTTTGATTGGAATTTTGGGGCCCAATGAAGCTTTCAGCCACGTTGACTTCTTGGATTGCCTGCAGCATGCTTTGACTGAGCACATGGTGTTCATCACTTTTTGTCCTTTGGATCTATGATCATGGCCACCTGGCGCCTGGGATATGGGACGTGCATTGTGGAATTATGCTGGAATGCTGCATACAATTACATGAAGCAAAATATTATGGAAATTATGGGGGACCTGGGATTCGAACCCAGGTCCCAAGGGTCTATACACGTCCATCCAAGCCACTGAGCCAAGCCATTTTATTTGTTATAATAACAAACAAAAAATATTATATGAAAAAGTGAGCAGTATCCTGGAAATAAAAAGCGCGCGCGTGTTAGCTTGAATAGACCAACCAGGGGCAAGCACGTCACCTTCTTCTTCCCTAAAACTGCAAGAAATAGAGTTAGATAGCGGGGGTTTTAAACCCCCACAACCTGCAATATTGGAAAATAGCGAATAGGAATCCAGGGCATATAAAAATGGCGCGAGGTGTCCAACATGTTCGTCTCATCACGCTGGTTTCAATCATGTGTGTTTGGAGTTTTAATTTTACAGCATGTGCAAAGCCCCAATTGTAAACCTTAAGAACCCTAAAGTGTTTTAATGGCAAGTCACGATTCTTTATGTTACACTGCAATTAAACCATGCCAAAAGTTCCTTGTGCATTCATACAGTACAAAACAAACAAGAAATTGGGTTAATAATGCATGGAATATGGATTTCGATTCTCAAAATAATTGACAAACCGTGGGGGCGTGATGAGCGATTCTTTGAGGTTTTTGGCTTGTTGATGATTGCAAATCGTGCCTGGGAGTGTTGGGAGTGTGTTTGGATCAAAGAAAGTGTCTGAATTGCACTGAAGAGTGGATTTCAGTTTGCAAATTTTCTCCAAGTTTTTGGAATTCAGTTTGGCCGTTTTAGAGAGTTCTAAGTCATCCCAATGGTCTGGAGCCTTTGCATATATGTCTAGCAATGAGAATCAATCAATATAATGAACCTTTAAGCCTTGCAATGAAGTTTGAGATTTCCTCTTTATCACCATTAAAGCATTTGCCATTTTTGTCCAAAATTTGAATTTAATGCTTGAAATAGGTCTTGCATGAATTTGGTATATGGATTATGGTGTATCAAAGCTATTCAAACCACAAGATATCCCTTAATTAATTTTTTTGATTTTTATTTGAATTTTAAAGATTTAAAATGAATTAAATCAAATAAGATTAAATAAAAATGGAAAAATTAATTTTTAATCTTGAAATAAATCATGGGACACGTGGGTGGTATGGCAAAGCTGAACCAAGTGGGAAAAGTGGGCCCTTTTGTCAAAAATTGAAGTTTCAAGGATAATTGACTTTTGCCATTTCACAAAAATTTCCCAACTTCTCCAATGCATATCTCGCTCAATTTTGATCATATGAACATGTTCTTGAACATTTTGGAAAGGTATTGAAGTCCTCTAACCAATGCCTTTGGTCCCATGTCATTTTGATTTACCAATCTCAAGTTATGGTCTTTGACTTAAAGTGCCTTTTTGTTGACTTTTGAAAATGACCTATAATGTTGAAATTGATAACTTTTTGTGAGAGCATTTCTTGGACTTGGAATGTGAAGATGAGTTGTAGGAAATGTCATCCCCTTCAAGATGAGCATTGGATGGGATTTTTCTGATGAACCATGAAAAAGTTATGCCTTGGTCAAGTTACAATTGACTTTTCAGCTGTCCAAAAATAGAAACTTTTGCACCTTAATGATTTTTTGAGCCATGCTTATGGAATCATGATCAAGACTTGATCAAATGATGATTGTGGCTTCAAAATAAGATGTTGACAAAAAATTTTGACTTTTGACTGCCAAATGACCATTTTGCCCCTGTAGTTGATTGTGAAGCAATTAGGGTTTTTAATTGTGCAACTTGACCTTGTGAGCCTTGAAACTTGACATGTGGATGCTTGACAATGTATATGAGCATATGAGACTTGATTGAGCCTTTGAAAACCTCAACTTCCTTGAAAGAACCAAAACCCTAATTTGACTGGCTTAGGAAAATGCTTGACTGTGTAGCCCTTGAGTAGACTTTGAACCATTTGAGGTGATGCTTGTCAAAATTTTGAAGAATATGGGAGGGCAAATTTTGGGGTACAACACTCTCCTCACAAAGGGTTTGGTCCAGGGGAACTCAAACAATGCCAGGAGTGATCAGTTGGAAGCCCTGCAGTTTGAGCTGACAACAATGAGGATTCAAATGACGGGGCAACTGGTGGGCCAGATGGCTCTCATCCAAGATTTGTCTCAAAGACAAAAGGAACTCAGAGTTCTTGTCAACCAACTGCTTCGGAACAACCAACTGGGGCAGACATCTGAGGTTGAAGAGCAAGTCACCACTCAACCCTCATCCAGACGAGAAGATAAGGGGAAGGCTCATTTGCTTGATTCAGGGTCACAAGCCCAACAACAACCTCGCCAGCGTCAACGGGGTAATCGGCATAGTCAAAATACGTCAGGAAGACAGTTCACAGAGACTGACATACCGTCATCTCTGATTCTGGAACATTTGTTGGAGGTCAATCTGACTGCTTTAAGGGATCCTATTCGAAAGCCCAATATCTCTGCTCCTAACTATCATCCCGACGCATTTTGTGTGTACCACTCCTACAGCCCGGGGCACGACACCGACGACTGTTGGGCCTTGGAGAACAAGATTCAAGATCTGATTGACATTGGAGTGCTGAGGTTCATGCCAGACGGCGAGATGAAAATCTTCCGTTGAGGAGTCCTCCACCTGGAGTGACAAAGCTCAAACTGAAAGACTTTTGCTTCATTTGAATTTTCAAAGTTGTAATTTCTTTTGTTCTCAAACAATTAACTGTTAAACTCTGTTTCATTAATGCATTGCATATGTTTGTCTTGAATTCATCCATTCGTTTTCACTACTCTTATGCTTTCTTTATGATATTTAACTCTTGATAAAAAGCTGTAAGCCTTTAAAGGGAGGATGACGAAACAATACCATAATCTCATACAATATGCTTTTGAACAGACCTTGCTGATGATGTACAGGCATTTCTTTCAATTCCCAAACACTGGAGTTATAAGGAAGATAATCCCTAGTCAACCCCTTCGAGCCAAAGAAGTAGGAGTTTTCTGTTCTAAACAAATCAAAACCTTTGATATAAACCTGGGGCAGGGTAGTCTCTCAGTTAATTCAAAAAAAAAGGGGGTGCGTATTGAAGTCGCAAACTCCCAGTTTGTAATGCAACGAACGACATCAACAAAAAATCATTCCTCTGGAATCAAAAGACCATGATGGTTCCCTATCACATAGACAGTCGATCTCTCAAAAGAGAAAAACCCACCAAGCCAAAACCTGTAAAGGAGGCTTAAGAAAGCTGGGGCATCCGGCTGACTGTAATCTCGAAAACAGGAACAGTCAGGCAAAAGTTAGGGATAACAAATCAAAAGAAAGAGGTCATTACAAATCCTCAACAACATGAAAAAATGTTGCAAAAGAAAAAGGAGATGATGACTGTCTTCCAAAATTCAACTGGTGAACCATCATGAAGTTCGACGCACAATTAACTGAATTTAGGATTGAAGAACATCATGAAGAGCGGGTGGGTACAAATATACTTTGAGCCTTTATCCTTTGTTTCTTAAACCGTGAACCGAGCCACGTTACAACCCTTCAAAAGTCCTAATTGAAGCATGGGTTAGTTCGAAAGCATACTGTTACAAAAGGTATCCTGACTCCTGTAAGGCTTTGCTCTAAATCTTGTGTTGATTTGTCTTATAAAAAGTTTTCTGCTAAAAAACGCATTTTTCAAAACTTCGAGACAAGCATAAACTTTGCATTGCTTAAATATCACTGTTTGCATTTGGCTATTTGTTTGACAGCGGAGAAATTCACACAACGAATATCCGATGAACGAAAGCTCTCTCAGTGAACCAAATCACTTCAAAAAGGATGACACTTCCATTGAAAAATCTCCTATCAACAAGGGGGCATGACATGTCACTATCCAGTTAACCTGGGGTAGTCCAGTCAAGATTTCAACAAATCTCTCAAAAGTTTAGTGAACTTGGGGCAAGCCTCCCTCACCATCACTTGGGGCATTCGAATGTCAAACTCAAGGTTGTTCGAAATTTCCTTCATCACCTACTGGAAGTTACGATCAACATCAAAGATTCCTTCATCACCTGTCGGAATTTACGATCGTCAAAGATCAATTTCTCACAAAATTCAAGTTATGAAGCCCGGATTTGACCGGATAGTATCTTGATCTCTACAGCACATTGTGAAGACTGGACTACGACCGGATAACAGTGTCAGACTACCGCAAAGCCTGGATTACGACCAGATAGTGGGATCTCCTGAATTAAAGTTATGAAGCCCGGATTCGACCGGATAGTATCTTGATCTCTACAGCACATTGTGAAGACCGGACTACGACCGGATAATAGTGTCAGACTACCGCAAAGCCTGGATTACGACCAGATAGTGGGATCTCCTGAATTCAAGTTATGAAGCCCGGATTTGACCGGATAGTATCTTGATCTCTACAGCATATTGTGAAGACCAGACTACGACCAGATAACAGTGTCAGACTACCGCAAAGCCTGGATTACGACTAGATAGTGGGATCTCCTGAATTCAAGTTATGAAGCCCGGATTTGACCGGATAGTATCTTGATCTCTACAACACATTGTGAAGACTGGACTACGACCGAATAATGGTGTCAGACAATCGCCAAGCCTAGATTACGACCAGACAACAGTCAAGAATACTACGAAGCCTAGAGTCGATCAGATAGTGGTATATCTTTTACACAAGCCATGAAGCCCGGATTTGACCGGATAACAGCTTAGCAAGCTATTATGAAGCGTGGACCACGACCAGATAGCAATACAAATTTTTGTGAAGCCTGGATTACGACCAGATAGCAGTTAACCCTCAAGAGTGAAGACCCTCATCCTTAAAACCTCAGAAGATTGGTATACTCCCAGTTTCTGACTATTAACAGAATGAAGGTTTTCATCACCTCATCAGGAAACCCTACACTGGTTCCTTCTCAAATCCAAGATGTAGTTTTACATTGACTCATCATGAAGCAACCCTACATCGGTTCCTTCTCAAATCCAAGATGCAGTTTTACACGGACTCATCATCAAGAAACCCTACACAGGATCCCAGATCAACACCTGCAGCAATCAAAAGATTCTTGCAATCCCCAGCGAAGCTAAAACTTCCAACTATCAATCCCCAAGCAGAATGAAGACTCTCATTCTCAGTTCCTCACAGAATATTCGAATATTCTCCAGTGAAGATCTCCTCAAGACAGGGATCCCCAGTAGATTGGCATACAACCCAAGCTCATGATTCCCCAACAGCGGTCCCAGGACTTCTCACTTTCAACAATCAAAAGATTCTTGCAATCCCCTGCAGCAGTCAAGGAATTACTTTCCCCAGCGGCAGTCAAGATTCTTTTATCTCCAGCCATCCAGGATCCATCTATCCTCAGCAAGACAGCTCATCAGCTTACATGCACATTCATTACATTCATATCATAAACATTGATATAACATACATTGCATCATGCATCATGACATCGCATACAACTAACTCTTCACCTTTTTAGGAAAGACCAGTCGACAGACAAAGACCATCATCTTCCAAGATTCTTTCTAGAAATAGCTCAGATGTGACTCAGACATGGCGACATTCTGACGCTTATTCCAGATTCACCCAGAGATAGTTCAGATGTGACCCAGACATGGCGACATTCTGATACTTATTCCAGATTCATCCAGATACAGTTTTACACGAACTCATCATCAGGCAACCCTACACCGGTTCCCTCTCCACTTCCAGACTTTTGAAAATAGTTTATGGACGCTTCCCAACAACGGATGCTGCTCTATTGCTTATTCAACGTCAAGACTTCTGAAAACAGTTTACGGGTTCTTCCCAATAACGGATGCTGCTTTATTGCTTATTCAACTCCAACTACTGAAAACAGTTTACGGATTCTCCAAACATGGATGTCGATCTATCGCTTGTTCAGAACCCCAGTTCAGAGATGTTCCAAAACATGGATACCTTTCTGATACTCGCCCACTCACCAATGACATACAGTTCAACAACAATTTCCAGATGGCGTCTCTAAGCCCATCCTCCTACCAGCAATTTCCAGATGGCATCTCTAAGCCCATCCTCCTACCAGCAATTTCCAGATGGCATCTCTAAGCCCATTGTGATCGGTGGATTTAGAACTGACTGTTTTTTAGCTGGTTCGCGAAATGTCGCGGAAGCAAGAGTCGCCACCGTCTTTTATTTTCTCCAACATGGAAAGGACAAAAGCACAGCAAAATTCCTTATGAGAATGTTTCTCGGTTCGGGAGGTAGATTTATAGAAAGGGAAGGTGTTAGCACCCTTTCTATCCGTGGTTATCCACGGGCTCTTAGGTACTTGCTCTTATGTTTTCAAAATGTTTGCTTTTCAAATGTGTGTGTGGGTTTTGAAAAAGTTTCTTTGAAAGATTTCTGAATAACTCTTGTATCTGTCCTCAAGAGTGTTTGAAAAATTTGTTTTGAAAGCTTTTGAAAGTGTAAGGTGTGAAAAGTATTTTGTTTTGTTTTTGAAAAGAGCAAGTATCTATGAGTCATCTACCTACACTAAGGAATTGAGCTGTGTAGAAGTACTTAAGGTAGTGCCATCCCACCATTGAGAGGTAGGTAGCACCACCGTTGGAGGTGTTCGGGTCAATTCGAGTGTAGGGACAGTGTGGTCACCGAAGCAACAGTTAAGACACCTTAGAAGCTACCCTTATATCCTTGATCCTTTTTTTTAATCCGAGGCAACCATTTCGAGGCAACTGTTCGAGGCAACCGTTTCGAGGCAACTGTTTCGGGGCAACTGTTTCGAGGCAACTGGATCATGGACATAAGGACCGCTAAGACGTCCTATACTTGACGACCACGTTTCGAAGGCAACGAGTGAGGCGTACCCTAGAAGTGGTGTGTGTATTGTGTGTTGTTTTCATGTTATGTTTTTGTACATGTTATTAGTGAGCTACGAGTTGTTTTTATTTACATACATTCTTTCATGCAAGTTTAGCAGTTAAGGGGTGCGGAAAGTAAATTGCGGAAACATAAATCCTACGCTATTACAAGGCGCGGGTCTATACATCGCCAAAAATTACAAAGACCCGTTTTTGGTAAATAAGTACGGAAAGTAAATAAAAACAGTAAAAGTCCTAATTACTATTGCATCCGGAGGCAATTACATAATAATCCAAAATAAGGAATTAAAATTAAAATGCGCGCGAAAGAAGAATCGGGAATGTCTTAAGGGTGTTGACCCTTTTAGAAAAGAAATTGATTTTTTTGTCTTTTTTGGAATTAAAGTGAAATTAACACTAACTAATGACTAATTAATTAATTTAATTAAAAGAAAATATTTTTTGTTTTTGTGTTTTTATGAAATAAAAGAAATGGAATAAAAGTAAAAGTTAACTTTTACCTAATTCTAGATTTATTTTAATTTTTTAAGAAAAGGAATTAAAATGGCCTAATTAAACTATTTTAGTTAATGTTTATTTACAAAATAAAATAATAATAATAATAATAATGATGTAATTCTATTTTTTTTATTTTTATGAAAATATGTTAATTAAGTTAATTGTTAATAATAAAAATAATTAAAAGGTTAGCAATTAAAAATAAGAAAAAATGACCAAACAAAATAAATAAAAAAGTAAAACCAAAGGGGGTGTGGGCTGAAATGGAGGTGCAATGCTGAAATTGTGGCCCATTAGCAAGAAGCCATGTTTGACTTTCCTTGATTGCTTGCAGCGCGCTTGACTCCAGAGTATGGTATTCTGCACCTTTTATCCTTTGGATCTGCACTAATGACACATGGCTGGCGCTTTGGATGAGGTTTATGGTGTTCCTCCTTTGAGAATCTGCACATGAAAGCAATAAAAAAAATGATATGGAAATTATAGGGGACCTGGGAAGAACTTACAGCGCGGTATGAGCCTCAGGACTTGGAAAAGGTTGCTTTAGCTTCAGGGTGTGGCAAGGAATAGAACCACGTGCTTGTTTTGATCTGAAGATGCTCGCAACTATGTTTTAGAACTCTCACTTTTTGAATAATTTTTGGTTTTGCTCTTGGCCGTTTCTGCACACACTCTTTTTTGAATGAGGTTGGGAAGGCTTGTATATATAGTAATGAAATGTGTATCAATCCAAATAATGGTCATTAAGCCTTTGCATTCATGTTTAAGATTATGCCATGAACTCCATTGAAACAACTTTCCATTTTTGTGTCAAATTTGAATTCTTGCTTGGAATAGGCCCTTGCACGAATTTGGAATGTGTTTTAAGGTGTATCAAAGCTAATCATCACAAAATATATCCCTCCATTAATTTCTTTGATTTTTATTTGATTTTAAAACATTTAAAATGAATTAAATCAAATAAAATCAAATAAAAATGGAAAAATTAATTTTAAATCTTGAAATAAATTGTGGGACACGTCGGAAGCATGGCCAAGCTGAAACAAGTGGAAAAAGTGGGCCCCTTTTGTCAAAAATGAAGTTTCAAGGATAATTGACTTTGGCCATTTCACAAAAATTTCCCAACTTCTCCAATGCATATCTTGCTCAATTTTAAAGCTATGAACATGTTCTTGGACATTTTGGAAAGGTCTTGAAGTCCTATAACCAATGTCTTTGGTCCCATGTCATTTTGATTTATCAATCTCAAGTTATGGTCTTTGACTTAAAGTGCCTTTTTGTTGACTTTTGAAAATGACCTATAATGTTGAAATTGATAACTTTTTGTGAGAGCATTTCTTGGACTTGGAGTGTGAAGATGAGTTGTAGGAAATGTCATCCCCTTCAAAATGAGCATTGGATGGGATTTTTCTGATGAACCATGAAAAAGTTATGCCCTGGTCAAGTTACAGTTGACTTTTCAACTGTCCAAAAATAGAAACTTTTGCATCTTTGATGATTTTTGAGCCATTCTTGTGAAATCATGGTCAAGATTTTACCAAATGATGATTGTGGCTTCAAAATAAGATGTTGACCAAAAATTTTGACTTTTGACTGCCAAATGACCATTTTGCCCCTGCAGTTGACTGTGAGGCAATTAGGGTTTTTGACTGTGCAACTTGACCTCGTGAGCCTTGAAACTTGACATGTAGGTGCTTGACAATGTGTATGAGCATATGGGACTTTATTGGACCCTTGAAAACCTCAACTTCCTTGCAAGAACCAAAACCCTAATTTGACTGGCTTATGAGGATGGTTTGACTGTGCAGCCCTTGAGTAAACTTTGAACCATTTGAGGTGATGCTTGGCAAAACTTTGGAGATTATGAGAGGGCAAATTTTGGGGTACAACAGTTGCCCCTGTTCAATCTTCTTAGACCTGAGGATGTAGATTGGCTTGTGTGCCTTTCGTGATCCGAGGGTGGAAGATGATTGAACACTAGAGTGCCCAGAAATTTGCACTCACATAGTAGAGTATCGGCAGTGTGATGTCGGGAATGGGCTTACAGATGCCATTTGGAGAGATGATGGATGGGAGGATGGGCTTAAAGATGCCATCTGAAAGTGTGACAGAACCTTGTCGGGAATGGGCTTATAGATGCCATATGGAAAGATGGTGGATAGGTGAATCTGAATAAGAAAATAGAATAGCTTCCGTGTCTGGAGCATATCTAGTATGTGTCTAATTGCTGATGTCTGAATAAATGGTAGAATGACCGCCGTGTCTGGGGTATATCCATACTGCATGAGTAACAGAATGTCATCCGAATCTGGATCGTATCTGGACTGAACAATAGAAGAGCATCCGGGATGGAGCATCTCTAAGTTGTCTTTTAGAAGTTTGAATCTGAATAAGCAATAGAACAGCGTCCGGATCTGGAGCATCTCTAGGCTATGTATGAAAGGGAATCTGAATAAGTATCAGAACTTCGCCATGCCTGGGTCACATCTGAACTATATCTAGAAGGAGTCTTGAATAAGCAAAAGAACAGCATCCATATCTGGAGCATTTCCAAGCTATCTCTGAAAGGAAATCTGGAATAAGTATCAGAACGTCGCCATGCCTGGGTCACATCTGAACTATATCTAGAAGGAGTCTTGAATAAGCAAAAGAACAGCATCCATATCTGGAGCATTTCCAAGCTATCTCTGAAAGGAAATCTGGAATGAGTATCAGAACGTCGCCATGCCTGGGTCACATCTGAACTATATCTAGAAGGAGTCTTGAATAAGCAAAAGAACAGCATCCATATCTGGAGCATTTCCAAGCTATCTCTGAAAGGAAATCTGGAATGAGTATCAGAACGTCGCCATGCCTGGGTCACATCTGAACTATATCTAGAAGGAGTCTTGAATAAGCAAAAGAACATCATCCATATCTGGAGCATTTCCAAGCTATCTCTGAAAGGAAATCTGGAATGAGTATCAGAACGTCGCCATGCCTGGGTCACATCTGAACTATATCTAGAAGGAGTCTTGAATAAGCAAAAGAACAGCATCCATATCTAGAGCATTTCCAAGCTATCTCTGAAAGGAAATCTGGAATGAGTATCAGAACATCGCCATGCCTGGGTCACATCTGAACTATATCTAGAAGGAGTCTTGAATAAGCAAAAGAACAGCATCCATATCTGGAGCATTTCCAAGCTATCTCTGAAAGGAAATCTGGAATGAGCATCAGAACGTCGCCATGCCTGGGTCACATCTGAACTATATCTAGAAGGAGTCTTGAATAAGCAAAAGAAAAGCATCCATATCTGGAGCATTTCCAAGCTATCTCTGAAAGGAAATCTGGAATGAGTATCAGAACGTCGCCATGCCTGGGTCACATCTGAATTATATCTAGAAGGAGTCTTGAATAAGCAAAAGAACAGCATCCATATCTGGAGCATTTCCAAGCTATCTCTGAAAGGAAATCTGGAATGAGTATCAGAACGTCGCCATGCCTGGGTCACATCTGAACTATATCTAGAAGGAGTCTTGAATAAGCAAAAGAACAGCATCCATATCTGGAGCATTTCCAAGCTATCTCTGAAAGGAAATCTGAAATGAGTATCAGAACGTCGCCATGCCTGGGTCACATCTGAACTATATCTAGAAGGAGTCTTGAATAAGCAAAAGAACATCATCCATATCTGGAGCATTTCCAAGCTATCTCTGAAAGGAAATCTGGAATGAGTATCAGAACGTCGCCATGCCTGGGTCACATCTGAACTATATCTAGAAGGAGTCTTGAATAAGCAAAAGAACAACATCCATATCTGGAGCATTTCTAAGTTATTTATTTAATGTAGATATGCCCTGGCTAGATACAGGTATCGAATCTGGAATTGTGACAGTTGATAGTAACCATCTTTGGATTGACCTTTTTCCTGAAAAGGCAAAAACATCAGTTGTATGCAATGTCATGATGCATGAACTGCATGATTTTAAGATGTTCTCAAAAATAAATGAGATTTGTGTGATATGATGCGTATGTGCATGCATTGTGTATGTAAGCAAGATGTATGAAAGGTGATATGTTTATGAATGTATTTTCGTCTAGGAAAATAAATCCTTGACGAATGCCGGGAAGTTGAATCCTGGGCTGATGTTGAAGAACAGAGTTCTTCGTTTCCGCTGGGGATGATGGTTGGAAGAACAAACCGGTAGGAGAAGATGACTCCGTTGGGGAATAAACTTGCTGGAGAGATACTCTGCGGGGAATACCCTGTGGGGAATGGATACTTCGGTGATAATTTGATGATAACTCCGCTGAGGGATACCGTTGATAAGCTTTGTTGAGGGAATTGATGAACTCCGCTGGGGGGTAGGAAGAAACTTCGCCGAGGACGATCTTTCTGTGGTTATTAGCTGAGGATAACCCAGTTATAAGCCCTGGTGGGCAATAACCTTTGGATAAAGCCGGGGAGACGCGTTCGTGCTCTGCAGGGGATAAGCTTCCAGAATCTACTGGGGATAAGCTTCCTACTGGGGGGATTGATTCAACTGTCCTGGGGAAACTTTTGAACTGTACTGGGGAAGTGGCTCCACTGGTGTGTCTGTATTCCGCCGGGGAACAATCTTATATTAAGACTGCCGGGGATGCTTGCTTAGGAAGATCTGTATACTCCGCTGGGGAATATTGAGATCTTCTGGGGGATAAACCAACTTCCTTGAGGCTGACAGTAGACTAACTCTGCTTGGGGAGAGTATCGCTGACTTGTTGGAGGATACTGTGTCTTTTCAGGGTTGATTAGGAGACCAAACTCTGCTCGGGGGAGTATTGCTTAAATCTGGTCTTACTCTGTGGGGAGTTGAGGTAACTTGGTTACATTCTTCAGCCGAACCTACCTTGGTACCTTGGTTGACAGAGCAACTAGATCGTTTGGACAACTCATTATTGCCCATGTTTCTGCAGGAGAAGGTACCTGTAGAGGTGCTTGAGGACTGCCGATTTGACAAATCTTCTTCTGGTAGGCAAGTGACAAGATGACGGGACATAGTCGTACGCTTTGATCCCTAACTTTTTGCCTGGATCGCCCTTTCGGGTCTTCAATCCAACGGGATACCCATTTTTTCCCAAGCCGCCTTTTCAGGTTTTCGGCTTGCCGGGTGTACAGATTTTTTTCATTTTCATCCCTTATTTTGCCCGAACCCTTTTGGTTCGCCGGGAAGCCCTTATTTTTGCCTAGGTGTGTCAACCTAGCGGGTCTTTGATTATGCGCAATATTTTTCGACTATGTCCGTGCTCTCAGGATGTAGGGAGGTGCCCCTGTCAGTATTGTTGTGTCGTCATACCATCAGAAGATCTTCGTTTGATCGTCCAATGCCCCAAGTGACTCAGACGGAGATTTGCCCCAAGTGACTCAGGCGGAGATTTGCCCCAAGTGACTCAGACGGAGATTTGCCCCAAGCTGGTTGGCCTTTTGAGAGATTCTCTGAATCTTGACTTAACTGTCCCAAATGATGGACAATGATCATGCCATGCCCCTTGATTGGAGATGCTTTTGTTCATTAGACATTTGTCGTGCGAACTTCTATGTTGTTCAAACAAATAGTCATATGCAAGCAATGTTATATTAAAATGCAAAGCTCATGTCTGTCTTGAAGTTTTTGAAAATGCATTTTTCATAAAAACAAGTGAATTTTTTTTGTAAACTGTAATGTCAACTCAAGATTTTACAGCGAGCCTTAAGGAGTCAGGATACCTTTGTAACAGTATGCTTTCGAATTAACCCATGCTTCAGCTAGGACTTTTAAGGTTTGTAGCGTGGCCTGGTTCACGGTTTAAGAAACAATGGATAAAGGCTCAAATTACATTTGTACCCACCCGCTCTTCGTGATGTTCTTCAAACCTAAACTCAGTTGATCGTGCGTTAGACCTTGTTCGAGTCTTTGTCCTAATATTCCCATGATGGTTCGGATGTTGACATTTTATTTTGAATAGGCAGTCATTTCCTTGTTGAGGGTTTGCAGGTCCTCTTTTCTTTTTGATTTTGTTATCCCTGTTTTTTGCCTAGACTGTTTCTTTTGTGATTACAGTCAGCGGGATGCCCCAGTTTTGTAAGTCTCCTTCATAGGTTTTGACTTATTGGGTTTTTATTTCTGAGGGATAATGACTTCCTGTCTTTATGATTATTTGGAGCCATCATCGTCTTGTTTTGGAAGGACTTCTTCGTTGTGTACTTGGATCAACTGAGAGAACTACCCTGCCCCAGGTTATGATTAAGGGTTTTAATTTTCGAAAAGAAAAACTCCTACTTCTTTGGCTCAAAGGGGTTGACGAGGGATTATCTTCCTTATAACTCCAGTGTTTAGGAATTGAAACAATGCCTGTACCTCATCAGCGGGGTCTGTTCAAAAGCATACTGTAGATTATGGTATCGTTTTTGTCATCCTCCCTCAAGAGGCTTAGAATTATTAATTGAGAGTTGATCATCAAAAAATGAAAGCAATTTGAATATAATGAAAATAATTGGATTAATTCAAAAACAGACATATGCAGTGCATTAGTGAAATAAAAGAGTTTGCTATGACATTAATTGTTTGTATAAGCAAAAAAAAAATTACAACTCGGAAATTCAAATAAACAAAAGCCTTCAATGATTGGGCAAAGGAGCATTGATTATGTTTGGAGTCTCTGACGCTTCAAACTGAATCTCTCCGGCTTCGATCATGTCTTGAATCTTGTTCTTCAAAGGCCAGCAGTTGTCCGTAGTATGACCCGAGCTATTGGAGTGGTATGCGCACCTCTCATTAGGATGGTAGTTGGGAGCAGAGGTGTTTGGATTCCGGAGAGGAGCCCTCAAGGTAATCAGCCCTGCCTTCAACATTTACTGTAGCGCTTGATCCAGTGACATGTTGATTTTAGTGAATTGTCTCTTGGGTGCGACCTCCTTACGTTGATGCCCCTGTCCTTGTTGAGCAGGCCTAGGATTAGAGATCTGGACTGCCCCTACATGTTGATCATGGCGACCCTTTTGGCTGTACGCAGCATTGGCCTCTTTCTTCCCAGTGTAAGGCTTTTTGTGAGTATCAGAAGGTGCAGCTTCTTGAATCTTTCCAGCCTTGATGCCAGCTTCGATCCTCTCCCCGGTCAAGATCAAATCTGTAAACCCAATAGAAGAATTTCCAATGAGATGGTTGAAGAAGGGACCAGACAGGGTCCCCAAGAACATGTCAACGAGCTCACGGTCAGTCAAGGGCGGCTTCACCCTTCCATCCAGATCTCTCCACCTTTGCGCATACTCCTTAAAACCTTCACTCGTCCCAAGTGACATACCCTGGAGTTGGGTACGCGTGGGAGCGAGGTCGACATTATACTGATACTGCTTATAAAAAGCAGTTGCCAAGTCCTCCCAGTTACGAATACTGGTTCCATCCAACTGATAGAACCAATCAAGCTGAGTCCCTGAAAGACTCTCCTGGAAGAAATGGATCCATAGATTCTTGTCTGCCGCGTAAGGCTGGATCTTCCTTACATAAGAACGGAGGTGCATCTTAGGGCAGGAAGCCCCGTCGTATTTCGCAAAGGCAGGCGCCTTGAACTTGTGAGGGATCACCACCCCAGAAGATAAACCTAGGTCCCCAAAGTCCAGCCCAGGCACACGTTGAATCTCCATAGCATTTAACCGGTCCTCCAGCTGTTTGTACCTGACCTCAGCAGGAGGGTACTGTTCATCATTGAAGTCTGTCTCGGTGTCAGAGACTACGGGACTAGGAACCCTTCCCTCTTGGTGAGTGCCTTCCCCAACAGATGGAGTAGTCCGCTCAGCTTCATTCTGCAGTGTATTCCCAGATCTGCGTCTAGGGTTGAACAAAACAGTCCTTTTCTTCTTCTTCTTCAAAAGCAAAGTCTTCAATTCCTGTTGTCCCTGGGCTAAGCTCATGACCAGCTCCTGGAACTGGGCGTTCTGGGCCTGGAGGGCCTTGATAGCTTATTCATTGGATGATTCAGGATTCATGATGACTGCTGAAATAAACAGCGAAGAAGGTAAGTGACCTGCAACAAGTGTACCTGTAATGCAATGATATGTATGATATGCATGCAATGTTTTCAAGGACCTCGCGGGATAAACAAAGAAGCTTGTTAGAATTTGAATCTGGTGGCTTGATTGAAGGAACTGCATATTGTTGAGAGTCCTTCTTCAAGAGTCAAGGCTCACCATATCGAGTGGGTCATAGCCCCTGACTCAAGCTATTAACCTTGGCTAGAGGAAAATAAATCCCCTTTGCCCCTTGCTAGACATTTGATTCATCATGACCTGCATCACAAGCCCTTGAGATCCTTGAAATGGATTAGTCCTTATGTAGGATGTATGCAATGGTATGATGGTATGATGTTATGCTGTGGAGTAATGTAGGTAAACCCTATTATGAGTCCAGATTAAGGACTGTAAACAAAACCTGCAAGAAACTCAAGTGTCAGATAACAAGTATGCAAGTAGTCAAGTTTTGAAGGCACACAAGTCACACGAAGAGCCCTTAGAGTTTAGGCCAGCATGAAGTTTGGGGTACTACCCTCTTGAAGTTGGTGGGCTCAAACTTGTCCTATCAAAGTAACTGGGTTCTAAGGATCTCAATATCATTGGATTGTTTTCTGTGTTCAT
This sequence comes from Vicia faba, assembly GCA_948472305.1. Lineage (NCBI taxonomy): Eukaryota > Viridiplantae > Streptophyta > Magnoliopsida > Fabales > Fabaceae > Vicia > Vicia faba. Next base: position 839,797,312 of record OX451736.1, on the reverse strand, counting down.
CGTTTCGATTTAGCCACTGAACTGGCGATCAAAATATCCCAAGAAAACAACCCTCAACTGAGTGTAGTATCGAGTATCAACCAACTTCGGACTGCACTAAAGTAGTTATCTCACTACCCTAAAGAGGCCAAGATGGTTCAATTAAGGTTCCTAAGGTCAGTTGATGCTTCACGACACCACGCGGAGGCCCCGTACTCTCCTTGACTTGACTCAAGGGTTACCGGTACTCACCAAAGTGCCACATCAACGTAGCATATTGCTTCAACCGTGTCGGTATACCCCGCACAGTTCCCTCACAGCCTTGTTGCTACTTTCTAAGAAGGTATCCCCCAGATCCGGGTTAGGATCTATAGAACTCCCAAGACAGGACCAATAATATTAAAGCACACAAATCAGGCAATTAAAAACATAAGTATGATCTATCCTAAGGTACACCTCACTTTAAAGTATCCCCAGCAGAGTCGCCAGTTCTGTGATCGGTGGATTTAGAACTGACTATTTTTTAGCTGGTTCGCGAAATGTCGCGGAAGCAAGAGTCGCCACCTTCTTTTATTTTCTCCAACATGGAAAGGACAAAAGCACATCAAAATTCCTTATGAGAATGTTTCTCGGTTCGGGAGGTAGATTTATAGAAAGGGAAGGTGTTAGCATCCTTTCTATCCGTGGTTATCCACAGGCTCTTAGGTACTTGCTCTTATGTTTTCAAAATGTTTGCTTTTCAAATGTGCGTGTGGGTTTTGAAAAAGTTTCTTTGAAAGATTTCTGAATAACTCTTGTATCTGTCCTCAAGAGTGTTTGAAAAATTTGTTTTGAAAGCTTTTGAAAGTGTAAGGTGTGAAAAGTATTTTGTTTTGTTTTTGAAAAGAGCAAGTATATATGAGTCATCTACCTACCCTAAGGAATTAAGTTGTGTAGAAGTCCTTAAGGTAGTGCCATCCCACCATTGAGAGGTAGGTAGCACCACCGTTGGAGGTGTTCGGGTCAATTCGAGTGTAGGGATAGTGTGGTCACCGAAGCAACAGTTAGGACACCTTAGAAGCTACCCTTATGTCCTTGATCCTTTTTTTTAATCCGAGGCAACCATTTCGAGGCAACTGTTCGAGGCAACCGTTTCGAGGCAACTGTTTCGGGGCAACTGTTTCGAGGCAACTGGATCATGGACATAAGGACCGCTAAGACGTCCTATACTTGACGACCACGTTTCGAAGGCAACGAGTGAGGCGTACCCTAGAAGTGGTGTGTGTATTGTGTGTTGTTTTCATGTTATGTTTGTGTACATATTATTAGTGAGCTACGAGTTGTTTTTATTTACATACATTCTTTCATGCAAGTTTAGCAGTTAAGGGGTGCGGAAAGTAAATTGCGGAAACATAAATCCTACGCTATTACAAGGCGCGGGTCTATACATCGCCAAAAATTACAAAGACCCGTTTTTGGTAAATAAGTACGGAAAGTAAATAAAAACAGTAAAAGTCCTAATTACTATTACATCTGGAGGCAATTACATAATAATCCAAAATAAGGAATTAAAATTAAAATGCGCGCGAAAGAAGAATCGAGAATGTCTTAAGGGTGTTGACCCTTTTAGAAAAGAAATTGATTTTTTTGTCTTTTTTGTAATTAAAGTGAAATTAACACTAACTAATGACTAATTAATTAATTTAATTAAAAGAAAATATTTTTTGTTTTTGTGTTTTTATGAAATAAAAGAAATAGAATAAAATTAAAAGTTAACTTTTACCTAATTCTAGATTTATTTTAATTTTTTAAGAAAAGGAATTAAAATGGCCTAATTAAACTATTTTAGTTAATGTTTATTTACAAAATAAAATAATAATAATAATAATGATGTAATTCTATTTTTTTGATTTTTATGAAAATATGTTAATTAAGTTAATTGTTAATAATAAAAATAATTAAAAGGTTAGCAATTAAAAATAAGAAAAAATGACCAAACAAAATATAAAAAAAGTAAAACCAAAGGGGGTGTGGGCTGAAATGGAGGTGCAGTGCTGAAATTGTGGCCCATTAGCAAGAAGCCCTGTTTGACTTTCTTTGATTGCTTGCAGCGCGCTTGACTCCATAGTATGGTATTCTGCACCTTTTGTCCTTTGGATCTGCACTAATGACACATGGTTGGCGCTTTGGATGAGGTTTATGGTGTTCCTCCTTTGAGAATCTGCACATGAAAGCAATGAAAAAAATGATATGGAAATTATAGGGGACCTGGGAAGAACTTACAGCGCGGTATGAGCCTCAGGACTTGGCAAAGGTTGCTTTAGCTTCAGGGTGTGGCAAGGAATAGAACCACGTGCTTGTTTTGATCTGAAGATGCTCGCAACTATGTTTTAGAACTCTCACTTTTTGAATAATTTTGGTTTTGCTCTTGGCCGTTTCTGCACACACTCTTTTTTGAATGAGGTTGGGAAGGCTTGTATATATAGTAATGAAATGTGTATCAATCCAAATAATGATCATTAAGCCTTTCCATTCATGTTTAAGATTATGCCATGAACTCCATTGAAACAACTTTCCATTTTTGTGTCAAATTTGAATTCTTGCTTGGAATAGGCCCTTGCACGAATTTGGAATGTGTTTTAAGGTGTATCAAAGCTAATCATCACAAAATATATCCCTCCATTAATTTCTTTGATTTTTATTTGATTTTAAAAGATTTAAAATGAATTAAATCAAATAAAATTAAATAAAAATGGAAAATTTAATTTTTAATCTTGAAATAAATTGTGGGACACGTGGGAAGCATGGCCAAGCTGAAACAAGTGGAAAAAGTGGGCCCCTTTTGTCAAAAATGAAGTTTCAAGGATAATTGACTTTGGCCATTTCACAAAAATTTCCCAACTTCTCCAATGCATATCTTGCTCAATTTTAAAGCTATGAACATGTTCTTGGACATTTTGGAAAGGTCTTGAAGTCCTCTAACCAATGTCTTTGGTCCCATGTCATTTAAATTTACCAATCTCAAGTTATTGTCTTTGACTTAAAGTGCCTTTTTGTTGACTTTTGAAAATGACCTATAATGTTGAAATTGATAACTTTTTGTGAGAGCATTTATTGGACTTGGAGTGTGAAGATGAGTTGTAGGAAATGTCATACCCTTCAAAATGAGAATTGGATGGGATTTTTATAATGAACCATGAAAAAGTTATGCCCTGGTCAAGTTACAGTTGACTTTTCAACTGTCCAAAAATAGAAACTTTTGCATCTTGATGATTTTTGAGCCATTCTTGTGAAATCATGGTCAAGATTTGACCAAATGATGATTGTGGCTTCAAAATAAGATGTTGACCAAAAATTTTGACTTTTAACTGCCAAATGACCATTTTGCCCCTGCAGTTGACTGTGAGGCAATTAGGGTTTTTGACTGTGCAACTTGACCTTGTGAGCCTTGAAACTTGACATGTAGGTGCTTGACAATGTGTATGAGAATATGGGACTTGATTGGACCATTGAAAACCTCAACTTCCTTGCAAGAACCAAAACCCTAATTTGACTGGCTTAGGAGGATGGTTTGACTGTGCAACCCTTGAGTAAACTTTGAACCATTTGAGGTGATGCTTGGCAAAACTTTGGAGATTATGGGAGGGCAAATTTTGGGGTACAACACCCATCCTCCTACCAGCAACTTCCAGATGGCATCTTTAAGCCCATCCCCCGACAAGATTCTGTCACATTCCAGATGGCATCTTTAAGCCCATCACCAAATGGCATCTTTAAGCCCATTCCCTCTAACATCACATCACCGAGTGCAAATTTTTTGGGTACTCTAGTGTCCAATCTCCTTTTACCCTCGAGTCGTGAAAGACAAACTTGCCAATCTAACTCTTCAGGTTCAAGAAGATTGAACAGGGGCAACTGTTGTACCCCAAAATTTGCCCTCATATTTTTCCATAAGAAATCACAACTTCGGGCTTTTCCTGATTTTTTCAGATTGGCGTAAGAATCAGTCAAACAGACTTTTCTTATCAGTCAGACAAAATTAGGGTTTTCAATGATTTTAAAGCAGTTCAGGCAGATTGCTAAGGTTTGTTTGAGTTTGACTCAGGATTTGATCAGGCAGGCGCTTCTGTTAAAATTAAGACAAGAATCAGGGTTTTGTGCGCGCAGAAAGAATTAATCCTACAGTTCTATTCAGTTTACTCTGAGATTTGGATTGAGGCATTTGAATCAAGAACTTGCAGTATTTTGTTTAATCAGTAAAGGCTAAGGCATTTGATTTGAGATGAGATAAAGGTTGAGGTACTTAAATTGAGAATCTGCAGTGTCTAATTTAATCAGTAAAAAGATAAGTATCTGGATATTAGTTTGATTAACTGTGCATTGTTTAAATGGAGCGCCAGGTTTATTATTGATTCAATGATAAGACCACAATGTTTATTAATTATTTTTCTAAGTCAGAATAATTGGATACTTCCAGTTATTTTAATTTAAGAAATTCAAATAATTAAATGAACATTGAATTGAAAGAAGAATTAACTGATAAAAAAGGGGGATGTTTATTTATTTTGAATTGTTTGTTACAGATATTATTTAAATACTGTAAATTTATTTACAGTTATTTATATTAATACTATTACAAATAAATTAAAATGGAAATAAAACTATCCTAAAAAATCCCTAAGTCTTCAAATCTTCAGCTTCTACTGCTACTCCTCTCCATTTGATTTTTATCTATAAAAAGAAAAGAAAAAGTCAAAAGCAGATAAAAGAGACAGACAGTTAATTTAAAAATTCATCATTAAAAGCAATTGGTCGGAATCAGTTTGCCCTCTCTGCAAATCACGAGATTGCTCTCGGTTCACAAGGAGGGATAGAATGTCTTGCAAAATGTGAAATGCACAAATTCAAATTTTCAAGCATACTGCATAAATCCAAAAATTATCAACCAAGTTTCCAAACAGCATAAAGGCAAACTGAATCACATCTCCAAACTAAGCCAAAAGTTGTCAAAAAATTGTCCAAGAATGCCAAAAGATATCAAACTCCAAAAGCTATTAATAAAGTACATAAAGTATGCAAGAAACATGGAAAATATGCAGAGGAAAACAAGTGCAAGCAATGTTTAGAATACATCATATTCCTAGGCCATTTGCTTTTTCAGAAAAGACAAAAATTAAGCAATAAAAGTGCTTTTCTTTAATCTGGAGAGAGAAAGAGAGAGGAAAGCAGCTTACAGTACAGCAGGCTAGAGGCTAAGCAAAAGATATAAACAGGATGTATCAGAATACATAGAGGAAAGAGGCAAAACATATGCAGCAGAAGTGATCACAAAGAGTGAAAACCTCAAGCCTTGCAAACCTGTCCAAAGATTTGACCAAGAACAAATATACAAAAAGTATAACACCTCCTGCCCTTAAAAGACAAGAAAGCCAAGACCCTGAAGTATATACAAGGGCCATCAACCTGCATAACAGATCGAAGAAGCCACACAAAGCCAAATAACTTAAAAGTTTATCAAGCCTCATAAACAAAAAAAACAAAAGCTCATAAACCTGAAGCATCAAACTTCAAGCCAAACCTGTAATCTCAACCAAAACACCAAAAGCCAAACCTGCATAAGCCTTTGCCTCTAAACAGCATAAGCCATTAAACCTGTCAAACCTGCCTGAACTGTTCAAGCCTTACCTGTTCAAGCATCAGAGTCCAAGCCTGTAAACACACTAAGCCTAAAACCTGCTTGAACCTTAAACAAAATCACAAGCCTATCAAGCCAAAGCTTCGTGCCTACATCAAAGCTATACCAAAAAACTTATCCAAGCCTAAGCCACAAACTTAAGCCTAAGCATTCAAGGCAACATAAACCCTCAGAAAATTTTCATCATTGGGCTACCCAAAATCATCCAAGCATTTCAAGGCAACAGATCAAGGCAACTCAGTATCTCAGAGGTATCTCAGCAAGCCAACCAAGAGAAGAAGAGAAGAAGTATATCAGGGCATACAGAAGCAAGAGGTTAACAGAAGGAAAAGAATCAAATAATCTCAAAGGCTTTCAGATAATCATCATCAAGCATACTCAAAAATCAACAACAAATATTCAGAGGCAACAGAAGCGAGTAAAAGAGAAGAAGATAAAGAAGTTGTTCTCAGATAGTCATCATCAAATCAACAACAAAGAGGCAAAAAAAATAATAAAGATACCAGGCGTTCCAGCAAGCTAGCTTCATCATCACCATCCCCTCCGCCCTCCGCCGTCCTAAGCGCCTCCAAGCTACCGTCTTTCTCCATCTCCAAGGACCAAAGGTAGTATCCCTAATCTTTGTCTTTTCATGTACCTCAATCAGAACACAAACAACAACATAAAAGAAATCATAAACAGAACTAAAACATACAAGATATGAACTAAAACCCTAACGCGAACGACTCAGAAATCGCTACCTTGTACAACATCACTGAATAATCCATGGAGGAGAGAGGAAGTAGCGATGGCGCTGGTGGCTAGGCAGGGAAGAGCGATTATTCAATGGCTATGGCGAGAAGGACGAAGACGAAGACGAACGACGACGGTGCCTCTGTGTTCAAACAAACCCTAACATCCAAAATGAACAAAACAATTGTAACCTTAAATCATGTGTAAACTGTTTTGGGCCTTGCCCCTTTCAGCGCCTAAGCCCATTACACACCTCACCCCTCTCTTTGGACTCTGACCTCCCTTTTAGATTGGGCCTAAAACACTAAAGCCCATTTTTATTCTTTTTAACTAATACCTTTTTTTATTACCATATCATACCTTTTTTTTTAATAAATTAACATACATTTTTTTACATCAAATTTTATTAACTCTTTGATTTTCTTTTTATAGCATAATTTAACTTTGTTTATAAATTAAATAATATCTTAACCCTTTTTATATACATGAATATTCGAATATAATTAGGTTAATAGATTTTATCCTGAAAACTCTTTTGATAAATCTTTTTTTCATACATGAAATGTTAATTTTCTTAAAACATTCTTTTCTCTTCTTAAAATATTTTGTTTTGTACGTATTAACAAAAATACAAAATGATAACAAAATGAATAGACAATACTTAATAATACATTAAAATTCACATTTTTCGCACTTGTAAATAAATCACATACACATTTACAATACACATTTTATCTTTCTTATACATTGATACATTTGCTTGTCCCTTTTTACATTGCTATTACTTTACATTTGAGATGGTGATTGATTCGATTTGGTTGTAAATATTTGGATACTACTCTCTTATAAGTCTCATCCCCCATTTGTAAATAATTGCACCCCCATCCCCGGATACTCATTTGTAATAGTTTAGGACTTTAAATTCCTGCAATTTATCGCTTTCGAATTATACCATGGTTAGACCTAGGGTTTGTATGTATATAAAATCAACGCTAGATGACCTAATACAAGACAAATGCATGAAATCAATACACAATCACACTTTCACCCCTAGGGTAATCCCGCTTGTTGCCTTCCAAAATGGGCCATGCTTGCACGCCGAGTTTTCTTTGGCAAAACAAATCAAATGATCATAGTCCCTCGATGACGCTTTCGAAAGTTGCCTAATCAAAATGATCATAGTCCCTTCAAGCAAATTGCCAAAGGTACTTGGCACCATTGCATTCATGGTCCATACGATGACCCGCGCCTGTCCCGTTAACATCCTAACGCAAGATTGTCCACCAAATACAATGGTGGAACAAAATTGTTAAAAGGGTTAAAACATGAGAAAAACCTTTGAGTAAATTTAGGGGTAGACAACTCTTAGTTACTTGATCAAACTTGCAAAACACACTTGCCTACATTTTCAAAACCACACTCCACAAACACAATTTCAAAACAACTTTCAAAACTTTGAAACATCTTTTCGAAAAGATATACACCTTTGTAAAACATTCGAGTAAAGAATTATTACAACGGTTGCCTAGACAAGGCCTCTTTTTCAAAAAAAATTCAAACACACACACACACACCACCATTTCAAGCAATTGAAAATCAAGGCGAGTGATCTAAACAAGTAACTAAGAGCCCATGGATAACCATGGATGAAAAGGGTGCTAATACCTTCCCTTTTCATAATCTACCCCCTGAACCCACGAAACATCTCAAAAGGTTTTTCCTGTGCTTTTTAACCTTTCCTTTAGGATAAAATAAAAAGTCGGTGGCGACTCTTGCTAAACCGAACAAGTGCGAATACAAACGCAAAAACTCAAGTCAGTTCTCCCACCGTATCACACTAATATTATTTGATTTCCTAGAATAGTAGAAATCCTTGAGTCTATATAAAGACTAAGGTTATATTCTATTTGATAAGAAGTTATAAAGTATTTGCTTCCTTTCTAACAAATTGGCATCAGAGCTAATGGCAAACATGATGAATCAAATGCCATTGTCACGGCTAACAAAGTCAAATTACGAAGAGTGGAGTATCTAAATGAAAGCTCTTCTTGGATCTCTAGTCGCATGGGAGGTGACCAAAGATGGGTTTGAAGAACCAATAGATGTTGTGGGATATACGACAGCTCAAAACAAGGCGTTGAAAGAGACGTGATCAAAGGATAAAACAACATTATACATGTTGTTCAGGGTTGTTGACGAATTAGGCTTCGAAAAGATTGACGGTTTGACTACATCGAAAGAAGCATGAGACACGTTAGAGAATGTGTTCAAAGGAGAAGACCGAGTAAAGCAAGTTTGACTCCAAACTCTTTGTGAAGAATTGGAGAGGATGCAGATGAAGGAGTCAGAAATTGTATCTGACTACATCACGCGTGTACAAAAGGTGGTGAACCAACTAACCAGAAATGGAGAAACTGTGACTGATGCACGAGTTATTGAAAAGATTTTGAGATCTTTAACAGATAAATTTGAGAATATTTTATATGCAATAGAAGAGTCGAAGGACCTTTCGACGCTCTCATTTGAAGAGCTCGCTGGTTCTCTCGAAGCACATGAACAACGTAAGATGAAAAAGAAGGAAGAATCTGTCGGGGAAGCAAATCAAACAAAAGATTCGATCAAAGATGACAAGGTACTCTTTTCTCAAAACTTTCAAGGAAGAGGACATGGCCGTGGAGGTAGAGACATTGGTCGAAGTGTTCGAGGCATCAACTTCGAGAGAGGACAGTCAAACCAACAAAATTGGTGTGGCAGGAGACATGGTCAAAGAGGTGGTCGGTCTAACTACTCCAACTTCGAATGCTACAAGTGTGGGAAGTATAATCATTATCCAAAGGATTGAAATTCCTATAAATTCTATAAATATGATAAATTGGGACATCTTGCAAAAGATTGTCGAATCGAAAAGAAGGTAGAAGAAACAACCAATCTAGCTTTGGAAGCTGAAGAGAATGAAGGTTTTCTCTTGATGACTCAAAATGAAACCAACACCAATAATGACAATGTTTGGTATGTTGACTCAGGAGAAATTAATTACATGTGTGGTTACAAACACCTGTTTAAAGAAATGAAAAAAATTGAAGATGGTAATGTGTCTTTCGAAGATGCATCAAAAGTAAAGGTCGAAGGCAAGGGTACAATCTGTTACTTACAAAAGGATGACTTGATTGGATCAATCTAAGATGTTTATTATGTACCAGATCTCAAGACCAACATCTTGAGTTTGGGACAACTTACAAAAAAAGGTTTTTCGATACTTATAAAAGATCGGATACTGCATTTGAAGGACAAAGTGGGACATTTGATCACTTGTGTCAAAATGGAAAGAAATTGAATGTACAAACTGAATCTAAGGAACATTCGAGAGAAATTTCTACAAGTCGACATGCAAGACAAAGCGTCATTATGGAAACTATGCTTTGGTCATCTACATCATGCTGGTTTGAGAAGGTTGGAGAAAAGGAACATGGTGCATGGACAACCAAACATGGATTATGAAGGAATGTTTTGTGAAGAATGTGTGCTCAGCAAACAAACAAGAACCTTATTTTAAAAGAAGACAAAATATCAAGATAAACACATTCTCGAATTGATTCATACTGACATATGTGGGCCAATCACTCCGGAATCTTTCAGTGGCAAAAGGTACTTAATTTCCTTTATCGATGATTTCTCATGAAATACCTGGGTTTATTTCTTGAAAGAAAAGTCTGAAGCATTAGAGGTGTTCAAAAAGTTCAAAGTAATGGTGGAAAAGGCAACCGACAGACACATCAAAGCAGTTCGATCTGACAGAGGTGATGAGTACACTTCGACAACCTTTATGAAGTATTGTGAAGAGCAAGGCATAAGGAGATTCCTAACTGCACCATATTCACCTCAGCAAAATGGTGTGGCTGAAAGAAAGAATCGAACAGTTATTGACATGATTTGATCAATGCTTAAGAGCAAGAACACGTCAAAATAATTCTGGGAGAAGTTGTACAATGTGATGTTTATGTTCAGAATCGATGTCCATATTTGAAGTTAGAAGATCAAACACCACAAGAAGCATGGAGGGGACAGAAGCCAACAATTTCTCATCTCAAAGTATTTGGTAGTGTAGCTTACGCACATGTACCAGATCAACAAAGAACGAAACTTGAAGACAAAAGTCAAAAGTATATATTCATTGGGTATGATGAGAAGAAAAAGGGTATAAGATATTTGATCCTAAAAGCAAGAAGGTGATCGTGAGTAGAGACGTTCGAATAAATGAAGTGAGCAAGTAGGACTGGAACAATTCGACAAAAGTTATCAATAAAGTCGAAGAATCATTTGTCGATGTACCAACAAGCATTTCAACAGAACATGAAGATGCTGAAAATGAAGATGAACCTCTACAACCCAGAATGAAAAGTTTGCAATATTTGTATGATTCGACAAATGAGGTGCACCTTGTACGCCTTCTGGCAGATGCTGAAAACATCAGTTTCGAAGAAGCGCTACGAGACAAGAAGTGGAAAAGTGCCATGGACGAAGATATTAGATCAATAGACTGCAACAACACTTGGGAGCTAGTCGAATTACCAAAAGGTAGTTGACCCATTGGTGTAAAGTGGTTATTCAAGAAATAGATGAATGCTCAAGGAGAAATAGAACGATACAAAGCGCAAATTATTACGAAGGGATACAAACAGAAAGCAGGAACTGACTATGATGATGTATTTGCACCTGTTGCAAGAATGGAGACAATTCAATTGCTCATTCTCAAGCTGCTCAATTCAAATGGTTGATATTTCAAATGGATGTCAAGACAACATTTTTGAATGGTGTACTCGAAGAAGAAGTCTATGTCGAACAACCACTCAGGTATATGAGGATTGGAGAAGATAAGAAGGTGTTGAAATTGAATAAAGCACTATATGGGTTAAACCAAGCACCGCGGGCATGGAACACACGTATCGACACATATTCTAAGGAGAATGGGTTTGAGCAATATCCGTATGAACATGCCCTCTATGTGAAGAAAAATGGAAGTAATGTATTACTTATTTATCTCTATGTCAACGACCTTATTTTTCTAGGAAATGATGATCAAATGATAGAATAATTCAAGAGCACCATGACGCGTGAATTTGAAATGAAAGACTTAGGTCTGATGAGATTCTTTCTTGGTTTGGAGGATCGACAAGAAGAAACAGGAATCTTTATTTCACAGGAAAAATATGCAAAAGAAATCTTGAAAAAATATAAGATGGAAAGTTGTAATCCAACTTCGATGCCAATGGAACCAGGTGCAAAATTGTTGAAATTTGATGGAGGAGAACGTGTCGAAGTAAGAAAATATCAAAGTTTGGTAGGTAGTCTTCACTATCTCACGTGTACAAGTTCGGGAATTTCATTAAGTGTCGACATTATAAGTCGATTCATGGAGGAGCCAATATATTCTCACTGGAAGCCCTTGAAACGAATCCTAAGGTACATCCAAGGAACAATGTCATTCTGAATGTTTTATTCAAGAACATAAGACTACAAGTTGGTTGGTTACTCTGATAGTGATTGGTGCATAGATATAGACGATCAAAAAAGAACTTTTGGATATGTATTCTTCATGGGAAGTACCGCATTTACTTGGCTTTCTAAGAAGAAACCGATAGTAACACTCTCGACATGTGAATTTAAATATGTAGTAGCATCTTGGTGCGTTTGTCATGCAGTATGGCTTAGAAAATTGATGAGAAAAATAGAGCTAAAGCAGGAAGGTGCAAATATAATACAAGTGGACAATAAATCAACAATTGAGTTAGCAAAGAATCCAGTAAACCATGAAAGAAGAAAACATATTGACGTTCGCTTCCACCTCATTTGAGAACATGTGAAGGAAGGAAGTGTCAAATTGAGGCATGTAGCAAGTAAGGATCAAGAAACAAATATTTTCACAAAACCAATATCGAAATAAATTTTCGACAGAGGCAAGAAATTGATAGGCATGATAGATAGAAGAAACATTTAAGTTTACAAAGGAGTTTTGTTGAATAAACTTTAACGTTATAGTTAGTGGATTTCTATTAATAAGTTAGTAGAAAGATTAAGAGTCTGTTGTAGTTGGAAGGCCAAGAGATAGTGACCTATAATAATATTTACTAATATTATTTCTTTCCTAGAATAGTAGAAATCCTTGAGTCTATATAAAGACCAAGGTTATATTCTATTTGATAAGAAGTTATAAAGTATTTGCTTCCTTTATAACAAATGAATGGTGAATTTAGAGGGAAGAAGCATTTATAGGAGCTAAATTAGGTGTGTAACAAAGCTTAGATCCAATGCACAGGTCTGGAGTTTGTTAGAGTGAGGTTCGGAGTTTATTAAATTCAAGTTTGTACTTGGAGTTACAGATTCGGGCAAGGCAGTTGTAGGCTTGGTTTTACTTCACTTTGCTTGTGTTTAGATTTGGTTTTAGGTAAGTAAGAGGTTAGTTATGTGAGCTGGAACTTTTAGATTGTTGAACAAGCTTTATCTTTTCATTTCATTTTTATGCTTTCAATTATTAGGAACTAGTTTTAGGTGATGTAGCAGGTGCATGTTTTTTCAAGTTCAGGGCATTGGTTTTGGATTGTTTGCATTATTATGGTGAACTGAATCGGTGCAGGGTCATGGACAATTGTTTGTAAGTATTTTGGGTGTTTGATTTTGGGCATATTTGGTGCAACTTGAAGCAAGGGTTTATGGCATGGTTTGTAACAAGTTTTGGATCAAATTTGGAGCTATTTTGAATGTAGGCTATGGACAGGTTTGAAGCATGTTGAATGGTTTGCAAAAAAATGGACATGGTTGTATAAATGGGTATTATAACTTGTATTTATGATGAATGATGAATGGTACTTGAAATTGAACTTTTGAATGATGTTGAATAATGTTTGAATGACATGACCTTGATGAATAATTGTGATGAACTTTGAAACTTGTAACTTGTTTTCCAAGAAACCCACATGAACTTTCTTCCAACCTTTCATGCTTAAGAAACTTAAATTTTAGTTCATGACATTAGGTAGTCCATTGAGTGGATACTTCCACACAATGAATCCAAATCAAACTTAACTTCTTTAATTCTCAAATCCAAGCAATCAAATAAATGAGAATAATAAGGACCTTGATCACAATGAATTCACAACCTTATCCTTTGTACCGTGACTCAATGCTTTGCAATTCAATCCACAAAGATATATTGACTTGATGAGCAACATAATAGCAATGCATTGAAGAATCCTTTGATGAAGATAAGGCTTGAAGCATAGAAGAATATCTTTGACATGAAACCCAATGAGCCTCAATTGATGAACATTAACAAGCTCAATCATGATGAGATGTAAACCATAATCCGCTTGCTTTTGATGAATTCTTGATGGAGGATAACCTTGTAGCTTAATGCAAAATAATTTCACAATGATTATGAATCTAAAATCTAATTCCATAAACCATGATTGATGAAGAAACCATTTGAATCAACATTGCATGAAGATGAGAGCCTCAAAACAATAGAGAACCCTAATTCTCAAAGATCCTTGATCCCATGCCAAGCTTATTGATTAATGATGCATGATGTGTTAGATGACCAAATAGA